>CM031953.1:22437408-23027408 GCA_018749465.1 Paracanthobrama guichenoti
GTTCATTGTCTTGATTGTTCACAGGTGTGTCTTGTTTAGGCATTAGTCACTGTGTATTTAAGCCCTCATGTTTGCCTTGTTCCTTTATTGAGTATTGTTTCCTGTAACCACAGTTGTTGAGTGTCAAGTCAAGTTATTGTGTGTTTGTATCTGTTCATGTGTCCATCACTTTTGATTTATAATAAACTGTTCTTTGGGTCATAAAGCTTGTCTCCAGTGGATCAAATGTTTATATATAGATATTTTACTTTATAACATGTTAAATATGGATATTTTTCTTACAAAAACTCATCGATTCACTTCAGAAGGCCTTTATTAAACCCCTGGAGCCGTGTGCATTATTTTTATAATGGATGGATGCACTTTTTTTGGGCTTCAAATTTTGGGCTGCCATTATAAAGCTGGAAAGATCCAGGATATGTATTTAATATAACTCTGATTGTATTCATCTGAAAGAAGAATGTCATATACATGGAACCTAGGATGGCTTGAAGGTAAGTAAATCATGGGGTAATTTTCATTTTTGGGTGAACTATCCCTTTAAGAGCCGGGGTGAAAACTTTTGAACAGGATGAAGGTGTCCAAATTTTTCTTATTTTGTTTAAATATCATCTTTTTTCTTTTTCATTTAGTATGGCCCTTCAGGACCTGGAGGATTTTTCTGAAGAACATTGGGCAGTTTAACTGCTCAGGACAAAAAACAGACTCAAGAACAAAACAAAACAAAAAACAGCCGCGGATCATCCAGGTAACAACACACAGTATTAAGAATCAATGGTTCATAAACTTTTGAACGGGGTAATCTTTACAAATTCAGCTTATTTTTTTGTCTTGTGGACTATATGTAAACATTTATACAGTTATGTAAAATATCTTATTCAGGACAGTACAAAAGAAAAAAAAAACATGCATTTTGAATGATCCCTCTCATTTTGTTAAAATTATTCACTTATCACAGATTCTGCAAGTGGTTTATGTGTGTGTGTGTGTGTGTGTGTGTGTGTGTGTGTGTGTGTGTGTGTGTATATATATACACACACACATATATATGTATGTGTGTGTGTGTGTGTGTATATATATATATATATATATATATATATATATATATATATATATATATATATATATATATATATATATAATGTGTGTGTACATGTATATATATGTATATGTATATACATAACATTTACTAGTAATTTCAAAGTCATTTTTAAGGAAATTCAACACAATGCAATGTGTCATTCAAAATACAAGTAAAACTTAAATTAAAAAGACATTCTTCATATTTATACAGTAAATTGGGCCCTATTATTACTGTTTTGTTTTTTTGTTTTTAACACTGTATAGTTTTATTTATGCCTTTTAAGTCCCCTTAATGGAGATGATTTCAGGTGTTAAGATTTGTTCTCTCAAATGTAGGCAAAACCAGACCTACACACTCTTGCACATTATTTTGGCAGTTCTCTCTGGATGAAATTAATTTAAAAAATTATTTAAAATGATAAAAGCTGCCAAACTCGTCCAACAACAACAAATTCCTAGTTTGGCTTAAAAATAGCTCTTTGTTTCACAGCCTTTGGTTGAGGAAAATGCATTCTGTTGGGAGAAGGCCAGAAGGGAAGAGATCTAATTTGGTATTCTCTTCGATTCCCCTGTATATTTGTCTGGAACAATCAGGTGATTACAGCAGCAGAGTTGGATGGCAAATCAATGGCATGCCTTTCCCTGTTGTTTCTCTCTCTCTCACCATTTCATCAGGAAGGCCAGATTCAGTTCAGACACACAGAACATACAACGCAATATGCTAAAGGTTAACAGAGCACAGGTCAACCTTAATCAGATTGCTTGAAAATGTCAGCAGAGGGCAGAATCCTTAAAACTGCATGAGCGCATTAAAGAGATAGCTCATCCGAAAATGACAATTATGTCATTTACTCAACCATTGTAATGTTTTTACAAAAATCTATTAGGTCTATACCTGACTCTCTTAGAATTCTGTTCCCAAATCTGTTCCCTTTTGCTGCCATATGATCATTTTGTGTGAGAAACAGACTATAATTAATAATAAAAAATTGTTACATTTATATAGTGCTTTTCTAGGCACTCAAAGCGCTTTACATGGAAGGGGGGACTCTCCTCAACCACCACCAATGTGCAGCATCCACCTGGATGATGCGACAGCAGCCATATTGCGCCAGAACGCCCACCACACACCAGCTGATTGGTGGAGAGGAGACAGAGTGAAGAAGCCAATCAGGATAGGGGGATGATTAGGAGGACATGATGGACAGAGGCCAATGGGCAAATTGGACCAGGATACCGGGGTTACACCCCTACTCTTTTTATCGAAGGACATCTTGGGATTTTTAATGACCACAGAGAGTCAGGACCTCGGTTTAATGTCTCATATGAAGGATAGTGCTTGTTACAGTTTAGTGTCCCCATCACTATACTGGGGAGTTCCACACAGGATCCACACAGACCACAGGGTGAGCACCCCCTGCTGGCCTCACTAACACCTCTACCAGCTTCTCCCATCCACGTACTTACCAGGCTCAGCCCTGCTTAACTTCAGTGAGAAACCAGTCTTGGGCTACATGGTGATATGGCTGCTAAAATAAATAAGTCGGCTTAATTTTTTTCCAAAAACCTCCAAGAGCCAATGACTTCATTGACAAGAATAAGACTATGACATCTGACTTTTGATCTTCACTTGAACTATACTGATATGTATTTATGAATTCGCCAAATCAATCTTTTACTTTTTTTTTTGTACCTATTTTTCATTGTACAGCACTTCCTGCAGCTAAATGTTCACCATCGCACTTGACTCTTCAATGTCACGGCCAGCTGAGAATGTGAGTTTGCAGCCTGTAATGAATGTGATGCACTAAAAAACAGTGTACCACAAAATAATGTCAAGAAATGTCTTTATATTGGGCTGTCCTTATCGGCTACTTTCAAAAGCAAAGATACAACCCGACCAGTGTTGTTCGATTCACTACCAAATGACTCTGAGCCGGTTCTTCTTTGTGAATCAAAAGTACTCTCTAATAAATGCTGGGTAAAAAGTAATCCAAGCTGGGTTGAAAATGGACAAACCCAGCAATTGGGTTGTTTTAACCCAGTGATTGGGTTCTTTTAAGCAAACATTTAACCTAACCACTGGGTTAAAACAATTATGAGCTGGTTCTTGTTAATAAATAGTTACCAGTTTGAATCAGTCTGAAACCCTACCGTGTGTAATTCACAGCATTAGCTAATCATTTATTTTATGCATAAGCAACATTGACATTAGGCTATAACTGAAATCTGAACCCTACTGAATTGGAATCGAACTGAATTTAATCAGTAGCTTCCGAATCAAATTTGTATAGTTAAGTAGCCAACAGAAAAGTTATTGTGCATGTATATGTATGGGCTTTCCCTAATTTTTCTAGGTAAACTAGGTCTTATGTCTAGTAGATGTGTTTAGCTTTGATTAAAAATCTGAACTGCGTATGTTCATCTTAATTTTTCACTTCACAGCTATAAGCTAATGCCTGCTAATATACCAAGACATTATGTACATGGCAGACTAGAGATGTTTAATAACTTCATCTAAATACAGCGAGGCAGGGAGTCTTCAATCAGGAGACCAGCGATGACATTTAAACAGGCACCTGAGCAAATTAAACCCAAAGAAGGTTAAGCTCTGTTAACACCATCGCAATGTCAAAAAATCCTGCATAAAGTTACTTTCCCATGCCTCTTTTATTTGACGTGGGATTCAGTGTGATGGCTCACAAAGCCAGGAGAGCTCTCATACTGTGCTCTGTCTGAAACAAATTATCTACTTTTAGCTTACCAGGATTTGTAGACAGAGTGAGCACCAAGAGAAATGGGACATTGTCATTGTGACCCCCTTTGGGGAGGGTTGTGAATTTGGTGCACATTCGTCCCTTTATGTTCCCCTGAAGGCCTGGATGCAATGAAGACTTTACTTTATTGCCGTTTTGACAAGGTAATGGTGCAAGAAAGTTATCCCATTCTAGATGGAGTAAAGTTACAGGTTGTTTTAGGTGGAGCAGTGTCAGATCTAAATCATTCTAATGAGCCAATTCTTCTTTGTGAATAAAAAATATACAGCGTGAGCAGTGTTGCCCGATTCCCGATACAAATGCCTCTTATGAGCCAGTTCTTTTTAGCAAATAGTTATGTTGAGTTACCAGTTTGAATCAGTCTGAAACCATACCATGTGTACCCTGTTGGGAAAAAAAGCATATGCCTATGTTTTGAAGCATGGCAGCTGGTTTAAGCTGGTCCTTAGTTGGTCATGAGCTGGTTTAAGCTGGTCAAGTGCTGGTCCTAAGCAGCTAGATCCAGCTCAGGACCATCTTAAATTGGCTCATGACCAACTAAGGACCAGCATAAACCAGCTCAAACCAGCTGCCATGCTTCCAGCTGCCATATTCCTAACCAGCATATGCTGTTTTTTTTTTTTTTTTTTTCAACAGGGTAGGCTTCTGGTTGTTGAAATTTTTGCCATATAAATCCACTGTGGTTGTTTTGTGAGACAAAAATTGGAAGGAAATGCAAAGGAGTTATTTGAGGATTCATGAGAGGATTTATCCTCGGCTCGGTTTCTGTATTTCCCCTCGTGTTTTGTGGTTGAGGTGTTTATCACATGGCTATGTTGTTCTGCAGTTCTTATTTCTGCCGGCTGATTAACACGACACCTGCACGCTATTTTCTCTCCCTTTATAAGCATTCTTTTCATGTGTTGTCTTGTGCTGCATCCCAATTCAGAGGCTGCATCATTCGAAGGCTGCATCATTCGAAGGCTGCATTTGAAGGCAGATTGCATCACTGCTGCACGATGAAGGCGGTTCCAATTCACAGGCTCCTTCAAATGTGTCCTCAAAATGCATCCTTCGTTTCCCATGAAGTGAAGGACACAAAAGATGAATCCTTCACGGCCTTGAATTCATTGCATGCCAGTGATGACAGGATTTGTGCTGAATTACACTTTTAAATGTAAGTATTAGGTTGCAACTTACTCAAATATCTAAATGTAAAAATAAAATAAAAACTTTAAAGCAGTTAAAATGTTGACCTATATATTAAGATATATATTTAGTTTATATTCTTTATTATATATAAATTGACCATGGTGAACATATTTAGAAAGTTTGTGAACCCTGTTTTGTTTTCAAACAGTTTAATATAACTTTCAAAAATGTCCAGTACAAACGTTACTGTCGCTCATCAGTGGCAGCTGCCTGTCACAGTTGCTAGGCGACAAGAACAATCCTCCTTAGGCTAGACCATCTCATTTAACAATGCACGGTCCGACCTTCACAGCCTTTTAAGGTGTGTCCTTTGAAGTTTGTGTCCATCGAAGGATGTAGCCTCTGAATTGGGACAGAGCTTTTGTCGAATATTTCTCATTTGATTGATACTTCCCTCATGTGCTAAAAACTAAACATAGCACATACATTTTTTTAAAAAAAAATTTATGATTGGTTTATTGTTGCTAATGCCAAGGTCATGGGTCTGATTTCCATGAGATTTCAATGCAGTGCTTTTAAATTACAAAGCAACTAGAGGATCTTTACCTCCCAGATGACTACTAGGAAACAGATGTTTTTACCACAGGAACTTCCTCACATAAAATTTGCCCAAAACTGAGCAAAACTTGCTCTCACACTGATGAATGATGCAATTAAGCATTGACATCTCAAACTCACAACATCTAATTCACCCCCCGCATTTCAGAGGTTCATTACATGCTGTAGATTTAATGCCATTCTTAACTAAGATATCCGTGAAAGCATTTCCTTTCTGCCGTGTACCTAAATCGTAAGAAAATGAGCAAGAAAAATCAATAGGTAAAGTAATTTCACTTCACTAGTGACTTGCAATCAAACACCAACCCAAACAAAAACACTCAAGCACACTTTTTTCCCTGATGCACAAGCCATGATACCACTTGTCTCCTGAATAAAACATGCGTCCCATTTAGATTCAGTTGGCTTCATCTTGGGAGAGAGAGAGAGAGAGAGAGAGAGAGAGATATGGCCTGATGGGACATAGAAAAGAAGCAACGTCTAGAAATAGTATTGGCACAAAGAATCGACTTATTTGTGGATAATTATGTCAATTATACAACTCTAAAATCCTGCTTCCTCTTTATTTTCAATAGCTTGCGATGAAGATGTCTGCTTGCAACTGAAAGTCTCCACTTGAGAAAGTAAGTTCACAATCATAAACCAGCAGCTCAGAGCACCTGCCATGATGGTATTCCTCTCAATATGCTAATTAAGGAGACAAAAAGTTGAAGATTTGACAAGTAGAAGATTGTCAAGAACACTTCTCGGTCACATATGCTGGAGCAAATATAGAAGAGACGTCATTAATGCGAGCACACACATCCTGGCTGCACTTCAGACGCTTCCCTCTCTAAACTTTAGTGAAGAGCAAAGCAACTTTGATATCGGCTCAGCGGAGGAGCCATGTTTATATCGGATGAGTGGGCTACCATAATTTTCCTCGCCGGATCAATAATATTAATCAAAAAAATGAACTAGGCTATGTTTGGACATCCAGAAACCCGATAAGCACGGCTGCACCTGTGTTTCCGCACACAGATCCCTGGCTCGCCGCTTGTCGCTTTCCTTTCTCCACCCGGAAGGTTTTCTGTGTGTGACACATATTGACGTTTTCCATGCATACTGTCACCATGATAGATTTTCAGTCCTTTGCCATAACTCCCCGCAGTCCTGAACCTCACTGTTTCCATCAGTCCATCTCTCTTTTCAACCTTCTTTCTTTATCGTCCACACACACAAATTGATCCAACACGTGCAGGAGAACCAAACGTCTACGGTAGTCAATCAATGCGTCCTATCGTTAAATAACAAAGTCTAGCAAGTACGACTATTCCCACTCAGCATGAATAATTAAAGACGGCTACTCTTATGGATACAAGCTCTATATTTTTTTCTCTTATACTTTATTCTCACTAGAATCGGCCTCTGGGCACAGCATGATTTTTATACACCATAATCAACAAACCAAATGCACTGCAGGCTTCAGAACAAATATCCTTTTTGATGTAAATCCTTAATTAGTAGACACTATACAATTCTGGCCTCCAGCTAGCCGTATCATAGCCTATATTTCAAAAATGTACTTAAGATTTTTTTATGGTGCTTTCATAAAGCCACAACATAATCAATGAACAGGGACAGTAAAGTCTATTCGGCCCAGCACGTCTAGATAAAAATTAAAGATGTTTATTAAAAGGCCGCTCAGCGAAGAGAAACCGTACCATAACATAAGTACGTAAGCACATATTCAGGGTTGAAGGGGACCTAATCATTTAGTCAATATGAAATTCAAATGGACCCTATTTACATTCTTGGTCTTACTGTGTATGATTTGTTTTTTTGTTTTTGTTTTTATGCAAATTATTCCAAAGAAAAAAAAAAATTGTCTTAAAAGACAACACATGAAAAGAATGCTTATAAAGGGAGAGAAAATAGCGTGCAGGTGTCGTGTTAATCCAAATGTATTAACTACCTATAAAAACACTTTTTCAGCAACTAATCTCTCAACCTCCTTCAAACTCCACATTCACTTTTCATCAAATAAATTTAATAGTTTAGTATAAGGGAATTTAGTAATAAAGGGAAATAAAAAATAACCCTATTAAATTTTATGGAGTATGGCTATTGGTACGATATTTAAAATAAAATGTTTGTGTTCATAATCTTTCATTAATGTATTGCATCCAATAAATTCCACACAACATTTTTGGTCATTTATATATAGGCATACACCGATCAGGCATAATCTCATGACCACTGACAGGTGAAGTGAATAACACTGATTATCTCTTCATCATGGCACCTGTTAGTGGGTGGGATATATTAGGCAGCAAGTGAACATTTTGTCCTCAAAGTTGATCTGTTAGAAGCAGGAAAAATGGGCAAGCGTAAGGATTTGAGCGAGTTTGACAAGGGCCAAATTGTGATGGCTAGACGACTGGGTCAGAGGATCTCCAAAACTGCAGCTCTTGTGGGGTGTTCCTGGTCTGCAGTGGTCAGTATCTATCAAAAGTGGACCAGTGGAACAGTGGTGAACCAGCGACAGGGTCAAGGCTCATTGATGCACGTAGGTAGCAAAGTCTGGCCTATGTGGTCCGATCAAACAGACGAGCTACTGTAGCTCAAATTGCTCAAGAAGTTAATCCTGGTTCTGATAGAAAGGTGTCAGAATACACAGTGCATTGCAGTTTGTTGCGTATAGGGCTGCATAGCCGCAGACCAGTCAGGGTGCCCATGCTGACCCCTGTCCACTGCCGAAAGTGCCAACAGTGGGTGCATGAGCATCAGAACTGGACCACGGAACAATGGAAGGTGGTCTGGTCTGATGAATCACTTTTCCTTTACATCATGTGGATGGCTGAGTCGCTTACCTGGGAACACATGGCACCAGGATGCACTATGGGAAGAAGACAAGCTGGCGGAGGCTGTGTGATGCTTCAGGGCAATGTTCTGCTGGGAAACCTTGGGTCCTGCCATCCATGTGGATGTTACTTTGACACGTACCACCTACCTAAGCATTGTTGCAGACCATGTACAGCCTTTCATGGAAACTGTATTCCCTGGTAGCTGTGGTCTCTTTCAGCAGGATAATGCGCCCTGCCACAAAGTAAAAATGGTTCAGGAATGGTTTGAGTAGCACGAGTTTGCGGAGTTGACTTGGCCTCTAAATTCCCCTAATCTCAATCCAGTCGAGCATCTGTGGGATGTGCTGAACAAACAAGTCCGATCCATGGAGGCCCCACCTCGCAACTTACAGGACTTAAAGGATCTGCTGCTAACATATTGGTGTCAGATACCACAGCACACCTTCAGGGGTCTAGTGGAGTCCATGCCTCGATGGGTCAGGGCTGTTTTGGCAGCAAAAGAAGGACCAACACAATATTAGGATTAATGTTATGCTTGATCAGGGTATGTAGCTTATATGAGAAAATATATCAATATAAAAATACTGCTACTCCTACTGGTAAGGCACATGGCAGAAAGTTCGCAAATCGACCCAAGTTCAAATTCACCTTTTGGCGAACTCACTCTACTCCCTTTTCCCATCACATATCAGATCGTAAAGGCCTTTATTTAAAAAAAAAAAAAAAAAATTGAAATTGAAATTATTCAGAAAAGTGGAAATAAAGTGTTTAACGTGTGTTTAATAATAAAGTGTTTATTGTTAGGGTTAGGGGTATAGGTGTAGGGAGGGCTTTATTGTCTCCATAAGGCGGAATCCATTTAATAATTTTAATAACTGGCAGATACTATTTTCACCTCAGTGTTGTTGTACATTAAACGGTATGCAATAATAACAGTGTAAGTATTCATAGTATAAATATCTAACAACTATTTACACTTATTGCAAAGAAAATAACCTACTTAAAATCTTCATGTAAAGTTTCACAAACAGAATAAGAAAAGAAAACATTATAAACATTTTGTATCACGGATGACAATGTTCAAGTTACAGCCGAGCCCGTGACATCATGCATTGTTGAGGATTATCTCTGAGGAAACAAACTAGTCAAATCCACCCTCTTCAATTGCTCTCTTTGAGAACTTTCTGAATGTCTCTTATTGTTCTTTGTCATTTCCTTCTCTCCTTTCATTTGAAAAGATCCCACAGAAGAGGAGATGCTCGCAGAGAAATGACGAATTGCTGCAGCCCTCGAGAGCACAGAAATTAGCGGTGCTGAATGTAAATTACTGCCATTGTAAATGATGACAGAGGCGAGGCAACACCCAGATAATATTTTTCTACTGTTCTCACTTCTGCTATTGAGCCACAGTAATAGATTCATAGGTATTGTTTCATTTGTGCTTAGAAGCACAGCTTTAGAGGGTAAAACAGCGAGTCTGTTCATCGGTTCAGTGATATTGAGAAGTTGTTTATTCAGTCCAATCCACCCAATAGTATCCAGAACGCTTATTGTATTGCTTCTCTTTTCTTCACATCTTTTGAACAATTGATCCATGTTGCACCTCAGCTTTAATTCTAAAGGGAAACGAGAGAGAGAGAGAGAGAGAGAGAGAGAGAGAGAGAGAGAGAGAGAGAGAGAGAGAGAATTTAAGATGTTTCATTAGGGTTGAAGGTCTCTTTTTCAAGCAAAATGCAACTTTTATTGAAGACTTTCATCTATAAATTTCAGGTACTGTGTAACAGCGCCACCTGGTGATATATTCCTAAATAATGCTGCATATTACATGCATCACCTAAAAGTGACAAATCAGTCATCATCAGTGTTGTGTAAATTACTCTAAAAATCTTCAACACTGTAATTAGATTACTGTACTAATTAATCTCTCTAAAATGTATTGCATTAATCCCATATCAACCTCGACCAGCTGAACAGTAGGTCCACAAGGATAATCATGAAACTTCTCTTTTAATTCTTTCAAATAAATAATATAAAATTGCATATATTTTTCTTGAACTGACCAAAGGGAGGTTACATTGAAACATACATTTTAACTTTAGACATTAACTTTTGATGTTAAATCCTCTATTGTTTTTTTATGGAATTGTTCTGTAGTCTATACAGTATTTAATGCAATTACATCAGAAAAATTAAGAGTAATCCCTTACTTTACTTTTTCAAAGGTAATTCAATTACAGTAACTTATTTCTTAGTAATGCATTACACCCAACACTGGTCTTGTTAACAGACTCCAACAACCTTGCAGGTTGAGAATTATGGGAGTTTTAAGATAAACGCACTGTAAAGTGTTCCTGCTTTACATATAATCTATATATCCTTTTATTGTGGCCAGTCTAAGGTACACCTTTGCAATAATCATGCTGTCTAATCAGCATCTTGATATGCCACAGGTGGATGGATTACATTGGCAAAGGAGAAGTGGTCACTAACACAGATTTAGACAGATTTGTGCTGTGGCCTCTTTCAGCAGGATAATGCGCCCTGCCACAAAGCAAAAATGGTTCAGGAATGGTTTGAGGAGCACAAGTTTGATGTATTGACTTGGCCTCCAAATTCCCCAAATCTCAATCCAATCGAGCATCTGTGGAATGTGCTGAACAAACAAGTCCGATCCATGGAGGCTCCACCTCACAACTTACAAGACATAAAGGATCTGCTAATAAACATAAAGGAACATCTAATTGAGTCCATGCCTGAACGGGTCAGGGCTGTTTTGGCAGCAAAAGGGGGACCAACACAATATTAGAAAGGTACTCAGAGTTATGCCTGATTGGTGTATATAACTATCTTTGTAATTCTGCATTGAATAGTTTTGGTCCCTCTTTCCATGTAGTTCAGATATCTCAGATTGCATGCGAGTCAAATAAACAATTTTTATGGTGGTTTTCCCCTTACAATTTTACTAATGTTTTGCATTTTATTGGACTGCAAGATACCAATATTCGTTGAATGTAAATAAGCTGAAGGCTGATTAAATGCATATAAGTTTTGCAAACATTTATAACAGAGATTAAAAACTTTACAAAAACAACATGACATCAGAAATAGTGCATACTTTATTAATAGATTTTTATATTTCGTACAGAACATAGTGAAATTTATTTTAAAGCTGCGAACAAGCATATTAATACATATTTTGCCAAAATGCAGGCCATGATGAATTCATAAAGTAGTTTTGCTGTGGCTCTGTAAATTAAAATGAAATGTCTGACTTATAAAGGGGAGGAACAGATAAAACCAGCACATAATGTAGCTAAATGCATGTGCAAGTTGAAATGTAGTGAGGTTAAAACGTTGTCATTTTTTTTTTTAAGTCTTTCAAACTTAAAAATAAATGATGAAATCAACCGTTACAAGGACAGTCTAAGTTCAGTCGATTGTTACATAAGTAATGGCTGTCAATGTAAATAACAAAACACAAGGCACAAGTTCATTATAATTGGAAAGTATAAAATAAATTTTCTCCAGAAAAATAAGGCAGGCGTGTCATAAAACTAAACTTATAAAACAAAATGAAAAAGACAAGGATGTTATGATGCAAGACAGTCAACACAGTTCATAAACCTCTCAGAAGAAATATAAGTGGTGTAATTTATTGCATATTTCGAGAACACTGCAAGGGCTTTAATAAAGCAAGATCATTTAAGCTGAGGAGATTACACAGCCTGAGCACTTTGTTCAGTCGAGCGAAGAGTTTGGTTTAGAGGTTGTCATGTTCCTCCAGGCTCATTACATCATGCATTAACTTTTGATCCTCTGCCTGACAGAAATATGTGAGGCTTGAGCATACATTAAATATCAAATACAACTCTTAGATCAATACATCAAAGCCGGACTCAGAGTCAGACACAGGAAGGGTTTCGGCCTTGAGAAAAAGCTCTGTGGCATTGCATATGAAGCAACAAAAGTCAAAAACGTGCTCTGAACAGTGTGACTACAGCTAGCATTATCTTCATAAACATGCAAGTACTTATATATATCAATAAACAATATAAAAGTATTTGGTTTTGTTTGCAGTGTGTTAAGACACTAGAACATCTGTTGGAACGAGACCAAAGAAAATCTGCTGGCTACTTTCGGTCATGGAAAAACAAAATCGCAAGTTTAAGAACTATAAAGTAAGACACAAGTGACTATTAATCCAAAATGCGGTCCAGATTTAGTTTGGTCTCCATTCATTCTTCAAGCACCAAAGACGGCAAGGAGATCTACTTGCGGCCCAAGGTCTCTGCAAGCTTCTTGAGTCTCTTCTTCAGCTCCAGAGGAAACTTCTCGTAACATTTCTTGCACACCGGCTTCATGTCAAACTCCACAAACTTGTTCCTAAAAACACAAATCTTGCTTTTAGGAATGTGCTTTCTAACACGTTTAGGCCAGAAACATATGCTATGCAAGTATGCAACCCATTTCATTTACTTAAAGTAACTAAAACTATTAAAAAAAATATATAGAATTCTAAATATTAAACCCTATAATAGTATATAAACAATACTAAAATAACACTGTTATATACATGCTATACTCTTTCAGCAGTTACACACATTCATTTGTATTATATGTGTCTATGAATGACCAAAAAAAACAAAAAACAACATTAATATGATAAATCAAGAATATGACAATGCCGAACCGATGAATGAACACTGGAAAAGAGGGATGCACCCATATAAAAATTTTGGCTGACACTGACAATTATTTTGAAGTTATGGCTGATAACCAATAAATATGATTTTTTTGTTTATTACATTTTTAATAAATTGAAATACTAAAAACAAAAAACATTGCTACAATTGAACAGAAATAAAATGTATATTCATTTTGAAGTTTGCAAGTCATGTTATTAAATTATTGGTATTTTTAAAAGTAGGGAAACAACTAATCAAAAGTAATAGATAATGAAAATTGTAGACAATGAATGTCATTATAGATTAGTCGCGTCTTCCCACTATGCAAGGAAAACTTCCACCAATCGCATCAAATTACAGCACTGTATAATGCATTTCTATGGACAAAATGCATCTAAAAATAGTGGAGGAAACAGAGTGAGCTTCTGTGAGAAAGGTACATGATCCAAGCTGCCCAATACATGAGAATTCTTTATTTTAAGTTTCAAGCTAATCCTTTAGCGTAATGTTTAACATGGCTTGCCCTGTCAGGTGCTTTGACAGATGCATGTGCTGTTTAATGTGTGACGCGTTTCCTCAGATCAACACTCATTTTATGGTTTTATCCATATCTGTAAGTGTTACAAATTCACGCGAGTATTTCCATTTTACTTAATGGCTCGTCCTGACAGTCTGGGTTAAACTTAATGCTGTGTTCCAGGCAGGTTTTTGAGCCTGTAAGTTACGACTTCAAACCACGACTCATGACTTTGTAGCGTTAACTGCCTGAACGTAAGGAATTGTGATAGCTAGATGTAAACAAAGCATGGTGGACCATACGGGGCTTATGCTCATTTACAATCATTTCAAATCGCCAAAGGTGCTTACTCCTTGCTTATTTGAGGGAAACGGAGGAGAAAAAAAACGGCACATAAGGCAAGAGAAGCTGTTATACCTTTTATTTTACGTTATTTGTATACGACTTTAACACCGCATCCGTAGGGGCTGCCATTGTTGTTTTGCGGGCTGTGTGACGTCAGAGCACGAAACGGAGTTCACGGGTGGGAAGTCATGGGTTTGACTGCCGTTCCAGTGCACTTTCATGGGTAGAAGGTTGGAAAAACACGAGTTACGGGTTGCCTTGAACGCGGCATAAGACTTTACTGAATGAGCGCCGGCGCGCATGCGCGTCAAGGGAGATAATTAATATTCCGTGCAAAAATATACGTTTTGCTGAAATATCTCTAGTTGGACATTAAATTTAGGTTTAAAAGTCAACATGTAATTCAAGTATTTTATGAGTGGTAACTGTAAAGGGATAACAGTGTGTAATTGAATATAAATGCAAGACATTTCTTACATTTAGATAAAGCAATGACAGTAACTGGTACTGTGTCCAGAGGAGTGAATGTGTGTTCCTGCAGAACATTCCTCTTAACTGTTAACACGGAGTTTGTGTTTTTATTTTTATTTATTATCTCTATTATTATCTTCAAGGATTTAAACCGTCCTTTTTTTTTATAGCTCTATTGCATATAGCATAGATATATTCACTATATATGTTCTCATAGCATTCAGTTGGCATGTTTGTTTGAAGAACAGCATTGGGCAGGATGTGGAATAGTGCGTTTTGACAATAGCATGAAAAAAAAAAAAGGAAATTGGGCTTTTTTTTAATCCGATTGATCAAAGAAATAATCGGCCAACTAATCGATTATCAAAATAATCATTAGTTGCAGCCCTAGTTTAAATGAGCATTATATGACTGTAAAGATACATTTTCAATCTTAATTAGGGTGAAAGAAAAAAATAGGGGAAACGAGCAAGCACAATTAAATATCTAATACTGACAGATACTCTTTAAAAAAACTAGTATCAGCTGATAACTGATATGTGCATCCCTACAGGAAAACATTTTTGAAAGAAGTACAAAAGACAAAATAAATGGTGAGGTTGAAAACACTAACCAACGATAAAGAATGAGTGAACCAGATGAGCATGAAGGAGGAAAAGGAGAGAAAAGGGTTACAGACAGACAGCGATGGCTTTCTTGCGGCGTTCGCGAGAGTCGCGTTCACGTTTCGCCAAGCGCCGTTTCAGCTCTTCTGGCAGGCGTTCGTAACAGTGTTTACACACTGGCTTCAGGTCCACCTCCACAAATCTGTCCCTGCAGGGCCACCGTCAGGGACAATGAGGGAGGAAAGAGGAGAAACAAGCAAAAAGGAGGGGAAATTGGATGGAAAATTGGGTTTGAAGTGGGAGAGAAGAGGAGAAATGGAAAGTGGTAGCATTTTGAGAGTGAAGGAGAGAATTGAAGGGGACAGAAAAAGTAGACAATACAAGAGTTAGTTGCACAGAAAGGTTAGTAATGACCCAAAGAAGAACTTCACAGCACCCGGGAGAGCCAATTTATAGACATTTAAAACACAGCTAGAGAAAAGCCACTAACAAAAGAAAGGAAAGAGGGTAGATTGTGATATAGGATGAGTATGTGTGTGTAAAATCACTTACTTGAGAGTGAGCTTGGTGTTACAGGTCGAGCATGAGAAGCAATTCACACACCAAGCCTTATTCAGAGCCGACACCACTGAGAGAACACACAAAAGCATCTTTACAGCTCACAACAGCAGTACCCGCGCAGCCATAACAACTGAACTTCAAAGCGTTATCATTTTTTTGTTATTATATACATACTGAAGCTTTAAAGGTTGAGAACTAAAATGTCAATATCATGTTCAAGTAAACAACAATTACCATCTCCTTCGATCACACGGTTGCAATGGTAACAAACGTCTCCAAAGAGCTGCACAACAGACATAACAGACACTCGCATTAAAAGCTAAAAGTTTCAAGTTTAAATCAGTTACATATTTTTTTTGGGGGGGGGGGTCAAAAGAGGCTTTGAAAGGGGAGTCAGGCCTGCGTTACCTGGTTGTAGTGAGTCTCGCAGTAAGCAAGACCTTTTCTCTCGTAATGACGGTGTCCCAGGAAAGGCTTCTCGCACTTGGCACAGACAAAATGCTGCAAACACACACAAACGCACAAGCTCTCAGTATGAAGTTCAAATATACATCACCATTCAAAAGTTTGGGGTAAGTTTTAAAAGAAAGAATGCTCACCAAGGCTGCATTTACTTGATCAAAAATACAGTAAAAAAACTTTATATTGTAAAATATTTTTGTAATACATTTTAAAATGTAATTTATTCCTGTGAATAAAATTCTGCAACATTACTGCAGTCTTTAGGTCACATGAGCCCAGAAATCATGTTAATATACTGATTTGCTGCTCAAGAAACATTATTATCAATTTTTATTATATATATTTAATATTTTTGTGGAAACCGTGATACTTTTTTTTCCAGGATTCTTTGATGATTCACAAATTCAAAAGAAGAGTAATTATTTGAAACATTATAAATGTCTTCACTGTCATTTTTGATCAATACACTGCATCCTTGCTGAATAAAAGTATTAATATCTAAAAAAATAAAATAAATAAAAGAACAGTAGTGTATGATAAAAGGAAGAGATCTGAAGTGGGATCTAAGAGAAGACATCTAAAGCGTAAAGATCAGTGTCAGAGCCAGATCATCCAATCGAATCACGCAGCGGACACCTCATGCACATTGGGAAAAAAAAAAATAGTGGTATAATAATGTCTTAATTGGTAAAAACTATTTTTATTGTCATATCAGCATCTGTGGCTATTTTCATGGCAAGATCAATATATTCAAAATAAATATATAAACAAAATTATAACACAAATATAAAACACAAAGATTTTTAATTTCAATGTTTGATTTAAAAAAAAATTAAAAAAAGATTATTCCTAGTAAAACATTTTAAAAACATCCTTTAAAAGAACTTTCTCTGTAAAAACGTTACCTAGTGACATTCAAAGCAGTTCATTCCAACAAAATATGTTTTATATTCAAAGGGGTTTGACAAATTACATATCAACTTTCAATAAAAACAAATGAGTAAGTCTGGAATGACCAATCCTGCATCATGTCTACTCAAAAGCTATCTTAATTGGTAAAAATTAAAATATCATTAAATTCAGTATAGGGCTGTCATGATATAGACAATTCAGGAGTCAAAAATAATATTCCATTCGCTTTTAAACACACTCCTTTAAATAAACAATTCAAATTAATGAAAATATTAAATTAAATATAACAACAGCATGGAGCCTACATTTTTCTCTATTTATTTTTCAAGTAAACAGTCAGTATTAAAAGAAAGAACAAATTACAAGCAATAGAACAAATTAAACAAACACAAATAAATAGAACAAATTAAATAAAAACTGCTTGAAGCTTATTACAGTGCTTGAAGTATCTATGTAAACATACAGAAAGTGAAAAATCACTAATCTTTTTTTTACTGTATGGATTATATAAAATACATTAATACTGATCTGATGCAATTTGCAGTTTGATTGTAGAGAGCAGTGAATGCTTTTCTACTATATTATTGTTTGATTTATATTATAAATATAATATTTAGCAGTTCTATTAGACTGCATTTAGACAGCAAGGCCTCATGGACAGAACCAATATCCCATATTACATAAATGTATAACTTATTTATACCTTGCCAAGGCATGCATTTTAACCAGGACCAGTTTTTTGTTGTTTATTAAAGGGTTACTTCAGCAATTTAGCATTAAGCTTTGTATCAGTAGAAACCCAGACGAGAGATTTATGCATTTTATGTCTGGAAAAAAAAGCCTCCGATGACGCAAATAAATATCGCCATTTTGTGTCATTGGAGGCTTTTTTGGCCAGAGGCTAGAGACTACAGCCAGTAGTAGGAGCTAGTTCTGTATGTTTTCAACCTGCCCAGAGGGGGTGGGATCTCACTCACAGACTGACACAGATGGCAGCACGGACATTCATAACAGAGCAGCGTGGAACAAAGCGAGTGTTCTCAATTAATTCCTATGAAAAGTTAAGCTTCCATAAGCATGAACTGAAAACGCGCCAGACTGGACACGCACTGTGAATGACTGCCATGCTTAGCTCATCTCAGCTCTTCGCTCTCATGATGAATGAAATCTGAGACTTCTGCTGCGTTTGTGCTGTAACTCTCGTTCGGCTCATGCTGTATTGAGCAGACACGTTCAGTTTTTAATAGTAATGTCTGTTCTCTAACTGAACAATGATTTTATTACAATAAAAATGAAAATGGCGGTGGGCAAGAGATGGCTTTGGAGTGGCCTCATTGGGCAGCGAAGCAAGTGCATTCTGGGAGTTGTTGTCTTTCATCCACAGGAGCCAAAAATAAATTTTCTGTCTTTTCTCAGTCTAGAAGGCACCAACTTCTAAAATAATTTCACATTTCTACTACATAAACGACCCAATTTAAATACACAATCATCTTTCCAGTGGTGAAATATCCCTTTATCTAGCATCCCTGATTAAATATATATTCAGCTATATTATGTTGCACACAACTTGAATTGTACTAGAAATCTGTCACTATTTTGAAAGAAACACAAACAGAAAGCACACAAACCTCGACATGCCACTGTTTGCCCATGGCATTGACCACACGGCCCTCGATTGGACGCCTGCACGCTCCACAGATCGGCACGCCCATCTTATCATGGCAGGGGAGGCAGTAGAGTTCACCTTTCAGCTCGCGGGCATCGGCAGTCAGCTCTTTACTGTAAAACACACAATCTCTAATTCACATCACTTTCAGCAAATGGACACAGCAGATGGAATCACTTGGTGCTGTACTGACCCGCAGTTGCTGCAGTTGAAGTGGTCGGGATGGTAGGGGTCATTTTTGAAAATGAGGGGCTGTTCCTCAATGATGGCGTGACACTTCTGACACACATACTTCCCGAGGCCCCGAGCTTTCTCGCGGTTATGACACGGACGGCAGAGATGGCTGGGAAACACAAATGTGCACGTCAGCCAATCAGAACACACGGATGGCAGATTCTGTTTATTTGTATTTACATGTATTAATTTGGCCCCATACTCAATCATCTGAGCTAAATAAATAAAACATCTAAAAGAGATGGCTGTGGTTGCTAGGACTAAAAAAAACAAGTATTAAGGAATCAGAACTGCTGAATAAAGATAATTCATATTTTAATGCATCGTTTTTCACATTAAAACTGAATGTATGCAGCCCGTCAATCACATGCTCACGGTCACCCCTCACTGGCTATAAACTCACCGGCCGGCGTTTTTGACAAATCCAACATCGGCGAGCACGGCTTGGCAGATATCACAGCAGAAACAGTCAGGGTGCCAGCTGTTATTCATGGCCTTAATCACACGCCCAATTATAAATTCTCCTGTGGGAATATGAGGGACACAATTCACAATTAGCACAGGCAATAACATCACCTGTTCGTGTGTTTATGCGTGTGTGCGTCTCTTACCACATTGGTGACAACAGGGAGCAAACAACATCTGGAAATCATGCTCACAGTATTTCCTTCCCTCAAACTATGGACAAAAGAGAGAAAAAATTAAACATAACATTGGCTCTGATGGGAATATGTCTCAAAGTCAATCAAATGCAAATGTTTTACACAACCAGACAAAACTGTAACTTCTAGATCTCAACACTTCAGCCAGTCCAAAGATTATTCACTGAATTTAAATGTAATTTTAAGGATCAGAGAGAAGGTGGGAAAAAGTTATTTGTATAATTTTTATATATATTTTTTAAAAATCTAACATTATTAGACCTTCCAATAATTTAATTTAAAAAAAAGAAATTGTAGGATATCACCCCTTAACTACTAGGTTTCAAATTTAAATGCTACATGACAGGTTTAATGCAAGTACCTCGTAAAAGAGTCCTTCTGGAAACTGCTGGAAACACTGGGCGCAGACGAAGCACTGTTCGTGATACAGCTCGCCATTGCTGTTAACAATTTTCTCCTCTGGGGCAAAGCTGCTTTTACACCGTTCGCACGAGGCGTTTGCCAGGGCATTAGCCATGTTGCTGTTAGAAACAGATCAATGTCAGGAGAACAGCAGTGACTATGAACAGCTTTTATCTATGGTCCCAAACAAATGTATACGCAAGGATCACACTACTACCACAAGTTTGAGGTTAGAAATGTATAATTTTTCATTCAGCAAGAATGCATTAAGTTGATCAAAGTATAGACATGTTAAAAAAGCTTTATCCAAGCTTTATAAATGGCAGTGAATCGCACGTAGCCCAAAATTTGAAGCCCAAAAAAGTGCATCCATCCATTGGGATTCTTACAGAAACCCATCGATTCACTTCAGAAGGCCTTTATTAACCCCAATGACCAATGACAAGCGAGTATGATCTGACTCGTTTCCATAACAACAAGAAAAATGAGAAGGTGCCGATATATCGACTAAACAGCAGTACCAGGTCTTTAAGCTAACTTTAGTTAAGTCTAAAATATGCAGCAAACCGCAATCATCATCCAACCGGAGCTCCTGGACTCAATTATTTTAAGCACCATACTGTTTTCTTCCCCGTATAATGTTGTGCATCCACAAACGTCGTTGTGAACTGACATTCTCCTCCCCATTAACTTCAAAAGCCAACGCAAGAGCCAACTTTCTCTCTCGACATTTTGTATCTCTGCACCACACAGCACTCTTGTCGCAGCTGTTGTTAAAGCAACAAAAGACGCCCTCGGCTGCTATTTGGAACCAGATGCTGCCAGCTTTTTCTTGTAAAAAAAACAGAAAGTGTGAACACACCCTTAGTGAGCATGAGAAACTTCTTTCAAAAACATTTTTAAAAATCCAAACCCAAACATTTAAATTGAATTGTATATTATATCATTATATTAGCCCAGTCAATTAGCTGGCATTTAATTTCCTCAATTCTGCATGCACCTTTAATATTATTAAACTGCGTTACATCGGTATCAGTATCATATCTTCATTTGCCATCCTGCTCTTGAGAGTGATTCAAGATGATGCTTCTCTAAACAAACCAAAAAAAAAAATTCCCATGATGTAGCCTGTCTGGCACTTTGCAAGATATTAAGTTACACAATTTAGGAGCGACCAGGCAAGACTGCAACCAATGTTTACGTCACACAAACAGAATTAGCCTGCCGTGGCCTGTGGTCAAACTGCCAGACGAGATCCCAAATGACTCAGTGATTCCCTGCGCACATTTCTCCTCTGACATTACAGGTGATGTGGCTATAGAGACAGAGCGGCACGCGTCATAATCTGAAAACCACGCCCACCATTATCTAAAAAAGCCAGCTGTTGACCCCAAAAACAAGCTTTTAAGGACACAAAAGTGCATACAGAAATTGAGACAGAACGTGACATGTTATATTACACTGAGAACTACACCCACTAGAGGGGAACGTATAGCGACAGGAAATATATAAAACTGACATTTGGATATTTGACTTAACAGTGATAAAATGTACAATGTACCCATTCTTCCTGCTGAAGCTTCACGTCTTATTGCCTGTATCCACTTTGGTCTCCTTAAACGCTTGTTTTTTGGGGTCGACAGCTTATAAAAACTTACTTCTGTGTTTTTTAGCCTGTTTGCTGTACACCTTGTCACATCAGCTTTTAGACATTGTTCTGTTTTTTGTTATAAGTCAGAAATGACAAGGCGACCGCTTCACGCAATACAAAGTCAATGGAGAGCGTTGGATTGAGAGCATGAATCGTCTTCACAACTTCCCCTCACTCCCTTCACAGCGTTAAAGCAGACTGACTATCCTAAGGCCGCATTTCCTAATATGGTGATTTGCAAAGAAAAGATATGCTTGTGTATCAACGACAAACTGTAGGTCCATAAATAGATCATTTGTGTGTTTAAGAGATGGAGACTGTTGCATGTCAGGTCTTATCATATGCAAGAGCTCACAGAACAACAGTGGAGGTCTCACTACTGTGTGAGGAAGCTGGAGCTGTGCCATCTATATCTCTGTGTGTGTGTGTGTGTGTGTGTGTGTGTGTGTGTGTGTGTGTGTGTGTGTGTGTGTGTGTGTGTGTGTGCGCTCTGGAAGCATGACGACACATTCCCAGCATATCCAACATGCATTAAGGAAGTATATACTGTGTGGTATAGAAGTTTCAAAAAGAGAACTGATATAAAAAGATTTTATGTAAACACTTTTCAATAAGTTTTTATTTATTGGTAATTTCAACATTTAATTATTTTTTTAAATAAAAGTTCTATTTTTAACTAATTGTTAATCTGAAATATATACAACAATTTCTAAAGTTATGGGTTGGAAAGATTTGTACATGTTTTTGAAAGAAGTCTCTTGTGTTCACCAAGGCTAAATACTGTAATACAGTGAAATTCAATGTCGCCGGTTGCTCAAGAAATATTTCTTATCAATGCTGAAAAGAGTTATGCTGCTCAATAAAAATACTTTTTTCAGAATTCTTAGATGAATAGAAAGTTGAAAAGAACAGCATTTTTATATATATCTTTTGGAACGGTATAAATGCAAAATAAAAGTATTAATATAGGTTTTTTGGGGGTTTTTATCTGACTGGCCCCAAACATTTGATCGGCACAATACATTTCATGTTACTGAAACATTGTTTGTGTGGTGTCAAGTTCTAGATGAAAATAATTTAATCCATTAACTGTTTAAACACGATAATTATCCATTTCAAGGATCTCAACATCTCAGGAAGCAGATTATATCCATGTTTCCCCAGAAGATCTGACAGTCTGTGGGAGCATCCAGCTCAGGAATGTTTGGGAATTTGGTCTCCAGAAAAGCAAATCGTGTGTGTGTGTGTGTGTGTGTGTGTGTGTGTGTGTGTGTGTGTGTGAGTGTGTGAGAGAGAGAGAGAGAGAGAGAGAGAGAGAGAGAGAGTGTGAGTGTGTGAGTGTGTGTGTGAGAGAGAGAGAGAGAGAGAGAGAGAGAGAGAGAGAGAGAGAGAGAGAGAGAGAGAGTGTGTGTGAGTGTGTGTGTGTGTGAGAGAGAGAGAGAGAGAGAGAGAGAGAGAGAGAGAGAGAGAGAGAGAGAGTGTGAGTGTGTGTGAGAGAGAGAGAGAGAGAGAGAGAGAGAGAGAGAGAGAGTCAGAAAACTCAACTAGGGAGGCTAATTAGCTTAGCATCCGCCCTAATCTAGCAACCCATGACATTTTAGTTATTCTCTCTATGTAAAACACGGATTTAACACTTACAGTTTAACATTTTTTTAAAGAGATAGGGTGGAAAAAGGAAAGAATAAAAGTAATAAAGTAAATAATAAAACTGCAGATATCTGCTGCATCTTTGGCTAGAGAGGAACATTTATAATCCATAATTTATTTAATACAAATCTATTTCAAACATCGTACCTGCCCGTCATCTCTGACACCCCCAGCATCCCCTACAGCACGGCTTATCCTGAAAAACGATTCAGATTTTACTCGACAACATAAGACGCCCCTCGGATCTGTTGCTTGTCCACTTTTTCCCTTCGCTCTAAGATAAAGATGTTTTCCTGAAGAACAGACTATCCACTCCGTTCGTTCTTCCGGGTTAGATCACGTGCTGCTCGGCTAGACTTCTGATTGGTTATATCAATATATTTCACTGCTATGCAGAACTGAACTAAAATGTTTTGGACAATAATATATAACATCATATAATCATCAGTCATTCTTCAGAAAATCAATATAAGAAATATTTAGTGTTCAATAATCAGGTGTACTAAGTATGATAAATACATTAGATTTAATATAACGGACTGTCAGAAATAGTTATTTTGTAAAGTTGCTAATTCAATTCCTCTATAAAATGTACATATATTTAATATATATTAATTTAAAATGTGTATATTTTAAAATAATATATTGAGCTTAAACAATTGTGAGAGTGTTGTGTAGTAATGTAATGTAGTGTTCTGTAAGGTGAATATTCCGGTTGTCGTTAAAACAGTGCGAGTTACCGTATGTTTGGAAGAGCTGCTGAGCTCTCAGTATTTTGACTGAATAATACGGTTTATTTTTCGCAAAACCTTATAGTATACCTCCTGACCCTTATGTGGTCCGAAAAAGAAAGGACAGGCCTTTGGAAGGAATAACACCAGGGTGAGTAAAATATGACTTAATTCTCCCTTTAAGCATTGAGGGATTTCGTTTTTGCGCCCTCTTGTGGTGATTTTGCGCTGTTACTAAAAAAGAGAGTGGACAGGCTAAATTACAGGATAGAAATGAGCTACAGGCTTCTCTGACGTCAAGGCTGTTTAGCGCTTTCTATCAAACAGAGACTTATATGGCAATTGATGCGGGACAGCCATAAAATCCACTAATTCAAAGTAAGAATCCTCCGCCTCCGGTTCAGTAAACTACTCCAGTCTAACTTGAATAGGAAAGATAGTTATATTTTGGTTAATGCACAGAGATTTAATAGCGTCAACGTGAATTGTAAAAAGTTAGGTTTTGAAAATATATGTGCTGCATATCCACCACACGAGGACGCTGTTGCAGAAATGAAGAAAAAGAAAAGAACCTGGACACAGTTAATGTGAGGAAATGCACACGTGGTTACTCTGCAACACCTGTGAACTGTAGGTGAGCGGAAACATCATCTAAAGCAGTCATAAAGGTTTATCGGTTGAAAGTAATCAGAAATTATAATATTTTAATGACGTGTCTATATCTATTTATTCATTCGTCTGTAGCCTATATCCTCCCATCCATCAGAAAGTTTATCTATCTGTCCGTCTGTCCCTCCATTCGTCTCTATCTATCTATCTATCTATCTATCTATCTATCTATCTATCTATCTATCTATCTATCTATCTATCTATCTATCTATCTATCTATCTATCTATCTATCTATCTATCATCAGAAGGTTTATCTATCTGTCTGTGTCTGACTGTCATCTATCTATCCATCCGTCCGTCCGTCTGTCTGTCTCCCATCTATCTATGTCTGTCCCTCCATTCGTCCGTCCATCCATTCATATTTTGAATAAAGCAATAATCAGGATTTTTTTTTTTGAAGGTGATGTGTGTACAAACCCGATTCCAAAAAAGTTGGGACACTGTACAAATTGTGAATAAAAAAGAATGCAATAATTTACAAATCTCATAAACTTATATTTTATTCACAATAGAATATAGATAACATATAAAATGTTGAAAGTGGGACATTTTGAAATGTCATGCCAAATATTGGCTCATTTTGGATTTCATGAGAGGTACACATTCCAAAAAAGTTGGGACAGGTAGCAATAAGAGGCCGGAAAAGTTAAATGTACATATAAGGAACAGCTGGAGGACCAATTTGCAACTTATTAGGTCAACTGGCAACATGATTGGGTATAAAAAGAGCCTCTCAGAGTGGCAGTGTCTCTCAGAAGTCAAGATGGGCAGAGGATCACCAATTCCCCAATGCTGCGCCAAAAATACTGGAGCAATATCAGAAAGGAGTTTCTCAGAGAAAAATTGCAAAGAGTTTGAAGTTATCATCATCTACAGTGCATAATATCATCCAAAGATTCAGAGAATCTGGAACAATCTCTGTGCGTAAGGGTCAAGGCCGGAAAACCATACTGAATGTCCGTGATCTTCAGGCCCTTAGACGGCACTGCATCACATACAGGAATGCTACTGTAATGGAAATCACAACATGGGCTCAGGAATACTTCCAGAAAACATTGTCAGTGAACACAATCCACCGTGCCATTCGCCGTTGCCGGCTAAAACTCTATAGGTCAAAAAAGAAGCCATATCTAAACATGATCCAGAAGCGCAGGTGTTTTCTCTGGGCCAAGGCTCATTTAAAATGGACTGTGGCAAAGTGGAAAACTGTTCTGTGGTCAGTTCTTTTTGGAAAACTGGGATGCCATGTCATCCGGACTAAAGAGGACAAGGACAACCCAAGTTGTTCTCAGCGCTCAGTTCAGAAGCCTGCATCTCTGATGGGATGGGGTTCATGAGTGCGTGTGGCATGGGCAGCTTACACATCTGGAAAGGCACCATCAATGCTGAAAGATATATCCAAGTTCTAGAACAACATATGCTCCCATCCAGACGTGGTCTCTTTCAGGGAAGACCTTGCATCAATTACAACATCATGGCTGCGTAGAAGAAGGATCCGGGTACTGAAATGGCCAGCCTGCAGTCCAGATCTTTCACCCATAGAAAACATTTGGCGCATCATAAAGAGGAAGATGCGACAAAGAAGACCTAAGACAGTTGAGCAACTAGAAGCCTGTATTAGACAAGAATGGGACAACATTCCTATTCCTAAACTTGAGCAACTTGTCTCCTCAGTCCCCAGACGTTTGCAGACTGTTATAAAAAGAAGAGCGGATGCCACACAGTGGGACACATGGCCTTGTCCCAACTTTTTTGAGATGTGTTGATGCCATGAAATTTAAAATCAACTTATTTTCCCTTAAAATAATACATTTTCTCAGTTTAAACATTTGATATGTCATCTATGTAGTATTCTGAATAAAATATTGAAATTTGAAACTTCCACATCATTGCATTTTGTTTTTATTCACAATTTGTACAGTGTCCCAACTTTTTTGGAATCAGGTTTGTAATTTAAGCAGTCCACAAGAAGATTGCTATCATTTGCATCTTCAGCGACAGTCAGTCAAGGTGATAAACAGAAACAGTAGTTGATTGACTACTTCAGAGAGAGAGCGAGAGCATCAGTGTTTATTAATGTGCTGGATAAAGAGCAGCTGTGTCTAATCTTTCTGTGATGCTTTCTAAGCTATAATCTTGTAAACAGAAAAGCTGTTACTGGATTTTGTGTCTCTTTTATACATTATAATTTTTTTGTCCTCTGGGTTCTGCCCTTTAGTGTGAATTCATCACCTCCCTGGTGTCGTTGTCATGGATACCCATGGATGCGCAAAGGTCCGTCTGAAGTTCTGGGTAAGAGAAATGCACGGTTCCCTGATTAACATTCAGAGTTACATAAAGATGGTATAATAACCAGCAGGCCTGTGGCTGATCAAACATGAATCTCTGATGTGAGATAAACAGATTCATAACACTGTTTATCTTCAGGTCATCACTGCTTTAGAAGAATGTTGAGAGACAATTATTCATCTAGTGGAATTATAGACCAAAGTTAAGTGATAACATTTGTCTTGTCAGTGATGGGTAAGTACAAATGCATAAGTGCATGCACACAACTCACTTTTATGATTTTTTGGTATGGTAGTCTTGTCGAGTTTGTCTTTCGCCTTCTGCGATTTTTAATGAAATAAGCAACTGTATTCTGGCATATGCACAATGCAGATGGGTTTTACACATCACATGACATGAATGCTTGTGGTCCACATGAGTCAAGATCTCGTCATGAGTGTTTTTGTAGTCAACTCTAGGGGGTGTTACCTGGCAATGAAACGTCAATGCAGTGATTACAAAATGTATAGGTTATAATTGTAAGAATACTCAATGTATTATATGTTCATTTCATATTTAAAATGTGAATAATAACAATACAAAACAAATAAAAATGGTTATTGGTCCTTTGAATGTAAAATCTAGTGTATTGTTTGTGTTAATATTCCATTATAGTGCAATTTGTCCCTCTAGTTTTTTTTTTTAATAATTTGTATTCATGTATTCATTGTATTGTATTCATTTAAATATTTGTATTCATCTTTAAAAATAGTTATGAATTCTAGCAAAATTTTCAAATAAAATTGAACCAAATGAACTGAGTATGATTCATCACATAATTTAATAAAATCATAATCAATGTGAGTCATAATCAAAGTGAGTCGTTATCAGAGCAAATATTTACACCTCAAGTCGCCAAGAACACAGTGTATGAGAGTACACAAAGAGGACGGATGGATGGATGAAAGACGGAAGGAAGGACAGACCGATACAGAGAGAGAGAGAGAGAGAGAGATCAACGGACAGACAAGCCTATGGATGGATGGATGGATGGATGGATGGATGGATGGATGGATGGATGGATGGATGGATGGATGGATGGATGGATAGATAGATCTTCAAAACTTTCCAGTTGCCATGTAAACAGCACAGCTCATAAACGTGATAAGAACCATGAAAACGTGTGTGTGTGTGTGTGTGTGTGTGTGTGTGTGTGTGTGTGTGTGTGTGTGTGTGTGTTATTGGAAGTGCAAATGAAGAACAAACTATTCACAGAGAACTCAGCAACTCTTTCAATGAAAAGACTTCTAAGAGTCATTGAGACCTGAGCCATTGACAGAACATTGATCCCTCATTCTGCTCAAACCCTCTCAGTCCTTTATGAGTGCTGTATTACACACTTCTATTCACATCTTCAGAGCTGTATTTTTACACCTCTAATGGGTAATGTGAAATGTCAAAAGTAAATCCCTTTCAGCTATTCATAGCATCCTGCGTGAATGTTTTTAATACTTTTTTATAAAAATATAGAGTGATTTAGAACTAGATTTGTACTGTTTCTGAAGAAAATGTGGAACTTGTGTGTGCAAAGCTTCCTACTATGATACTAGAGTTTATTAGTGTTGCTAGGTGGTAAGGTTGTTTAGGGTTGTTGTTAGTGATGGAAACTTTTTGAAATGCTGAATCAATTGAAAACAATTGTTTCAAAACATGAAACATCACATGCTACCTTTAGAAAACAGTCACAAAGGGATTTCTTGAAAGTTTAAGCTAAATGTAATCTATAAATCACCAAATTCCAGTAAACAACAGTTCTATACCAAATACAAATGTGTCATTAAAAATTCTAAAACTGACCTACTATCAGATATAAAACCATATAGGCACTGGTTTATGGGTTCACTCAGATTGCTGATTGCTTTTGCTGCAAACCGTTGACATTTCTGAGCAGTTATGATGTAATGAAGCCTTGTTTACTGAATTCACGTGACTTGGGCAGTTCTATACGCACTCTGGTGCAAAAGGTTTCGAAAGCAGCCATCACTAGTAGTAGTTGTTTAGTGGTTAGAAAGATATTCTGGTCTCTACAAGATCCTACAATGCAATGTTGTCTACATTATAAAAATGATTCGAAATCTGGTTAAAAAAAATCATTTACACACTGGTTCATGTGTTCACACAGATCACTATAGAATCTTTATCATCTGTCTATATGTCTGTCAACTCCTATCTATCTATCTATCTATCTATCTATCTATCTATCTATCTATCTATCTATCTATCTATCTATCTATCTATCTATCTATCTATCTATCTATCTATCTATCTATCTATCATCTGTCTGTCATCTATCTATCTATCACTTCTTTCCTTTCTGTCCTTCTATCCGTGCAGACGTGTTTTCTCTCTGTTCCCTGCTGGCTCTCGCGCTGTTTTGTTTTGTCTAGTGTTTCGTCTCTTCTCTTTCTCTCTGACTGCTGCTCTGCTGGACTCTTGAAAATACTGAAATGGAATTGATTAACTGGTCAATCAGCGCAATCGACAAGATTTTCTCACTAAGGAAGGGTGCCCCGGGAGAACCCACCTGCCCGGACGGGACCTTTGCCGCAGGGTACGTGAGGGACGCATGGAACAACTGGCAAGTCCTGTGCCTGGAGGCTCTGTCCGTGGAGGATGCGGAAGATTTATACATGATTGGATTATTGATGGCGGGGTTCCTATTCTTTGGCTTTGGGATTGCCCTGACCTATCGGAAGATTGGTAAGACAGCTGCAAGCAAATTCACCCAGCCGCTGTCTGTGGAAATTAAAGAATGCTTCGGGGTTGTGTGTGACCGTCTGAAGGAATTAGATCAGAAAGTGATAGGAATTGAGGAACTGAACCGTAACAACGCAGTCCGGACTGCGGATACGCAGGGTAGAGTGGGCTCTATCGGGGGTCAGATCGGTGAACTTTTACGGACTGTAACCGGTCTGGCCATGAGGCTGGACGTAATGTCTAGGGAAACTGCACAGACCGGACGCGAATGCTGAGGACCAGATCTGATTGATTGATTATGATCCGGACAAATTACCAAGATCATCAAATGGATTAAAAATAATAAATTGTATTTGCCTGACCTAATCAACTAGCCCAACGAACCTCACTTGGTCCCTATCTCTCGGTTGGGAGGTCAGCCGGGCAGCTGTCTGCTATCTTTCCCTGTGCACTGCCTTATCTCCCTTCAAGGACAAACCATAGAACTGAACTCGAAAACATCTGAAGTTATGGCTAACATTCTCACACAACACAATCAGACTCACTGCACCATACACAACCTACCCGATCCCACCCCCTCCAACCGTCTGCCTGTTTATCTATCTCCTCTCCCACTCCATACAAAAATCCCATCACGTGACCACGTGTACTGTGTCATGTTTATGTTTATGTTTATGTTTATGTTTTGTTGTGTTTGCTATGTAATGCTTGCTAAATTGCATTCTTGTATTTCTGGAGAGCGTAGGGCGGCGCCTGAATAATCGGCTGCGCCCGGAGGCTTGCTCCAAACTTCATTTCGTTATACTGTACTTGTACATGTGTAATGACGAATAAACTTCAACTTCAACTTCATCTATCTATCTATCTATCTATCTATCTATCTATCTATCTATCTATCTATCTATCTATCTATCTATCTATCTATCTATCTATCTATCTATCTATCTATCTATCATCTGTCTGTCTGTCTGTCTGTCTGTCTGTCTGTCTATCTATCTATCTATCTATCTATCTATCTATCTATCTATCTATCTATCATCCATCTATCATCTGTCTGTCTGTCTGTCATCTATCTATCTATCTATCTATCTATCTATCTATCTATCTATCTATCTATCTATCTATCTATCTATCTATCTGTCATCTATCTATCTATCTATCATCTATCTATCTATCTATCTATCTATCTATCTATCTATCTATCTATCTATCTATCTATCTATCTATCTATCTATCTATCTATCTATCTATCTATCATCTGTCTGTCTGTCTGTCTGTCTGTCTGTCTGTCTGTCTGTCTGTCTGTCTATCTATCTATCTATCTATCTATCTATCTATCTATCTATCTGTCTGTCTGTCTGTCTGTCTGTCTATCTATCTATCTATCCATCCATCTATCATCTGTCTGTCTGTCTGTCTGTCATCTATCTATCTATCTATCTATCTATCTATCTATCTATCTATCTATCTATCTATCTATCTATCTATCTATCTATCATCTGTCTGTCATCTATCTATCTATCTATCTATCTATCTATCTATCTATCTATCTATCTATCTATCTATCTATCTATCTATCTATCTGTCTGTCTGTCTGTCTGTCTGTCTATCTATCTATCTATCTATCTATCTATCTATCTATCTATCTATCTATCTATCTATCTATCTATCTATCTGTCATCTCATCTATCTATCTATCTATCTATCTATCTATCTATCTATCTATCTATCTATCTATCTATCTATCTATCTATCTATCTATCTATCTATCTATCTATCTATCTATCTGTCTATCATCTATCTATCTATCTATCTATCTATCTATCTATCTATCTATCTATCTATCTATCTATCTATCTATCTATCTATCTATCTATCTATCTATCTATCTGTTTATTTTTTTATTCTGTGTATGGTGGAAACAAGCTTCCATAGATTGCCTCTCTAGTGGTGAACCATTGACATTTGTAAAGGTTTTGAAATTAGCTACTGAGAAAGTCTCTGATAATCTAGTGTCTAGAGGATCCTCCAGTGCAGTTCTGTGGATTTTTTTTTTTCTTTCTCATAACCACAAGATTTGAGAACATTTCAGGATTGGTAATACTTATAAACACCCTGAATCCCAAACTATGAGCAGTAGTAAAGCTTGACTTAGAAAGCACCACTAATGATGCATGAAATCTTAAAATGTTGAATATTAAGGCAAAGGAGATTCTAACAAGAAACATCTTTGATATGATAAAATGAGATTATCACTGGGTTAAACTCTTTTAGAGCCTGGTCTGATTTGCTTTGAATGGCGATCCATTATTTGACAATGAGATAGAGGAAGGGGTGGTGGGGGAGTTGAGTGTTGGCAGAGTGACGGAGGGAGAGAGTGAGCGAGCAAAAGAGAGAGAGATAGCTAGTGCTGCCAGTGTCCGTACACCACACACAATCCCACCTCTCTTTCTCTCTCCTCTCTGCCACTTTATCTTCAGCAAGGGCTGCCCACTGGGATGATATTCTCTATCTGTCTTTCACGCACATTAATCAGTCATTCTCTCGCTCTCTCTTTTCTCTTCCTCATTATTTGACACTTTTTCTTCATCCTCTTTTCTGTCATCTTCCACGTTCACCTCCCTGTCCTCCTCCTTGTTCGCTTACATTCTGCTGCTCACATCATCTCACCAGCTGGAGAACTCACAGGACGCTGGAGGACAGGTAAGACTCTGTGTGTGTCTGAGAAGTAAAAAACCCTGTGCCTATTTAGATGTTTGGCAGTTTTGATTGATGATAATCTACAATCTTTTCAGTAAGACTTTGTTTTACTGTATATTTTATTGCTCAAAGGTTGCTCTTTTATAGCTTAAGTTATAGTTATCATGGTTCAGGTATCAACTTCGTCTTAGATGTTTGATTTATGATGCTATTTATTATGGTATCTTGGCAAATCTGAGCCTGACTGTTGAGATCTCTTCTGAAACTCTAGATGAGACATATGTGAGATTAATGTGGTCTCACAGTAAAGAAATTAAAAGGTGATGCATGTAATATTCTGTATTCATTTAAATTAAAATGTTAAAATATTGTTTCTTGTTCCAGATTAATATAAAGAAGAGCCTAAAGTAGGCAATCTGTAGGTGGGTTTCTTTTAAACTTGTAAACATTGATTCTGTGGTGCTTTTTAAAACAAAAAGCTGTTTTGAGCAGTCTGAGTCGCCTGACACCACAATATTGAGTCAACCAATGGTGTACGTTTGGGGGCGGGACTATCTGTTTGAGTGACCGATGGCAGTTGGGGGAGTGTTCATGTCATTATTTTGGTGTTACTTAACGATAAGGTCCCATTAGTTAACATTAGTTAGAGTTTAGACTATTAAATATTAACTGGTACAACTTTTGATTTTAGTAATGTATTAGTAAATGTTTAACTTTAAGATTAAGGGGGTATTGGGGTGTCCAATGCTGTTTCATGCATTCTGACTTATTTACACTGTTAAAGAGTTGGATTCTTGTGCTAAACATGGCCAAAATGTAAAAAAATTAGTTAGACATATGACAGTATTTCTGTGCCAAATACACTCCTTCAGGTTTCGAACAAGTTTCAGAAAGTTTTTCTTGAGCATGGCCCTGTATAACGTCATAAAGGGCGGAATACCATGGGCACTTCTCCTGAATGAGCGTGTGCGCACATCAACCAGAGCGAGAGCAAACGCGCGCCAATCAATGAGCTTTGTTCGGGTTGTGGAAGCCATTTTGTTTTTAGACCACGTGATCAACAATGTCACTAAAGAAGTGTGTTTTTGGTTGTGAGGGACAGATGTGTGCAAGTGTGTTTGTTTGTTCCCGGCCACGAGTCGAAACCGCAGGCGGTGAGTGAAACTGCATCAAATGTCTGTGTTTTGTTGGCAATCGGCGTGTAAGTGCATATAATGTCAACAACACGAATGTAGTGAATTGAAAGTTATCCAGGGATAATGCCAAGCATGTATTGTGTGTGTGTGTGTGCGTGTGTGTGTGTGCGTGTGTGTGTGCGTGTGTGCTTGTGACTCTTTAGCCCCGCCCACTGCAAGCGTCTGTTCTCGGAAAGAATATCTTTCAGCATATCTGTCTTTTATAAATATGACAAAACGAAAGACTCCTTGGAGATATGAAAGATGCATTTAATGAATGCTTTACAAGTATTTTTATTGTTAGCTTGTGCTAAATTATGTAGTTACTTAATGTTAACAAATGGAACCTTATTGCAAAGTGTTTCTGCAGTTCTGATAGTGGTATAGAAATTACACACTTCAGAAATAATTAAGAAATGACGAGATCTCCTTTGTGCTTTTTACATGACTATGAACTATGCCAGTTGCAGGTTCTTTTAGGCAGTCATGAAGTTTCTCTCAAGCTCAATCAGGCAGTCAATAGACTAATTTAGTGAGCCGATAAAGCCTCCCTCCTTTGAGACTGAAGAAGAAAGTGACAAAAACAGCGGGTAGAGATAAACAGATGTTTCTATACATGTCTGAAGACATTTATGGGAATCTATGTGGGCAATGTGACCTTGATGGCAATCTGCCCGTGTCTCTTCGTGTTGTTTAAGTGTTAAACAAAAATGAAAAGCAGGTGATTTGGTTACAAGAGTTGGTGTATCATCAGGCTACCCGTGACTTCATCCTGAATTGTAAAGAGAACTCATCTGAGCACGAGACATATGGCTGCTGTCCTTTCCTGCCCCACTTTTTAATTGAATTTTCCACTAAGGTTGAGGCTGGCAAAGGCTTACCTGTGGTCTTCACAGATGGGCTGCTAATGTCTCTAATTTTCAGTGTCACCTCTCTCAAATTAATTTCTTATCTGCTTTTGTCCCCCTCTCTTTCCAACTATTTGTCTATCTGTCTGTCCACCTATCCGTCTGTCTATCTACATAACTATCAGTTTTTTGTTTTGTTTTGTTTTTACATTTTGTCTTATGTCCTTTTTTTCCTCCATGCATCAATTTGTGCTCCATTCTTCCTTTGTCACTGCCCTTTCTTTTCACACCGGCTGAAATCTTGCTGTCACTTTGACAGATCTATGTTGTGATGGATTTGCGTGTGTATCCATCTATACAGCCATAAAATATTTGTTCGTCCATTTTATGGCTCCAAGGGTCATGAATTTGGAATGGGCCCATCGGTGCTTTGTTCAGATCCATTGTGAGAGAAGAATGCAGTGTGCATTTGTGACGTGAACATGTGATTCCTGTGTTACAAGTGCACAACTGCACATTAGTGACAGAAGATTGAATGAGTGTGCTGTGGACTGGAGTGTGTTGTGAGGGTTAAAGCCCATTGGATGATTCATAATTAATGCTATTGTTTTCATAATTTATATGAATGGGTAAAGTAGTTGGGGCACTTAGTAATCAAATTTTTGCTGGGTAATTATGTTAATTTCATTTTAAAAAGGGGCATGCACAGTACCAAACATATGCACACTGGTCTTTTGAAAGTTTAAAAGTGCATTTGAATGTAATAGGAGTTTATTTTTGATCTCAGAGGAAGCATTTATGCTGTTATTGTCCAGAATGATTTCAATCGTGCCGTTGAATTAAACGTTGAATGTGTTGCCGTGTTGTGAACATCTCTGGCTCCTCGCTTGGGTTGTTCCATTTAATAATTAAGGGATATAATTATAATTAAGGTTATGTTTCAAAGACTTTTCCAAACAACAGTTTTCCACTGGGAAAACATTGATTTAGTCTGGGAAGGAAAGTCAGGTGAAGTTTTTTTTTTATTTTTATAAATTCCTATTTGAAATGAGTGTATGAGAGAGACTAAAGTGTGCACGCATGTTTGTGAGAGCGAACGCGACTGTGTGTTGTTTCCTCTCTGCGGAAATCAATCCAAACATGGAGTGCCGGAGCACTCATTGCTATTCACATGCGCGTCTGTCTGTATCATATCTTTAAATCTGCTAATTAACCTCATTACGACGCTCAGCCTGCAGGGGATCCAGTGTAAACCAAAGGATACGCTCATACACACATAGATTCCACATAAAAACTCCACAAACTCAATGCAGGCTGCTTCTCCAGTTTAATTATGAAAAGCCCATGATTGAATAATTAATAATGTTGGGTCGCCCTCAGCATCTCACTAAGCAGAGGCCAAGTGGTCATTGTGGTGCAGATAGACATGCTCTAAATAATCCAAACAGACACAGACCTCTGTAAATTGTCACCTGCCAAAAACATGACCCATGCAACTAAGATTATACCCTTCACCACACAAGCACACAATACAAGCCTTCTGTATAGGTTTACACACACCCTAAATGTGGTTCGTTACCAAAACATCAGGACCCTCATTTATCAACTATGCGTAGAAAAGGTTCTATATTTTGTCCTATGAATGAAATTTAGAATGCACCAATTACAAGAAAATCTGTATTTATCAAACATGCACACACAGTTCTTACGCACATGAGTAAGCAATCATTGTTGATAAATCCCGCATGTGCTTAAGTACCATGCTCGTTCACGTTCACGGTCATTAGCATTCGGAAACGCCTCCAATGAACCATATTTGATGACAACACTTCCCTTTAAAAATCATGTGATTGTGTTTTTTCCTCACTGAAATAATGGCAAAGGGAGCAAAGAAGAGGAACTTCACAAACACAGAATGAGTTGTGCAATGTCGTTTAACAACAACAAATGAGCATTACAAATTATTTGCACATTAACAGAATGAAACCCTTTTCTATTTACATGATTAAATGCGTTGGTTGATAGTGCTTTTATGGCGATGTGGGTGCAGTCTATGGCTCCAATTATGTTTGGGAACCTGGCGATAGCATGAAAGCCCCATTTTATTTCGGCTTGTTGACGATTTCGGTAAGGGAACTGGATGTAGGTTGGGGCCAAGGAAATAATTGCATCCAACATTTGTCACAGCTGTCTTTTATAGGGTTTGACACCAGTTACGCATCGTGTTTAAAACTACAAAAATGATAAAAAATAAGTGTTTTATAATTAAAGGAAACACAGGACATGTGGATTGCCTAATGCATACTGTGACACTCTTAAATGCTTTTTATGTGTAGTGTCGCTATTCTACCACTAGATTCTCTGCGTAAGCATGCACAGAGGTGTGCTTATATTTACACACATTTCTACGTATAAGTACAAGTTGGTAGATCCCACACTTTGCATGAAACTGTTCTTAGGCACTCATTATGCACGCACCGTTGATAAATGAGGGCCCAGAATTCAACCTCTAAAATCACAAAACCTGGTCTAGTAAACCTGTTTGTATTTTGCAGGGCACAATGACGGTGGTCTTCCATGCAGCTTTGATGGCTTTGTACGTAATCATATTGTAATGAAGCTCGTAGATATGGGAAGGAAGGAGGCGGGAACCGAACATTAAAGACTTTAATCCAAAATAAACAAACAAAATAAAATAATGGTGGCAGTCCCTCATGGACGACTGCCGCCTACATACAAAACAAAACACACCATAAAGTCCAGGCCTGGTCCTCTCTCGTCTTGCACTGTCGTCGCTCCTCCTTTTATGCTCCCGTCACTCCTCCATGAGATGAGAACGGTGTGCTGGCGCTCATCATCACTCGCCACCGGCCCGCTCTCACGGTCCCTCGCCTCGCTGCTTGCCACACATATCAATGACTGAAAATTGCATTTATTCAAAGACAGGCTTGACTGATTCTATGGATCAGAACTTTTCAACAATAGGCAGTTAGACCATCAAAGTCAGTCCGCAGATATATTTCAGATATATGGATAAAGACTTTTTATATGGCAAATTTGGTATGATTAAAGCAAACTGCAATTGCTCTGTTAGTGCAGTTCATTTTATTAAATGTGAGCGCTGCCATCCGAACCCTGGTGCATGCCAAACAAGCTTCCAAATGATCTCAGAAATATGAATGCAACAGAGACCAAAGACATCTAAACGAACCAAAAACAGGACGTGATTTCACATGATGCGAGCCTAAAAAGAACAGAATGCTGAAGCATACCTGTTTTTTGTCGTCTTAGGAGTTACGTTGCCCATTACAGTTTGGTGCAGGAATCAGAAATGCCGTATCCTTGCAGCAGATCTTCGTTTGTGTGCAACAGAGAAATTCCTGGTGGTGTTTTGACTCTTTAAAAAACTCATTGAGATTAAAATCTCTTTTACAAGAGTGACCTGGCCAAGAAGGCAGCTACAATAACATAAACATACAAATACACATCCAGACAGAAAAACACAATCAAGAGTCACAACAGCAATTTACCAAAGGAGAAACACATAATCTGTTAAAAGTAACTTAAACTCATTTAGCGATGGAAGCATAGTCAGCTTTAGGATCTTCTGTAAATTATTCCAAGCAGAGGAAGCATTATATTTATTATATTTAAAGCCTCTTTTTCCTAGCTCTGTTCGAACCCAAGGAACTTTAAGGTGTAACAACTCATTTGAACGAAGATTGTAACAATTTATATTAGAAAAGCTGAGAAACAAGTAAGATGGAATTAAACCACAAATAGATTTATAAATGAAACAATACCAATTAAAACTTCTTCGGATATACAAAGATGGCAACTCAGCTTTATCATATAAAGTGCAATGATGTGCTCTAGCTATAACCAGTAATAAAACGTAAAGCGCTATGATAAATGGTATCAAGTTTTTTTTTTTAAAGTAATGTACTGGGGCATTCATATAAAGCAAATCTCCATAATCTAATAGTGGTAAAAATGTTGCAGATACCAAATATTTCCTTGCACTAAAAGAAAATAAGTTTTTATTTTTTATTTTTTATTATGTAAGCTTAAGTTTATAAAGTAGTTTATCAATATGTGGCTTAAAAAAATGATAGCGTCAACGCTAAGGATGCTTATTTTCTTTTTTTTTTTGGTCTGGGCCAAAATAACCAAGAGAACCAAACTACAAGTGTGAATACCCAAGGATGCTTTCACGCTTGCTTTGATTTATTGGCCTGTACAAGAGTTCGATTGCTCCCCCCTTCCCTTTCCCCCTCTGGTCTCTGTTTAAATGATTTTATTTGGGTCTGAACCACATTATGCTTGCATCATCAAGCTGTGAAGGTGCCAAAATGGAAAGAGTTGCTTGCATCACTTGTTGTCCTTTTTTTCAAACTTTGGTTTTGTTTCCAAAGCATCAGCACATAACGGCACTTTTGCACTTTCCGCCACAAATGTACTACAACTTCTCTAAAGAACGCGGGAGTCCATTTCTGCTGAAGGCAAGCAGAAATTAGATATACATTCTGCTTGTAGTGTGTCAGTCACGCCTGTCAGGAAAGTGAGTGAGAACACACACAAACTCACAGTTTTTGAATCATACATCATCACTTCCACGATTTAGTACGATTGTTTGTATCACCAGCGAACCGTACGGTTCACGTTGGAGCGCACCAGAGATTGGAAACCAGTGTTAACTCATCTAAATTAACTCTGACTTCAATCAAACCCAATGTACTAGTGTGAAAGCACCTTAAATTAGCATTTTAAAGCTTTCTGGGCATTACTGTGGTTACAAATACAGTTCTAACTAACTGAAAGTAACAATGAAAAAGGATTCTTGTAGCGTTTTAGCAATGGTTGTGATTTTGATTCTCTGGGAACCCAGATACTGATAAAAGAATATCTTGAATGTGCTACCACTTTTATTATAAGTACAAGATTCATGCGAGATAGTATGACAGATGTGTTAAATAAATCGATGTTTGCTGTAAAGACAAGTAATGCAACATGCAGTCAGGGGACTGAAGCCCATGGGTGAGCATTATGGTAGTTTGTGCTTCTCCAGTCTCTTGGTTTATTTGATCACTGATTTGATTTGCTACACACTTGAAGGTTCCTGGTATCAGGCATTGTATGAGAGAGTCTCAGCATCTGCTGTGCAAAAATAAATTGTTTGTGAGTGAGAATGATTTACAGTAGACACGTCTAAAGCAGTGCAGTGTGTTCGACATTTCCGTTCGCTTCAGTTGGTTCCACACTGTAAAAAAAAACAAGCCGCTGTGGTGGCCTTAAATTCACCATAAAAAAATAAATAAATTAAAAATACATAAAATATGGTTTCAGGTATTACAGGATGGAATAATGGTTTTTACAGCTTATAACAATATATTTCAGTGATATAATGTTAATATACCAAACTACTTGAACTGCTAAATCGGTGGTGGAATGTTACGTTTTTTCCACTGTAAATTATGTTAATTCATAGTTTATACTCACAGAAAACATAATTTTTGACAGTATTTAACAGTAAAATTACATATAATGTAATATTTTAAATATTTTCTGTTTTTCACCATGCATAACGCAATAACCGTTACTGTGGCTTTTTCATCGTTTTTTTTTTTTTTTTTACAGTGATGCACTGGTAGTACTGTAATGCACTGGCAGATTTAGCATAATTAGATAATTACTTATTGGAAGTTGTGAAAGTAATGTGTTTTTTTATTTTTATTACACCATAATGTGTAGAAATTGTACCTTTTAGCTGCATAATAGCACCTTAAGGTGTTTTTTTTTCTCTCTTTTTCATCCAATTTTTCACCGTTTCCATGCAGTATATGTTTTACTGCTTGCAGTATAGACCGTTTTCTTGATTATAATGGAAGCAATTGTGTTGCATCACATTGCTCACTTACCATGCAGACAGATACCATATGCACCTTTTAGGGGTAGATAAGGTACAGATTTAGTACTTTAGATAGTAGGTACTTTTATGTGAGAATTGCTTTTGAGATGCATTTCTGTCGTAAGATTGATGTTCGCATCTAGGATGCAACATACACATCTACAAGTTAACATATACGTTGCCCTATTCTAAAGTTGTCTTGTTTATCATACTAATTGAATGTTACAAACCAGACACTAGTATTCAGTTTGATCTCAAAGCTGTGGAACTTCCGATGAAGAGGTCCGTGACTTTGTGAAACTATACGAAGTTGTGCTAGTCTGAGAACTTCAGAGGTAATCCTACAGTGATGCTATAGAGACATCAAAGGACTGACAGCAGCTGGTCAGAGTGTCTGAAGCATCTGAAGTTTGGCAGAGATTGAGTGTCCACATCGGCACTGAGGATTTTTTAGAAGTAACCTAGGACATCACATGAGCTGTTAATATTCTGGTAGGCCTGCAACCATGTTTTTTTATTTTACACTGTAAACCTGAATAAGTTGGCAAAAAAAAAAATTAGGCAATCAGTTACATACATTTTTTTAGGTTAATAAATTCAACGTTTAAGTAAGCAGAACTTGCAGATTTTTATTTTATTTTGAATTGCTCTTAACTTCAAATATTTGAGTTAATTAAAATTATCAACTTAAATATTTTTAGTAGTGGAAACTTGACTAGCTTTAACTAGCTAATTCAATAAATGCTACCTTGCTAATTGGTAACACAATGTTTTGATAGCATTAGCATAGCACTTGCTGAATGAGGACAGCAATGTAGAACATTTAACATACTGTATATCTGTACTGCTCCACTCATCACAATCATGGTAACCACCCAGAAAAAAAAATAACAGAAACTCTTCTAAACGAACATAGCAAAACATTAAACGCTACTAAATATCCATCTTAATATTAATCTTGCACAATATAACACTTCATTTTAGCATTTACTCTCCCTTTTGGGTGTTATGGCAAAGCATGCTGGGAAATATAAATCCCAGCCCAGTTTCAGATAAATTTAAGTTTGTCTAAATTAAAAGAAGCAAGTTCATAAAACTCAAAACAATGAAACAATTCAGATTACTTAAAATGTCAGTTTTGTGAACTCAAAAGAAAAAGGAAGTTTTAAATACTCATACAAGTTAATTAGTTTTAACTAATTTGTTTAATTTAAGTGGGATCTACTCAAACCAATTCATTGTTTTGAGTGTTAGGGTTTACTGAGCAGATACATCTTTGTGTTCATGTACCTGTCACTATACGATCAGAAGGACCGCTTCCAAATCTATCAGTGCTAACGCACTGTCTAATCTTTCATAAACCCGCAGCGTTCACAGATAAAACAAGAAAGCGTTTAAGTGTCGACATTTGTCTGAAAGTTTCTCTCTGTTGTTTCAAATGAGAGTTGAGACAGTGACTCTAGCTCTCAAACATTTTGAGCCCAGTTTTCAGCCTCGCGGCTAAGAATCACAATGGAACTATGAAGAACAGATGAAAGAAAAGACAATCAAAGACAACTCAAAAACATGTTGAGTTTGCTTTAAGTGAATCACTTTGAAACCCACTTCCCGGTCTGTTTTTTATGCAGAATCTCTCATTAGTGTGGCACACATGAAAACAGTATTTCAATCTGTGTGAAAATTAGCTCAAAGACTAATAGACTTTCTTTCTATCTTCCCCTGTCTCTTCAGTTCTACAGCAGTAAGTCTTTGCTGTTTGTCCAATGTTGTTTTATTGAATGACTGATGCTGTCACTGAGAGGTCCTCAACATAGCAGTTTGCTTTCATCTCAGCTATAGGAGAAGGCATTTCTGATGCACTTGAACAAGGTCCAATATTAGATTTTTGCTGCACTAGCCAATGGTGGGTTAATATACTGGCCATAAATCTTCCTTACTGGCCACAAAATTGTACTTTACATCATTTTTAATATTAAAGCTATATTTTTTTCCTTTAGGCGATGCAATTTTTCCACTGTTTTCTCCAGTGAATGTTACCATGTGACTCACAGCATCATATACGAGATCTCTGAAACTACATCTGATACATGATTGTGTTACTCATATTTTCATGTTGGTGGTTTAATCACTTGTTTGTTCTTAAAACAGGTACATTATTTTATCTTTATTTTATTGCTACTTATTTTTAGTATTATTTTATTATTAATAGTATTGCACAATATTACATTACTACATATAAAATGACTGTTAATAAACCAATAATAATAATAGTATTTTCCATATTATTTTCACTGAGATAAATGTCATCGGAAGAATGTGTTCTTCAGTGATGATGACAGCAACAATAATAATAGTAGTAATAAAATAATAATGATAATTAAAATAACAAAATATAACTGTTATTTTGGTTCAAATACTGTACTTGTACATGTGTAATGATCAATAAACTTCAACTTCAACTTAAAATAACAAAATATAACTGTTATTTTGGTTCAAATTGGTAAGACAGCTGCAAGCAAATTCACCCAGCCGCGCCACGCGATGAGCGTCTGTGGAAATTAAACAATGCTTGGGGTTCTGTGTGATCACATTACTAATATTAAATTACAGTTAAAATAATAATTATAAATTTTAAATGATTATAGGTAAATATTGTTAGAAGACTTACAAGTCCTGACATGTTTTCTTCATTCTTGTATTTCTGGTTGAAATGAGTTGTTTTTTTTATACATCACTGTCAAGACTATCAATAGGAACAATTTTAAGTAAACCATGTATTATTTGCAGTTTCTATTAAAGTGACCAGTCGATTGAAGACCGGTTAATTGAAGAGGAATTCACCAAAGCTAATTTGACTTGCATTTGGTGCCTTGTGAATGCAAATTTTGGACCCTGAACTTTCTGATATGTAGTTGACTGTATTGAAGCCCGAAAGCCAATCTCAAAGCCCTTGCATATGTCTGTAATTGCAATCACTCAATTTTTCATATACACTTTACCAATTAAAGGTCTACACCTCATCCTATTTAAGTCCTAGCTGTCTCCAGCCACCAAGGAAATTACAAGAACAGATGTTCAATCCAGTAGCTACACACAGCTCTCATTTGAACCCTATATAAAGTAAGTTTTATTGATTCTTTCATTTCCACTTGGCTTCATAAGTGTATTTGCGACCGTTTCCAGCTGGGCTGGAGCTGGTTTGGCCATATATAGCTGCCATATGGTTCCTGCTGCAGAGCTTGGGTCCACAGCAGGGTCTGTGTCCTAATTGAACTGTAATTGACTCAGCAGCAGGGAAGGTCAGTTTGTCACCTAGCACTGCATACAGTGTTACCTGATCCGTCCAGTAATGACTCATGCCACAGGCTCTGAGAGACTCTTTTTACAAGATAAAATAGGAAATTGATGCACATATTTATGAACGCACACACCGAAGCACCATATCAAGTGAACTAGAGAAAACTTACACACTCTGTGACATGTGCATTAACATTGACACTAAAGTAATTACCTAATGTAGTTGACGCCCTTGACTCTTCAGTATCTGTTTTCTAATGTGATTTATTCTCCTCACAATTACATGTTCTTGAGGAGAAAACACAGAAATTTATTTAAATTGTATTTCAGTTTAAATGTTTTATTAATATTTAATATATATATATATATATATATATATATATATATATATATATATATATATATATATATATATATATATATATATATATATATATATTTTAGAACACCTGTTCAATTTCTCATTAATGCAATTATCTAATCAACCAATCACATGGCAGTTGCTTCAATGCATTTAGGGGTGTGGTCCTGGTCAAGACAATCTCCTGAACTCCAAACTGAATGTCAGAATGGGAAAGAAAGGTGATTTAAGCAATTTTGAGCGTGGCATGGTTGTTGGTGCCAAATGGGCCGGTCTGAGTATTTCACAATCTGCTCAGTTCCTGGGATTTTCACGCACAACCATTTCTAGGGTTTACAAAGAATGGTGTGAAAAGGGAAAAACATCCAGTATGTGGCAGTCCTGTGGGCGAAATTGCCTTGTTGATGCTAGAGGTCAGAGGAGAATGGGCCGAATGATTCAAGCTGATAGAAGAGCAACTTTGACTGAAATAACCACTCGTTACAACCGAGGTATGCAGCAAAGCATTTGTGAAGCCACAACACTCACAACCTTGAGGCGGATGGGCTACAACAGCAGAAGACCCCACCGGGTACCACTCATCTTCACTACAAATAGGAAAAAGAGGCTACAATTTGCACAAGCTCACCAAAATTGGACAGTTGAAGACTGGAAAAATGTTGCCTGGTCTGATGAGTCTCGATTTCTGTTGAGACATTCAGATGGTAGAGTCAGAATTTGGCGTAAACAGAATGAGAACATGGATCCATCATGCCTTGTTACCACTGTGCAGGCTGGTGGTGGTGGTGTAATGATGTGGGGGATGTTTTCTTGGCACACTTTAGGCCCCTAAGTGCCAATTGGGCATTGTTTAAATATCACGGCCTACCTGAGCATTGTTTCTGACCATGTCCATTCCTTTATGACCACCATGTACCCATTCTCTGATGGCTACTTCCAGCAGGATAATGCACCATGTCACAAAGCTTGAATCATTTCAAACTGGTTATATATATATATATATATATATATATATATATATATATATATATATATATATATATATATATATATATATACTCATCAAGGATACATCAAAACAGTAAAAACATGTATAATGTTAAAATAAAAATTCTACATTTATTTTGCTATTCATCAGAGAATCCTGAATTAAATGCATCAAGGTTTCCTCAAAAAATATTACATGAGCGCAACTGATAAAAAAAAAAAAAAAAAACTGGAGTAATGCCTGCTGAAAATTCAGCTTTGTCATGACAGGAATAAATTACATTTGAAAATAAATTAAAATAGAAAACAGTTACTTTCACATAGTAATAATATTTCACAATATTTTTGTTCTTTTTTTTTGGATCAAATAAATCAAGAACTTCTGACACGACATGGGTACAATAATCTATTATTGAACTATTTCAGTATTTATACACTAATGACCAAACAAGGAATATCTGTGAACAATCAAGACAGAACCAATGAGAAAACAGGACTGAGAAACACATGTAAAACAACCAATAGGAACATAAAGCACAATACATGATCACATGATGGGAAGGGAATCACATGACAAGGAAACATGACAAGTAAACTTCAAAATAAAAGACCTAGAAACAAGAACATGATCAAAACTCAAAACCAAACGTGACAATCATACCAACCCCAACCTTTGAACAGTATTGTGAAAATTCCAAACTGATCTGGACATACAGTTGCATAAACATGGCACATTTGAAAATATGAAAAATGGACATCCGTTATTTGTTCCAGACTGAAATCTAGCATCATTAACCATGTGCTACAAAATCTTTCTTTTAACAGTGCAATTCAATACATAATCAATGTGTTTGCACGGTGTGAAAGAGCATTGTTAAATGCCAAACTTGAAAGTTATTTTAGAAGTTGCTCTCTTCATTAATGTAACCTATGCGTTTACTCGTTAATTATCTTGATTGAGAAAATAAGATCTCCGATTCATAAAGAGTCAACATCTGTGAGAGCAGCCGCTGCAATAACACAAGATTAGCTCAGTTGTCCTCCGGGTTAATTACTACAATACTGTTGAAGTAAAGGTTAAACAAAGGTGAGTCGTGTTGGCATTTAACTTGGATATCGGAGTTCTTCCACACCTGAAGTGTGAACATTTGAGTCAACTCTAAAGCTCAAGCGTGGGAGAAGATACGGGTGAATTTTAACACGGGAGTTAAATGTTTTAAATGAGAAGGCATTCCGAGGCTGGCATTATGAAAATGTCATAGCACTTCTAGCGGGTGAAAAGGGATTTCAAGGGGTGAGACGTCCTGCAAATCCAGCTGAAAATTGCCATGGAAATTAATGTGCTTGTTATTGCTATGATTAAAGCTGCAAAAATACTTCTAAATGCATGCATTTATATTAAAATGGCTGAAACAGACTGCCTAGAATAGAACTCTTATATTAGGAAGGGGGTATTTGTGTACTTCCTGTGGGCTTAATGATGCCTGTATGCTGGAGTTTAAGATAAATTTGTTCATTATTCGTTTCTTTACACCCTCTCGACCCTCAAAACAGAACTGAAGATTTCTAGATTTAATGAAAAGGATGCACCCATTTAATCAGCCAAACAAACTATTTAATTAAACTTTTCAGTGAGCCCCGCAATTCCTCAAATCAGTCCGCCCTTCTTGAAAAAGGAGTGTTTTAATCAGGCAGTCATTTGTAGATCTTCTACTTCTACTTTGTGTGTGTGTGTGTGTGCGCATGGATGCATTGCAGCCTGCACATGTGTGAGAGCCCGTCAGTGAATGGAGCCCTGTCGAAACTGATTAGCTTTGTAATTACTCTCCGGTCAGCGCTAACAGACATGTTTAATGCTATGCGTCAATCTACAGTCTCACGATGGAACGAGCAGGGAATTTTAAGATAACAGCACTTGGAGGAAAGGAGCGCAGAGCTGCGTCTCGAAGCTCACTTCAGTTGTGACAGGCCTTTCAAACTGTATGGCAAAGCCAAGGCAGCTAACCAAACATTTGATGCAGATCCAGTCAGTGTTATGCTGAATGGAATTTGATTTACATTTTTGGATGGGAATTGGAGTGATATGGGGATTATGGCAAAGGGAAGAGACAGATGTGGAGAAAGAAGGGGAATTATCTCTCAGAAACATCAGGGGAAATGCAGCGGAAAGTTATAGAGTTGAGTAGCTAACAAAGATGAGGCTAGTAAAGAGTCTTGGAAGCAGAAACAAGAGCTGACTGTAGACAACTGCAGCTATAGTGAACCTTCAGTAAAATCACAATGTGTATATATATATATATATATATATTGGCAAAAGTTTTGGGACGCCTGCCGCACATAAACTTGAAAGACATCCCATTCTTAATCCGTAGGGTTTAATCAAAGGTGATTCACCCACCCTTTGCAGCTATAACAGCTTCAACTCTTCTGGGAAGGCTTTCAACAAGGTTTAGAAGTGTTTTTTGGGAATTTTTGACCATTCTTTGAGAAGTGCATTTGTGAGGTCAGGCATTGATGTTGGATGAGAAGGCCTGGCTCGCAGTCTCTCCGCTCTAATTCATCCCAAAGGTGTTCTATCGGGTTGAGGTTAGGACTGTCAAGTTCCTCCACACCAAACTTGATCATCCATGTCTTTATGGACCTTGCTTTGTGCACTGGTGCGCAGTCATGTTAGAATAGGAAGGTGCCATCCCCAAATTTTTCCCACAAGGTTGTGAGCATGAAATTGTCCAAAATGTCTTGGTATGCTGAAGCATTAAGAGTTCCTTTTACTGGAACTAAGGGGCCAAGCCCAACCACCGTTCTCCTGCCAACCGCCAAACCCAGACTCATCCATTGGATTGCCAGACAGAGAAGTGTGATTGGTCACTCCAGCCAGAGAACACGTCTCCAATGCTCTAGAGTCCAGTGGCGGCGTGCTTTACACCACTGCATCCGACATTTTGCATTGCACTTGGTGATGTTAGGCTTGGATGCAGCTGCTCGGCCATGGAAACCCATTCCATGAAGCTCTCTGCGCACTGTTCTTGAGCTAATCTGAAGGCCACACAAAGTTTGTAGGTCTGTGGTGATTATATGTGTATGCCCAACAAGGCTTATTTAAACAGAAATACAGTAAAAAGAAAAGTAATTTAACTTTAAAATGTAACTAAAAATGAATTAAAATTTCAACATCATTACTCCAGTCTTCAGTATCACATGATCATTCAGAAATGATCTGATTTGGTGCTCAAGAAGCATGTCTTATTATTATCAATGTTGAAAATTGAAAATTTTACTGAAGCTATGATCCATTTCAGTATTTTTTGTTGAATAGAAAGCTCAAAAGAAAAGCACTTATTTTAGGCCCACTCTGAGATCCTTCATAACGAGGGTTAATTGACTATTGCTTGCCTGAAACAGATGTTACAGTGAAGATCCACAATTAGTAAGTTGCTCTTTGGACTTTATTACCTCTGTAATTTAGTCATTCAGCTAAAGAAATTCTACTGCATAATAAATAATCTCTATGCAGTATTTTGTCACCATATCTCCTGCTCTCCTTTACTTTCTGTCTGTTCTCTCTTTCCCTCCTCTTCTTTTCAACCTTTCTTCTCTCCTCTAAGTAACGGATTTGACATGGCGGGAATGTGGCAGATGTAATTTAGCTGAGTGGAATCAGCCACGGCTCTTTGTGTCCTGTTCATCTCTTTAAATGTTCTCCTTGAGCAGAGCACAGGCTTCATCCAGTCAGCTCTAACGAGCGCCAATGAATTCCCTTCAAGAGACTGCATGGATATTTCTCCCCCTCAGGAAGGTGTTTATATGTGCCTTAGAGACAGAAGAATAAAACGAGATAAAGAAGGAGAGAAGCAGATACAGAGGAAGGATTTCACAGGTTTAGCTTTCGTGTAAATGTGTTCGGTGTCTCCAGGGAGGTATTCTTCACTGGCAGATCCTAGATTACTTCTCACTTCCTCTGATTGATCGTGCTAAAACTTCTATACAGAAATATTTAAACCAACATCTAGTAATGAAACACATCTGGATCTGTGGCTGGAAGTTAATTAGTACTTAAATCAGTAAAATAGAAGCTGAATTACTTTATGTCGTGTGCTACAAGGATTTTATAAAACAATTTTATATATTTGAAAATATCATTGCACAATTTTTGATTATTTATACCATTTTGACTCATTTCAATGGCAGGTTTTGTCTGGCCAACTACATTATTTTCTTGACCAAATTAACCATTTTCAATGTATTTTTGCTTGTTTGTTTTTCCCTACTGTCTATGTATGTTTTCGGTGTTGCAGAGGTTGCTCATATTTTAAATAAAAATGCTAACAATAAATAACATGATGGTTACATAGTGTTGCTTGTGATAAACTATTTTAGTTGACAGAACTTTCAGAAGACATAAGCAAAATGAGAAATGTTTTAAATTAGTTTTAAATTCAGTCAAAATAAATATTTTTCTGAAGAATTTAGATATGGAAATAAATGTAATATTTGTTGAAATTAACAAACACAGAACTGTAATTTAAAAGACATCAAGACAACTTCACGTAACAAATATTTGTGTGAGATTATTAGGCTATGCTTTAATGGATAAAAAATTATATTTCTGATACAAATTGTTGGAAAAAATAATAGTATCATCAGTGGACATGAAATCTATCCTAACTGGTATTACCACACTTATGTGGTCAGATGCTTGTTGGAGAAAACGGACCAAAAGATCCCATAGTCTTAATAAATGCCGCTTTTCCACCGTTGGGCAGAACGGCTCTCATTGTGTAACCGTTCTATTCCATGCTGATCCAGGCCAGCTGGTCCAGGTTTCATTTTCCACTGTGGGGCTAATAACATGCCATACAAAAGCGCCAGTCGTTGTCTTGGTAACACAACAGTTTACTGATGATATGAGATGTAAATAACGACCGCATTGTGGAGGATGATCAGATATTTGAATTTCTTTCAATTTTATTATTAATTTGTGTTTACATCGCACATATAGAGCGCTCAGCCAGCTACAGAGAAACTGGTAGGCAGGCAACAGACAAGTGACAAATCCTGAGTGGCAATGTCACTTCACGGATTCTACCACCAGGCCAGCACAGCCATGCCGAGAACGGTTTGTAATCATACCGTGCCGTACCAGGCTCAAGTGGAAACACAACTAGAACAGTTCCTTCTAAGAACCGTTCGGCCTATCGGTGGAAAAGCGGCTGAAGGAGGGACTAGAAACCAGATTATTACAAATTTTGTCCAGTAAGCAATCACTTCACAACACCCTAGAAACTGCATAGCAACGTGCAAAATATAAAATTGCGAATGTTGTGTTATTTTCGTATCTGATGTCTAATTTTCCATAAAACTGTACATAAGATGTCTTAACTTTCTAGAACTAACTATAGTGACTATTGTAACTTGCTAATGTGTGCATTTCTGTTGCAGGTTAGATGCCAACAGGCTGACAGAAGATGGCATTTCTGAGGCATGAGATTACCATTGTGTTCTCCCTGTGGGCTTCCCTCCTTTATGTAGCACTAATGTCTCTTCCACTGAGGGCAGAAGCACCAAAAAGAAGCCAGTACATCTGGAAAACAGGTGAGTTGCCAATATTTCCTCGCAGTGTTAATTCCGTTAACGAAGACGATGATGAAAAATATTCGTTAACGCCCACTTTTTCTGTGACTCAAACGAGAAGTTGACAAGCTAAACTAATATCTGATGATAAAAAACTATGACAAAATGTATGCCGTTTCTTTGTTAACAAGACGAGACGGGACTAGAATGTTATTTGAGGAATATCGGACATTAAAAATACATGATCTCTTCCTATGCTGTCTTTCAAAAATGTGCGTCCGTCAATGAGGGCGTCTGCATAATCTCTCAGACAGCCGCAGCGGCAGCTGACGTCACAGCTACGGGTAGTCTAGGCTACCAAAACTCGAACTAGCGAGCTCAGCTGCGTTCTAGTGTAGACTAATCTGAAAATGGTCATGCAAAGAACAATCTTCGATAGGTATAAATGTCAGCAATACCTTTGATATATATATATATATATATATATATATATATATATATATATATATATATATATATATATATATATATATATATATATATATATATATATATACACTCACTCACTAAAGGATTATTAGGAACACCTGTTCAATTTCTCATTAATGCAATTATCTAATCAACCAATCACATGGAAGTTGCTTCAGTGCATTTAGGGGTGTGGTCCTGGTCAAGACAATCTCCTGAACTCCAAACTGAATGTCAGAGTGGGAAAGAAAGGTGATTTAAGCAATTTTGAGCGTGGCATGGTTGTTGGTGCCAGACGGGCGGTCTGAGTATTTCACAATCTGCTCAGTTACTGGGATTTTCACGCACAACCATTTCTAGGGTTTACAAAGAATGGTGTGAAAAGGAAAAACATCCAGTATCACGGCAGTCCTGTGGGCGAAAATGCCTTGTTGATGCTAGAGGTCAGAGGAGAATGGGCCGACTGATTCAAGCTGATAGAAGAGCAACTTTGACTGAAATAACCACTCGTTACAACCGAGGTATGCAGCAAAGCATTTGTGAAGCCACAACGTGCACAACCTTGAGGCGGATGGGCTACAACAGCAGAAGACCCCACGGGTACCACTCATCTCCACTACAAATAGGAAAAAGAGGCTACAATTTGCATGAGCTCACCAAAATTGGACAGTTGAAGACTGGAAAAATGTTGCCTGGTCTGATGAGTCTCGATTTCTGTTGAGACATTCAGATGGTAGAGTCAGAATTTGGCGTAAACAGAATGAGAACATGGATCCATCATGCCTTGTTACCACTGTGCAGGCTGGTGGTGGTGGTGTAATGGTGTGGGGGATGTTTTCTTGGCACACTTTAGGCCCCTTAGTGCCAATTGGGCATCGTTTAAATGCCATGGCCTACCTGAGCATTGTTTCTGACCATGTCCATCCCTTTATGACCACCATGTACCCATTCTCTGATGGCTACTTCCAGCAGGATAATGCACCATGTCACAAAGCTCGAATCATTTCAAATTGGTTTCTTGAACATGACAATGAGTTCACTGTACTAAAATGGCTCCCACAGTCACCAGATCTCAACCCAATAGAGCATCTTTGAGATGTGGTGGAACAGGAGCTTCGTGCCCTGGATATGCATCCCACAAATCTCCATCAACTGCAAAATGCTATCCTATCAATATGGGCCAACATTTCTAAAGAATGCTTTCAGCACCTTGTTGAATCAATGCCACGTAGAATTAAGGCAGTTCTGAAGGCGAAAGGGGGTCAAGCACAGTATTAGTATGGTGTTCCTAATAATCCTTTAGGTGAGTGTGTGTATATATATATATATATATATATGTGTGTGTGTGTGTGTGTGTGTGTGTGTGTGTGTGTGTGTGTGTGTGTGTGTGTGTGTGTGTGTGTGTGTGTGTGTGTCAAAAAAGGAAAAACTTAAAAGACAGAGCAGATATCAAGTTAGTCAGTAAAATCCCCAGCCAACAGATAATTTTGCTAAAGCTGTCAATGGAGTGGAAGTTGTGGAACAGCAAGTTGATGGGCACATGAAGCAGATAAAAACACAGCGTCATCGTCCCCACCAATTTTAGGTTAGTTTTGTATATTGCTTTTTATGTTTGAACAAACTCTAGCCTATATATTAGCTTAAGGCGTGGGCGATAGCCTGGTTGAAATATTTCAATCGTGTTGTGTCGTCATCATGCAAGCTTATCATTTAAACGCTTTTTAATCATTGTTTTAAAACCATTCAGACACATTAAGCAACGAGGGAGAATTAATTTAGGTAAATGTGTGTTAAGTTAAGCCTGATACGCACGGCGCACACCTCGTACAGCGCTTGACTAAACTTGAGCTCTATTTCGCGCCTTGTGCTTGAATGTTCAAATACACACAGTATGTGTCCCCGTCTTTGTGAGTGATTAAACCCTACGGATTAAGAATGGGATGTCATTCTCGTAAACTTAATCATTTGTGTCTTAAATAAATGTTAACAGTTTAAGATAAAGCATGTGTAGTAGTAGGCTATATATGAGATCCTGGTAGACTATTAATGAGGTCTTAAAGGTATAGTTCACCCCAAAATGAAAAAATCTATCATCATTTACTCACCCTTAAGTGGTAAAGGGATATGTAGCATTGCATAAGTGCTACTACTAAGAGTGCAATGTCAATACAGCCTGAATTAAATTTTGCATAAGCTTAATTGAATTGGTCTAAATAGAGAAAAATTATAATGACCATTTTTGTCTAAAGACTATATATAAAAAGCTACCAAAATTAATGTTGGTAACAGCATTTTGACTAAAAGTAGTGACTAAAACTCGACAAAAAATGCGATGACTTTTCATCGAATAAAACTATGAAAGACAAAATGACTAAAATGTGACTAAAGACTAATAAGCATTTCGTCATTTTTATCAAAAATGGCTGTCAAAATTAACACTGTTTCCTCGGAAGCAGCCTATTTTTTTTTCTTGGGAAGACAATACTCTGTCCCTATAGCTGAATAATGACTATTTTTCCAGTATATTTATTTGCCATCCTTTTTATGTCGTTACAAACCTGCATGACCTTCTTTCTTCTATAGAACACAAAAAGTCCATATCAAAAGAACTATTCATTCAGATACTACTCTCATGAATGTGCCATAGGGAGCTAAGGTTTATTTCAAGACTTGGAATATATTGCACATTGCACAAGATACATTTATGGTTCATGTCTGGATCTTGACGCTACCAGTCCTCATTTGCTTTGAGAATGACCAAGATATCCTTAAAGGGATAGTTGACCCTAAAATGAAAATTAAGTCATAAATTACTCACCCTGGTGTTGTTCTAATGTCGTATGTCCTCCTTTCTTTTATGGACCACAAAAGGAAGAAAAAAATAAATTCCCCTCGCGCTCGCCCATATAATGGCAGTGAATAGCAACCAGCAATAAGCCTTTTAAAAAAAGATGCAAAAGTATCACAGAATGATCCCATGTGACACGTGCTATATATTCCAAGTGTTCTGGGGGTGTACAATAGGGTTTAGTGAAAAACTAATTGAAATGTAATGTATTATTCAACAAAATAATACATTGTGTGTTCGTTCGACTCTGTTAGTGCTCACTCCTTTTGTGGCCCATAAAAGAAAGAAGGGCATACGGCATTAGAACAACACCAGGGTGAATAAATGTAAATGATGACTTCATTTTCATTTTAGGGTAAACTAACCCTTTAAAAAGCCTTTTCAAAAAGAAGTCTTTCAGTATTAGTAATGGTGTGAGGTTAGGTACATTTTGACATACAGTAATTAAAAATTTTCCATGAATTGTATCTTTAATAGTGCACAGGGTAAATCTTAGAGTATGTTTACACGACAACCATGTACTACAAACAGACGACAACGTTGTCAAAACGACCCCCGTTCACACTAATCTGAGAAAATTACTAAAAAGGCCATATCATGCATGTCAGGCCAATAGTCGCTTTGTCAAGAAACACCCCGCGAACACGTAATACACGTGCGTGAACATGTAATGACATCACCGTTTTCACAGATTTGTGTTTTCGTTATTTACATGGAGACGGTAAAGGTATCGTTTTCAAAAGCTTGCATTTTCAGGCCCCCAAAATGCCGTTGTCGTGTAAATAAACGGCCAAGATGCATAAAAAGTTTTGTGTCGTGTAAACGTACCCTCAGTGTGATATTTTACACAGACAAGAAATGCATCTATTGTTATAGGGTTTTCAGAAATGCTAAACACACATTTTGTGTTTGTAAGATCCATTCACAGCCTGAGCCAGAAAATTCTGACACTGGGGTCAGATCCAGTTGGAGAAGTTACATATTGGGATTGCGTTATCAAATGTGTGAATGACCGTTTTTGGTACAGTACAGTCAGTCAAGAAACAAGGTAATGCCAATTTCTATTCTGCATTTGATAGAAAAAGTGGTCCAGGTTGGATATTGATCCTTGTTGTCGCAGATCTTGGAACAGCAGGCATGTATGTACGGCAGTTCAGAAAACTGTGAGACCATCTGCCTGTGTTATCTGTGAAGTCTGATCAATCTTGTATCCAGCTGGAGTTGCACTGAGAATTCCTCATGTCGCCATGGCAACAATTGTTAAGCATGAGATTGACAGCTCACAAAGAACAGAAGATTATTACTTGGCCTATTAATGCCGTCCGGCACATCCAAGCTACTGTGAGCTTATTTTAAGATGCCGCAATTAAGCACTTCCATAGAACTTGTAACAAAACATCAAACATTTGGCTATGAAGACCTCAGGCAGGGAGTTCATATCAGGCAACTGCCTTTGCTGTAAATAAACACGGAAATCAGCATCATTAAATTTCCTTGACTAGATGCAGGGTCCAAATTGTGGGGGGTTTGAAATATCCGACCACTCTTGTTTAAGGAATAGTCCACCCACTATTTATTGCATAAGCAAAAGTGTCCAGTAACAGGGAGGTTATATGGAAAAATATAGCAGTATTCGGATGATCATGGGATCTGAACATGGAGGCCATCATAAGATGACCACCTCCATGTAAAATAAAACGGCTTTTAAAAGGCTACCAATGCATGCTCATTTCTTGTAAGTGTTATCTTAATATTTATGTACTATTTATTTACTATTTATTTCTTTAAAAAACTTTTGGTTGCGCTGTTTTAAGGTGTCTTTGTTACAGTGTAATTATACAATTAAGAACTGAGTAATATTAATTAACTATGTGTACTTACTGTAGGATTAGGATTAGGTTTGTTGTAGGGTTAGTTGCATGTAACTAAAGAATAATTGATGACGGCCATTGAATTATTAGAAAAATAATGCACACCCGAGGTGGTAATGTGGTAAAAGGTTCGGAGACAATTATTTCGCTTATGGTTACCACACCTCAAAACATTGTTCAGATGATGTATTTCAAGACATTTGTGACCCTGGACTACAAAACTAGTCGCAAGTTGCACGGGTATATTTGTAGCAGTAGCCAACAATACATCGTATGGGTCAAAATTATAATTTTTTTTCTTTCATGCCAAAAATAATTGAAATAATTTGGCGAATTGATATGGAACTGTAATGCGTTGACCGCATTCAGTTCCATATTAGTTAGCCAAATGATTTCACCACGCGTTTCCCTAAAAATAATTGACATGTCCGTCAGTCAATCAGATTCAAGCAAGTATTCATAATTTATAGCTATTACTGTAGTAACTGCATGTAACGTGTAACAAGGACATTGTAAAATAAAGTGTTACCAAACTTTATAATCATAATAAAGCATTTTGTGTTTTTTGAAATAAATAAATACTTTTATTGAACAAGGATGCATTAAATTGATCAAAAGTGACAGCAAAGACTTTTACATTAATACAATTGTCATAAAAACATTTTATATGATTATAATAATATAAAAATTTCTTGAGCAGCAAATTATCATATAAGATTGATTTCCGAAGGATCGTGTGACACTGAAGACTGGAGTAATGATGCTGAAAATTCAGAGGAATAAATTACATTTTAAAATATATTCAAATACAAAATGTTTTTTTATATATATATATATATATATATATATATATATATATATATATATATATATATATATATATATATATATATATATATTGTAATTAGACATTGCCCAAGTAAAGAAAAAAAAAGTCGCTGTTTGGATTTAAATGGGCAAGCGCTAAGAGTCAATGATTGGATCATTATTGCAGAGATTATTATGTTTCTAGTATGCTTTTTTGCATTGTCAATACAAGATCTTGAACAAAAATGTATGCACCTATGTTATTTCAGTTAGGATCTTTTGCAATTTTTGGTCAATGCAATGCAAAGAGTCCAGCACTCTGTAAGGTCTATTCCAGCACATCCCAAAGACTTTCAATGAATTTAAGATATGGAAGGTGTCAATTCATGTGTGAAAATGATTCTTCATGCTCCCTCTCAACCATTCTTTCACAGTTTGAGCCTGATGAATCCTGGCATTGTCATGGAATATGGCCATGATGTGTCTTCCTACATGGTTGTTTAAGAAATGGAAAAAGCTACACACTCCATCAATTAGGGTTGGAAGAACTGCCAAACATTTATTTCATTTCTTTAGCATTTGTAATCAATTGACATCATAAATATCACATGTAAGGTCCATCCGTTAGCCCAAGAACGGAATCTAACGGCCTGGTCGAAGGACTTCTGCATGTAAGCCTTTTCAGCATTTCTGTTAAATTCACTTAATTTATGGTTATCGAATTTTAAATCCAATTCCATGAATAATTTTATCTGACTCCAATTCTTTGTAACTTTGTTACATTTGTAACTTAACATCTGATCATAAGTTTTACTGTGATTTAATTTAGATCGTCAATTTCTCTTAGTATCTCTTAATTTCAAATACTTGTTCCTCCATGGGACCCGGAGTTGCTCAGAGGATAATGCTCACGATTATAATTACATTACCTCACGGACGCAAATTATTCAATTCTGATATTACAGAGGATTGCAGAGTGAACTATTTTACCTTTAAGTGAGTCGCACATGTTTACTCATAACAGAAAGTGTAATTTTAGCAATAGTCACGAGAGCTGTAACTTGATAATAACAGTGACACCCAGAAATCAGATTGCCCCTCATGCTTAGCGCCATGCTCCGGTCATGGGGTCCTCCGTATGAATCTGCCCTGACAGAAAGATTTACGGAAACTCCTACAAACTCCTCATGCGACACTACTAGAAAAAATGATTTCAGAAAGATACAGAATAAATCAAGATACTTAAATAACATTATTAAACATGAATCCATGGTACACAACTTTCAGCATAAAAATATAAAATACAATTACCAAGTAATATGAAAATGGTTTCAAAGAGTCATATCTGGCACAATACATACCTCTTAGGACACCGACACAACACTGCATGGGGGCTCTGTCTACAGAATATTCCCAAATGGCAGCCCTGCTACCCTTCCTTAAATACCCAGACCAGAACAAAGGGTTGTAAATATTTGCAGCACAAACACCTAGTTTGGGGGAGAGGATCAGATATCTTTGAAGAGACCACTCAAAAAGGGAGAACACAATTCTCATATGTTTCAATCTTTCTAACCCTACCAGTGACTACAGTGAAGTTGAGACCATTTTACCAATCGCTCTGTGACCTTTAAAAAGACACCAGACATGAAAGGGATAAAACAATAGATTCACAAGATAGATCATCTGTTGTATATCTGCATTTTGTGACTTGAATCAGGGGGGAGGGGGGAAAGGGAAGAACCGCTCCTTACGCACAGATTTCAATAATTGATCTAGGAGGCACCAAAACATAGTTTCAGTTTAAAGTTTCTTTTAAAAAGTTGACTCCTTTGAAAGTTATGGTAAAATTCGCACTGATTGATGGCTGGATGGACAACTGGTCTAATGCTAATGAAGGCAACTGTGAGTGCTCTATAGATGAAGGATGTTATGAGGACGTTAAAGTTTTTCTGTGAAGCAGTGGTCAGTTCTCAGAGGCTCTGAGGCAGTTTCCTTCCGTGCTGTGTGTGGATCGAAGAGCAGCTCTGCAGGTCCACAGGGGTGATGATTCCTGGAATGTAAAATCAATACTGGTTTCATCCTGAAGGTGTGTGTCCACTTTCGTTCTGTCTATGAAGAAGTGCTCATTTGTGTACCTACACATTTTCTTTTGTACTCAAGTTCTAATTTTCTTGAGCTTTTTTGTGCTTAATTTTGTTCAGTTTTCCTGGAAATGAGAAAAATGTGTGGGGGGGTATGTGTTGTATGTGTACATGCCAATGCAAACCAGATGAATCATAATTTTTGGTATGTTTCTGAATGAGAACTACTACTTTATAGTTTATTTTGTCAGCTTTTATGAGTACACTAGCATAAAGATTGTCTCAAAGTGAACAGTGAATGTTTTAAAAGCTATAAAACCTTTGATTGAGGTCTTTAACATTTCTCTTGACATTTTGAAAGTGATTTAATCCACTACATACTTTGCACTTCAAGTTCTTGTATCAGCCACACTCAACTGTTTCAGCTACAGGAACAAGTCTTCATACATAAAATGCGGCTCACAAGTGCGTTCAAATTAAATTCTTATATTCTCGGGGTGCTACTGTAGAAACGATTATGGGTGTAACTTCCGGTGAGATAGCGGTGAGATAGGGTGTAACTTCCGGTGAGATAGTACTGATATGTACTTTTTAAGGTACTAATATGTACCATTTAGAGGTGAGTAAGGTACAAAGATGTACCTTTTCACTTTTGTACCCCCAGTGACAGCACTGTACCTTTTTTTTCTGAGAGTGTAATTTCAACTGCAATTTAACAAATACTGTTTAAAAAATTTGTACTGATAAGCCTCAGAGCTTAGATTGTTCTTCACTTCACCGTCTGTAGCAATGGAGTCAATAAAGTAGCTAAATATATTAGAGTAAGTTATCTGAGGCCACATCTTCAGGTTGTCCTCCCAACCCTTTATAGTATGTATGATCACATTATTCCAGTTGAGGTGTACAGGTTGTGTTCCCACCATAGGCATAATTTGGGGGTGGGACATGTCTCCACCAATTTTTGCCACGGTCGATATTGTCCACACCACTTTTTGAAACACAGGCACAGATGAACCTACCTAATACAAACAAAGCATTTTCGTTTGTCTGTTAAATCTGGCACTCGTTGCTGCTGTTATCAGTGGCGCGGATTTTTCTTGTGGCTCGTGCACACTGTGCAGTCTTCACACGGATGAATCTATCGCTTAACAGTGTTGCGGAGACTCTCTATTTGTTCCGGTGAAATCACAAAACAAAATGCACAAAACACTTTCCCTGCTCTTGATATACAGTCACTGATGATATTTGGTTTTGAGGAGACAAAAAAAAAAAAAAAACAATACAAAAGCTCTACCACTAGACCATTAGGGAATACAAACAGAATACAATACCCCCACCCTCTTTTTAAAACAAAGTTGACCATTACCATGTAAAATGCCGGTTCCGGTTCAGTGAAAGTACGGGCCGGAAGTCGTGTCCATAATTCACGCAAGTAATCATGGGAGCTAGGAATAAAGACAGTATAGGGCCACGTCTCCAATAATTAATTGAAAGTACTCCGACATCACTGATGTAAATGTGCACAATAGTCTTCAGTATAATGCAATACATAATAGATTCATTAAGGCAAAAGAAAAAAAATAGAACAAAAATATTTTCCATGGAATGAGCAGGAACAAAAATTAAGCTGTGTGACTGCCAATATGATGATCCTTCACAGTATAATATGTGATGAGATATTAGTACAATTCGCATTCTTTCCTTTTTGAAATACTTTTTTCTGTTTGTATGTATATGAAAAGCCCACAGAAAAGAAGTGAGCAATTCTCAGCAGTGAATATTGACCATCTATTATCCGTTTGTCTTTTGTTTTCTGTTCAGTTCATTAGCTGTGCACTAATTTCTTTCTCTGTGTTTGATTGATTACTGTGGAGGGAATGAGGAGAAATCAGCACTGAGGTGCATACATCAAATACAGATGTACGCAGTCGCACACACACGCAGGCTTTCACAAAATCATAGTTGGTTTTCATTAGATGATTCATGTTAAATCAGAAGTCATTGTTCTTTACATAGGAGTTCTAGTTCACAAAAGATTGCTGAAAGGTTGAAATTATATAATGACTGGGATGGATAATTGCATTATCTTGAAAATCCTTTAACATCCACAAAACCTTTTCATTGCACAAAGGTTCTTTTATAGTAGAAAAAGTTCTTTTTAGATTTTTGAAATGTTCTTCAGACTAAGAAAAACTATGGTTGGGGGAACAAAAATGGCAGGTGACATTGCACAACAACAAAGACCTTTATTATGTGTTCTTATATACACACTGTATTGCCAAAAGTATTGGGACACCCATTCAAATCATTGAATGTTAGTGGTATTATAACAAAGTGGAAGCAATTGGGAACAACAGCAACTTGTAGGCCACATAAAATCACAGAGCGGGGTCAGCACATGCTGAGGCGCACAGTGCGCAGAAGTCGCCAACTTTCTGTAGAGTCAATAGCTACAGACCTCCAAACTTTGTGTGGCCTTCAGATTAGCTCAAGAACAGTGCATAGAGAGCTTCATGGAATGGGTTTCCATGGCCGAGCAGCTGAATCCAAGCCTTACGAGCCTTACGATGGACGAGTCTGGGTTTGGTGGTTGCCAGGAGAACGGTACTTGCCTGACTGCATTGTGCCAAGTGTAAAGATTGGTGGAGGAGGAATTATGGTGTGGGGTTGTTTTTCAGGGGTTGGGCTTGGCCTCTAGTTCCAGTGAAAGGAACTCTTAATGCTTCAGCATACCAAAACATTTTGGACAATTTCATGCTCCCAACTTTGTGGGAACAGTTCCAACATCACTTCCTGTTCCAGCATCACTGCGCACCAGTGCACAAAGCAAGGTCCATAAAGACATGGATGAGCGAGTTTGGTGAACTTCACTGGCCTACACAAAGTCCTGACCTCAACCCGATAGAACACCTTTGGGATGAATTAGAGTGGAGACTGTGTGCCAGGCCTTCTCGTCCAACATCAGTGCCTGACCTCACAAATGCGCTTCTTGAAGAATGGTCAAAAATTCCCATAAACACACTCCTAAAACTTGTGGAAAGCCTTCATAGAAGAGTTGAAGCTGTTATAGCTGCAAAGGGTGGGCAAACTCCATATTAAACCATATGGACTAAGAATGGGATGTTGTTAAAGTTCATGTGCATGTAAAGGCATCCCAAAACTTTTGGCAATATAGTGTAGCTCCAACATACTGTATATTTGGACACAGTTTTCTGTGATGGGTAGGGTTAGTGTAAGGTGGTAGAATATAAAGTTTGTACAGTATAAAAAACATTATGTCTATGGAGAGTCCCACAAAGATAGCAAACCAGACATGTGTGTGTGGCCTGGTAAACCCAACCCTACACAAGGATTGCAATATCCAATATTTGGTTGTCAAATATTAGTAGAACATCTTCATTTGTTCATGTTCATGATGAACTACATCTGCGGTTACTCTGCCAGGAGACCTATGTAAACTTGACAGTAAACCCACATCATACATTCATATCACCTTATGACTAGTGTTATACAGAGAAGTAAACCAAAATACACTGCAATATCATTGATTTCCAGTGCAACACCCCAAGTCTTTTGCATTTAAGACGTCAGAATCGACCAATCCTCAGCTCAAACTCCAACCGAATCGTGACAGTCCAAAAACAGCTCCATTTCCTTTGCTAAAGTGTCTGTGATAGGCAGAAAAGCACTGTAATTGCATCTGTGACCATCAGCGAGTAATTAATCTGTCATGTGCCCTATTGTTTCACCCAAGATGCATCCAAAAAGTGTGTGAGCGTCAGACTATGCTGTTGAGAGGGAGGAGGCTGCCCGTCTATAGAGACCTCTGGGTCAGGAAATGGTTTGTGTTTTTTAAATGTGTAAACAACACTAATGTTCCTGACACTTTCAGACATCATTCGATTTATTTTGACATAATCAAGTTTTATTTTAATTTTATTTTTTTCGTGTTGTGTAGCATATGTACCAATGCACTTGCAAGACACAGTAGCCAGTTTCCAATTATACTTGACTATCTAATTCAGTTAAAGTGAATGTGATTTGGTTTAGCATTGTGCATCTGTTTTGGGAGTAACGTTACAAATGTACAAACTTTTTTTAGCATAGTTTCGTTAGCATCTAAATAGCAAAACAGCATCTAAGTTCCTGTACTTGCATTAGTTAATGGTTTAAACATATTACTAAGAGAATATTTTTAACTCTTTCTCCGCCATTGATGGAAATTTCCATCATTTATGAGACAACACTTCGGAATTTTCCGGTGTTTTCACTGTTATATGGTAGGGGCACTATTATGCATGTTCTGAAATAGTACAGAATCTCCAGATCAAAAGATGTGAAGAAGAAGCAGAAACAAGCGATAGCATACGTAATCATATGCATATGTAAAATAACACGATCACCAACATTAAACAGCATATAAATCAAAACTGCCTAATCTTACTGAATAAAATGTCAACCCAGGACAAGATATAGGACTGTGAAGCTCTGCAGTGAAGCTCTTGTTCTAAATCCCATCCAGACATATGGGATACTCAGCTTTTTGCATATCTGCATTCAAATGTTGAGTTAAAAAAGAATGCATGACTCTAGAATAAAACATTTTTATATATATATATATATATATATATATATATATATATATATATATATATATATATATATATATATATATATATATATATATATATGTTCATTTAACAACGTATTAGTATGGCTACTGAAAATTCAGCTTTGCCATCACAGGAATAAATTACATTTGAAAATATATAATAAAATAGAAAATAGCTATTTTAAATTGTAATAATATTTCACAATATTACTGTTTTAAATGTATTTTGGTCAAATGAATGCAGCCTTGGTGAGCATTCATTTGAAAGGTGCTCAGAGCCTTAGGGTCACGTTATGTGAGCGGAGCGCTTAAGATCTTGTTGATTATAATGAGCACTAATCATTTCTATGAATGAATGTGATGTAGTTATACATGGTAAAAATGGAGTACTGAAGCACTAAAGAACTTTCCCCAGCTGTTAGCTAGATATTTTTTTAGGCTGGTAAACACTTGCCAAGGTCACAGGTTAGATTGCCAGGGAATGCGTGTGCTGATGAAAATGTTGTTAAGCTTGTTTTGGAAAAGAAGTGTGTGTCAAATGCATAAATTGTTTTGAAAATGAGCTCTGTTTTCAACGTGAGGTGATGAGGTGGTATAGCAAGCAATATAGCACTAGTGCTCTTGTTTGCACCCGCAGTCTTGCAGACGGTCTTCATAATGGAAGTACAACCACTGAGGAATCCCACCGTAGAGGGAACTCTGAGAGGCTTGTGGTTTGTGGGTGATTAAAGCTTTTGAAAGTCTGAATAGCGGAAAATAACCTGTCTCAGGTGTGTTTGAACCAAAGCCGCTGATTGTTGCTAATGAAATATTTTCAGCTGTGGAGGCCGATGGGTTTTGCCTGAGGAAAAACCTGCGGGAATTTAAATTTTTCACTCAAAATTTGCATTTTGCAAGTAAATAGAAATTGATAATGTGGATTCTACTAGATAAGATATTCTAGTACAATCTGTACGTCTGCCTTTGTGCTGCCAAAATTGAGTAAAACCACTCACGATCTTACCGACAGTGACTTAGCTTCCGATACCCTCGGGGTGACCTCATCCTATCTCGCAGCTTTAAGCTGCTGTGACACCATGGGACAGGGTCCTGCTCGTATCTCAGTGCTGTTTCTCGCCGCCTGCCTGCTGCATTTCAGTGATGGCCACATGAGAGACGGAGGGAGATGGAGGATCAACTCCCTGTGAGACATACAAGTCGGTTTGAAAGTTGGAAGGAGCTTGTCACGGCTGTGAGGGTGATTGTGAGTCTCTGTGTGTGTTTTTGAATATATAGAGCACAAAAATGTATTATGACATGGGTATTACAACATATACATGGTTTATGAGGACACTTCCTGTGTCCTCGTAAGCTAAACGGCTTAAAAAACATGTTTTTGAAATTCAAAAAATGGCAAAAGTTTTCTGTGATGGGTAGAAAATCATTATGTCTATGGAAAGTCCCTGTAAACTGTGTGTGTGTTCATGTTTTTCTATCCCGGGGGACTTCAACCTGAATACACACTGACTCATGGGGACTCATGTCACCGTGGAGACCTAAATTGAGGTCCCCATGTAGAAACAAGCTTATAAATCATACAGAATGAGTTTTATTTTGAAAATGTAAAAATGCAGAACGTTTTCTGTGATGGGTAGGTTTAGGGGTAGGGTTAGTATAAGGGGGTAGAATATACAGTTTGTACAGTATAAAAACCATTACATCTATGGAGAGTCCCACAAAGATAGCAAACCAGACATGTGTGTGTGGCCTGCTAAACCCTACTCTACACAAGGATTGCAATATCCAAGTCCTTGTGAGGACGTTATACATTGTTTGGTCCCCATGAGAAAAAAACACTTATAAATCAAAGTGATGTTTTTTGAAAATGTAAAAACACAGAAATTTGGGGTAGGAGATAGAATATACAATTTGTCCAGTATAAAAATCATTATGTCTATGGAATGGCCCGATAAAACACAAAAACACTGCGTGTGTGTGTGTGTGTGTGTGTGTGTGTGTGTGTGTGTGTGTGTGTGTGTGTGTGTGTGTGTGTGTGTGTGTGTGTGTGTGTGTGTGTGTGTGTGTAAAAATGTACCTACCTTGCATTTGGAGGCTTAAACATTTTAAATATCATTGTACTACAGTAAATATCAAACTAAGTGATAGCACACTTTGCAAGCGCAGTATTTCTCAAAAATATGTTTGTTAGAATTAAGATTTAATGTATGTATTCTATAATGCAATTCATTCATTTCATGGCTACATTTCTGGCCACTGTAATTACTTTGTGATTTAATCAAATTTATTTATTTATTTATTTATTTATTTATTTATTTATTTATTTCAACAACAAAAAAACATACTTCAAAAAATATAATTTAATGATAAATTATGTTCTCTACAGGTTAAAAGAATAACTGGTAAGATGTTAGCATAAAACATAAGGTCTTAATGTGTACAGTAAACACTTTTTTAAAGAAATTAATACTGTTATTCAGCCTTTCTAAATCTTGCACATTGATCAAAAGACAGTAAAGATTTCTATGTCAAATAGAAATAAATGAAATGAAATGAAAAGAAAGATCTGTAATATGGTAGAATAGCTAGATGGTGCAGGCTAATATGTCTACTCAACCTGCTTGCAATCACGTCATTCTCTATAGGGCACAGCTGATTGGTTCCTGATTGGTTTTGGATCAGTAGCAAATGAGCTCGCTGCTCAACCTTTAAATACTTGGTCAACATTTGCTATAGCAGTGCAGCGCACTTTCAGACACCCTCGACCTTCCCCAGCTCCACCTGTCTAGATCTGCTACAGGTAATTCGTGTACGCTATATTGTACAGCAGCAGCATGTCTAACTTGCTTACAGCAGCTTGTCGTGTATGTATTAGCTAGTGTTGTAGTCAAGACCACCTAATCCGAGACCAAGACCAATGTGTAATGTGACCAAGACAAAACCAAGATTTTGAGGGGTTGAGACCAAGATAAGACCAAGAACAGGCCAGCACTCCTTAACCCTAAAACAGGCAACATAACCCACGAGTTACATACTCTTTAGTGTCTTGTTTGGGGCATAAGAAAGATTTTTTCATCAAATCCTTTTATTATTTATCATAGCCTGGTCTGTCTTGAGTATGCTGGTCACATGATTTGTTTCAAGTTTTCTGTGATCAATTAGTCAGCCTGCCCTAAACCCAACATGGGCGCCACTGGTGCAGGACATTCAGATTTTGTGATAAGTAAATATATATTAATCTTACTTTTTTCAGAAAAAAATGCAAAACAACTGCTAATATTAATTGTGAACATTGTCTTAAGATGTTGAAAAAGAAAATTAAGTTATATGTTGCTCATGCTGTTATTTACCACATTTGAAAAGTATGTAACTCTCAGTACACGTTGCCTGTTTAGGGTATAAAAAGTGGATTATCCACAGTATTGACAATGAATGGTGTTTCAAGGTAAACTGGGCTCCCTGTACTGGTTATTGGATTGTTGCGAATTCCGGGGTGACGAGTGAGGGGTCGGTTGTGGGTGGTGGGAGGGCCAGTAGAAATCTTGTTCCAGGACCGGGGCCCTTAAGGAAGACCCTTATAGGCCCTCCAGGCCTCTGGGCCCACTGCACAGTCCCCCTTCTCAATCTATGTAGTTTGAGTTAAACAAAATTGAAAATGTTAATATTCACATGTAAAACTGATATTATTACTTTTTGTTGACTACAGCTTTGACCAGTACAGCGAGCCCAGTTTACCTTGAAACACCATTCATTGTCAATACTGTGGTGATTTTTTTATACAAATCATAAAATCATAAAATCAAAACTACTTCAAATATTTAAAAAAATTCCTTTGGATATGTTTTACTAGAGTTCAGATGAAATAAGAACTGACATGAAATTATTTTTGCTGATCATTTTCCAGTCGTATCTGTTTAAGTGTTAAATTCATAGAGATCCACATTACCACCTGAGAAATGACTTATAACTTGTAATAAATTATTTATAATAAATATAATTAGAACAAGACACTATAGCTGTTACAAATCAAATGAAATCATTAACAACAAAATTCATCTTTGCTCTGCAGAGGTGATACAGAAGATGCATCTGAATTTTTTTTTTTTCTTTTTAATTATTGGATGTTGAGTCATGCTCAAATTTGTGAAAACAGCTCTCTTGCTCTTGTGATATTGGTTAATTATATCACGTTATAAATCCAGATCTCATACAAGAATTTTTTGCAACAATATCTTGAATTTTGTGAGCATTTGTAATAATTTTTGGCACAATCCTAATTAATTTCTGAATCAGTGCAATAAATAAATCAAATTAGAAGTAAGTTATTGATTGCATCTGAAGCGGTACGTTTTAGTTCCAATCACATTAATGATGTTAATAAATAAATCAGGCAGTGCACTGGCAATTTATGAATATCCCATGCAGTTGTGGTCTTGACCGGTCTTGAAACAAAATCCTGTGTCCTCTTAGTCTGAGACCAAGAGTACAAATGTGGCCGAGACCAAGACCGGTCTCGAGTACTACAACACTAGTATATGCCAAACACATATCCATTACTATGGCGAAATGCAGTTCTTTTGAACTCTCTATTGAATGCTAGTGTATGTACAGTAAGTGACTGCAGCCAAATCGATGTATTATTTTCAGGAGGATATGAAAAAAAAAATCAGTGGATCTAGATCTGCGTTTCTGATAACATGGTTTCCACTAAATTCCACTAGCAGAAAAGCATAAATGTGCAACACTTCAGGATTGAAAGTTTCACGTTATCCTTGTTTTTCCATTTTCCTCCCCAAAAATGTCTGTTCAGACAGAGAAAAGCACAACAACAACAATCTCTTTGCTGGTGGTTTTTCTCACATTGCTTTTGTTCAAAGTGATTATTCCCACATCTGGAGTCTTTAATCAGCATGCCATCCATCAGAATCCTGATTAGCCGGGAAATCTCTGTAGGACAGGCCTCTGCGGTTAAAGTCTTACCTGAACCCCCTGCCTCTGAGTAAATTGATATTTGACTACGAAGGAAGAGCGCACGAGCAGTAATTAGCAAGCTGTAAAGTCTGTGTGTTCGGCTCTGACTAGAGGGTTTTGGCTGACCTCAGTGCTCATACAGTAATGATGACATCCCATATGGCTTGCTTTTTCTGTCACATGGTTTTGGTCTGCTCCGTTGTGCATTAGGTGGCATTGGGAGGATGGTAGGTCTCTTTAGTGACCTCACCGATGGCTTGATGAAGGGAACATGGCCTTTGACATCCCCTGAGGAACGATAGCAATGATGTCAGACTTTCACTGTCTGCTTGAAGCATCTGTCCCCCTCTGCCTTTTTGTCTCTCGTCTCTCTGTTCCCATCGCTTCTCTATTCTTTCTGCCCCCTTATTTCTAATAGGGGATAATGGAAGCGATTTTAACAGATGCGATTTTTGCAGAACTTTTGCTGCCTTTGAGTTTAAGCAATTATAACTAAAAGTTGTGCTAAAAGTTCAAATGAATGATCTACATCCAAGATTTTAACATGGCTGTGATGTCAGAAGCAACTGCATCACTAATTATAAAGTGTGTCCAACTTAGACTTTTGCTTTAAATAGACAATATTCCCAGCCGCTTTGTTTAGTATAGAAATACTAAACAATATTTTTTGTGTGTTAAAACATTGATATTACTTTGGGATGTGTTCTTTTTAAGATACAGTGCAGTACAGGAATATAATAACTCAAATTTATTTCAAAATTATATTATAGTATTATATTATATTTATTATATTTGTATTATATTATATTATGTTATATTATTATTAATTATATTATGGGGCCATATCAAGGCTTCATTTATTTGGTAAATAAATTTATTAATTTAAATAGAAGCCAAAAGAGTAATTATTTGAAAGGGAAATTTTCTGTAGCATTATAAATGTCTTTACTGTCACTTTTTATCAATTTATTGCATCCATACAGAACTAGTAATTTAGAAGTACTAATTTCTTACTGACCCCAAACGTTTGAACGGTTATGTTATGTTATATTATTTTATATTATATATTATATTTAATGTATTATATTAATTTATATTGATTATGTTAATTATTATGTTAATTTATTATATAGTGTGTGTATATATATATATATATATATATATATATATATATATATATATATATATATATATATATATACACAGTATATAAATACTGTACTGTACTGTTACTTATACCAAAAGATGGCAGGCGGATTTACAATAGCCTGTGAGAAAATGTAAAAATGTTACAATTGTTCCCTACTTTGAGATTCTTATCAGGTACGATCCAGAATTTGTCAGCGTTCCTTCTCTTTCTCTCCAGCTCATTGTTCTGACAGTGCTCTTCTAAAATAATGAAAGATGATTATCCGTATTGGTCTGCTGAATCCACATGTACCTGTACAGTATTTCTGTGCTAAAATGAGATGAAAAGAGGCTCAAAACTGTGCCGGTTTTGGGCTTTAATAGACAGTTTACAATAGTAATAGAATTCACTTCATATCCTGCGTGTGTCTCTCTCTTATTTCCTGTAGGTGTATGGGGTGTATGTGTGGCCAATGATTGTGGTTCTGTCGGGCTCCAGAGTCGCTCTGTGTGGTGTGTCCATTCTGAAGGTTGGAGCACGCATCAGTCCAATTGCTTTCCGTCTGATCGCCCACCACACCAGAGAGTGTGTGTGAAGATGTGCGAATGGCAAAAGGATCTGTTTGAGTGGCACTTGTCTCCTTGGGGTCCCTGCACCCCGAGTCCTCTCCTCCCAGCCAATCGATGTGTGACCGCTCAGCGTGGAGTACAAAAGCGAGATGTGGTGTGTGTGAAGCGTACTAACAGCACCAAGGTGAGCCTGCATGTGTGTGAAGCGTTTTCTTCACCTCCAGAAGGAGAGCAGGCGTGTTTGTTACCCTGCCCAATCGACTGCGTCGTCTCCGCCTTCACCCACTGGTCCACCTGCAGCCGCACCTGCGGGTCGGCCCTCCAACAGCGCACCAGGCATGTGCTGGCAACACCCCTGTATGGAGGAGCAGACTGTCCCAGCCTCACCCAGACACGTCCCTGTAACCATGACAACGCCCACCCTGCCCTCTGTCCCTCTGACCAACAGGAATACAGTTACAGTTTGTGGGTGGGGCCCTGGAGCCCTTGCAGACTTAAAGGGGCGGCGCCTATTGGAAAGACAACGGTGGACTTCAATTTTGGGCTTGATGGGAAAAAAACAGTCAAAGCTTCATACACAATCAAACGCCACACCGAGAGCATTCACCACCAAAATCATTATGATGAAAGTGGCCACAAAGTTTCCTGGGAAATCACCATTGGCTATCAGACTAGGCAGCTGCGCTGTACGAGGAGTGACGGGAAGAATGCCATGCTAAGGTGGGCATCCATTCTATGAACTAATGAGTTAATGAGTGAATAAGTTTCTAAATCCATCCATCTATTCATCTATTCACCCACCCATCTACCAATCAAGCAAATCAATCTGTCCATCCATTATCACATCCATCAATCCACAGATTGATCAGTCAGTGCACCCATCCATTTATTGCACCAACCATTTTTATTTTATTTTGTTTTATTATTTATTTTTTATTACTTATATATTTAACTTTATTTTTAAAATAAAATACTTTTTGATTTTTTTTTTTTCGTTATCTATTTTATATTTATTTTTATTTCACTTTTTATAATTCGTTTTTAAAGTGAAGTGAAGTGAAGTGAAGTGAAGTGAAGTGAAGTGAAGTGAAGCCCAGACAGTGTAATCCAGAACCCGCAGTTACTTCCTAAAAATGGCCCTAAAACATTGATTTCAGTTTAAATTATTTTATGTAAGAAAAAAGAGACTGTGAAGTAGAACTAGCACCACTATGTAGGAAATTGGCCAATTATATATATATATATATATATATATATATATATATATATATATATATATATATATATATATATTTACAAAAATACTTGTTCACAATAAAGAAAGAGTTGTGCAATAAAAGCTTTTAAGAACTATTGTAGATGTAGTCAAATTGAGGTGCAATACTCATTACTGATCTGACCATAAATAAATGATACAGGCCTATTATCACACAGTTATGCAACAATGTTATGCAATAAATTTACCCTTTTTTTATTAAATGCCACTCCACAGTGAGGATTTTAGAGTCTGCTGTCATAAGCTCTGCTATCCTCCTAGTGCAGATGGATTACAATTGTACCATGATACTGTTTACATCAGAGAGAGAACAGGCTTTTATTTATGAATGCATTACTGGTTACACTGTCAAATAACAGAATCTGAATTTTACCTTCTGTTGTGGCCTTTTCACCTTTTCTTTTTCAGCTCAGGGAAGAGCCCAAGCTTGCTGGTTTTTATACATTTTCATTAGATTTTAATGGAAATAGTACTTGTTGCTTTTAGAAAACTACAATAATGAGAGAGAGAGAGAGAGAGAGAGAGAGAGAGAGAGAGAGAGAGAGAGAGAGAGAGAGAGAGAGAGAGAGAGAGAGAGAGAGAGAGAGAGAGAGAGAGAGAGAGAGAGAGAGAGAGAGAGAAATGAAGAAACAGCTCTGAAAATATCCACATTATCAAACGTGCTATAGAACAACAGAAATCTAGTGAGACAAGTTATGCTTTTGATTTGCTTCAGATATCTTCAAGTTCTATGTTTTTTCATACCATCTATCCGGGAGCGTTCTGAATCTGGATCTATTGACAAAATGACTACAGCTCAAGGGGAAAAAAATAAAAGGTTTTTTTTTAGCACATCTAATGAGCATGTGAAGGTTTAAAATTGTGCATATAAATCTCAATTGAAATATTCTACCTGGGTTTGATGATTTGCAGTATTTTAGTTCTCATTAAAATATAAGTGAAATTTGAACAGTGTTTCACATTTGCGCATCAAACTCATTATCCCAATGAAACATTCCACTGGTTTCACAGTCAAGGCTCAAAGCCCAATCGCAGCCTAAAATGCATGTTTGAGCCGTTTGAATTGAAAAAGCAACTTGCACTGGCATATCTTAAAATATGTGTCCCTAATACATTTTAAATAGTTTACTGAAGATTAGCACGTTTTTTTGTATTTCATTGTGCATCTCTGTTTGTGGTCCTTAATTCAATAACCCACTAATATTTATTCAATGCCAATTCTACGGTCAAACAAGCACGCTTTGCAATCAATACTTTGCAAGCAATGTTTTGTTGTCTATGCTATACTGCAAGCATCAGTATTGTTACCGAGAATAAGATGCTAATGCCAGTCTTTATTTGAACCACTCGTTTAGGCACTGCATAATAAATTAACATCATTTTATGCCTGCAGATTACAAAATTTCCCTTGCGGCTTGCAAACTTTTTTGCATTCATATTAAGCCAGACTAAACTTCGGAATAAATTGAACACCCACGGACCAACCCATCTCTCTCTCTCTCTGTCTCTCACAGGATTTCATAGTTTGCTTTAGCTTGTTTTGTATGCCAATATATTCAGCAAGAATCAGCAGCAACGCTAAAGCCTTGGAGAGTTCGAGAGACAGCTTGAAAAATGTTCTGTTTATGTTGCTACCTTTTTTTGTCATGGTAGCCAAAGGCTAAATACCTGCCGACAGCTTCAGAACAGGCAGATTAATATTTTTTTTATTTTTTTTTTTACATAAGACAATAAACAAACATGAAACCCTTTGAAACTAACTAAACAGTGCAATTTTTTTGTAATTGTAATCTGTAGATTTGTATTTATTATTATGACTATATGGTTATTTTTAATTGTACATTTTTTTATATATATATATATATATATATATATATATATATATATATATATATATATATATATATAGTGCTATCATATAATTAGAATATCATCAAAAAAGTTGATTTATTTCACTAATTCCATTCAAAAGTGAAACTTGTATATTATATTCATTACACACAGACTGATATATTTCAAATGTTTATTTATTTTAATTTTGATGATTATAACTAAGGAAAATCCCAAATTCAGTATCTCAGAAAATTAGAATATTACTTAAGACCAATACATAGAAAGGATTTTTAGAAATTTTGACCAACTGAAAAGTATGAGCATGTGCAGCACTCAATACTTAGTCGGGGCTCCTTTTGCCTGAATTACTGCAGCAATGCGGCGTGGCATGGAGTCCATCAGTCTGTGGCCCTGCTCAGGTGTTATGAGAGCCCATGTTGCTCTGATAGTGGCCTTCAGCTCTTCTGCATTGTTGGGTCAGGCACATCGCATCGTCCTCTTCACAATAGCCCATAGATTTTCTATGGGGTTAAGGTCAGGTGAGTTTGCTGGCCAGTTAAGAACAGGGATAGCATGGTCCTTAAACCAGGTACTGGTTGCTTTGGCACTGTGTGCAGGTGCCAAGTCCTGTTGGAAAATGAAATCTGCATCTCCATAAAGTTGGTCAGCAGCAGGAAGCATGAAGTGCTCTAAAACTTCCTGGTATACGGCTGCGTTGACCTTGGACCTCAGAAGACACAGTGGACCAACACCAGCAGATGACATGGCACCCCAAACCATCACTGACTGTAGAAACTTTACACTGGACCTCAAGCAACGTAGATTGTGTGCCTCTCCTCTCTTCCTCCAGACTCTGGGACCCTGATTGACTTTCATCAGAGAACATAACTTTGGACCAGTCCTTTTTGTCTTTAGCCCAGGCGAGATGCTTCTGACGCTGTCTGTTGTTCAAGAGTGGCTTGACTCAAGGAATGCAACAGCTGAAACCCATGTCTTGCATACGTCTGTGCGTAGTGGTTCTTGAAGCACTGACTCCAGCTGCAGTCCACTCTTTGTGAATCTCCCCCACATTTTTGAATGGGTTTTGTTTCACAATCCTCTACAGGGTGCAGTTATTCCTATTGCTTGTACACTTTTTTTTCTACCACATCTTTTCTTTCCCTTCACCTCTCTATTAATGTGCTTGGACACAGAGCTCTTTGAACAGCCAGCCTCTTTTGCAATGACCTTTTGTGTCTTGCCGTCCTTGTGCAAGGTGTCAATGGTCGTCTTTTGGACAACTCTCAGGTCAGCAGTCTTCCCCATGATTGTGTAGCCTACGGAACTAGACTGAGAGACCAATTAAAGGCCTTTGCAGGTGTTTTGAGTTCATTAGCTGATTAGAGTGTGGCACCAGGTGTCTTCAATATTCAACCTTTTCACAATATTCTAATTTTCTGAGATACTGAATTTGGGATTTTCCTTAGTTGTCAGTTATAATCATCGAAATGAAAAGAAATAAACATTTGAAATATATCAGTCTGTGTGTAATGAATGAATATCATATACAAGTTTCACTTTTTGAATAGTGAATTAGTGAAATAAATCAACTTTTTAATGATATTCTAATTATATGACCAGCACCTGTATATACAAACAGAGAGAGATCAGGCATAACATTATGACTTAATATTGTGTTGGTCCTCCTTTTGCTGCCAAAACAGCCCTGACCAGTCGAGGCATGGACTCCACTAGACCCCTGAAGGTGTGCTGTGGTATTAGATGGCACCAAGATGTTAGCAGTAGATCCTTTAAGTCCTGTAAGTTGCGAGGTGGGGTCTCCATTGATCGGACTTGTTTGTTCAGCACATCCCACAGATGCTTGATTGGATTGAGATCGGGGAATCTGGAGGCCAAGTCAACACCTCAAACTCGTTGTTGTGTTCCTCAAACCATTCCTGAACCATTTTTGCTTTGTGGCAGGGTGCATTATCCTGCTGAAAGAGGCCACAGCCACCAGGGAATACAGCTTCCATGAAAGGGTGTACATGGTCTGCAACAATTCTTAGATAGGTGGTACATGTTAAAGTAACATCCACATGGATGGCAGGACCCAAGTTTTCCCAGCAGAACATTGCTCAAAGCATCACAGTGCCTCCGTCAGCTTGCCTTTTCCCCACAGTGCATCCTGGTGCCATGTGTTCCCTGGGTAAGCAACGCCATCCACATGATGTAAAAGAAACCGTGATTCATCAGACCAAGCCACCTTCTTCCATTGCTCCGTGGTCCAGTTCTGATGCTCACGTGCCCACTGTTGGCACTTTTGGTGGTGGACAGGGGTCAGCATGGGCACCCTGACTGGTCTGCGGCTATGCAGCCCCATACACAAAAAACTGCGATGCTCTGTGTATTCTGACACCTTTCTATCAGAACCAACATTAACATCTTGAGCAGTTTGAGCTCCAGTAGCTTGTCTTTTTGTTCGGACCACGCGGGCCAGCCTTCGCTCCCAACATGCATCAGTGAGCCTTGGCCGTCCATGACCCTGTCACCAGTTCACCACTGTTCCTTCCTTTGAGCACTTTTGATAGATACTGACCACTGCAGACCGGGAACACCCCACAAGAGCTGCAGTTTTGGAGATGCTCTGACCCAGTCGTCTAGCCATCACAATTTGGCCCTTGTCAAACTCGCTCAAATCCTAAGCTTACCCATTTTTCCTGCTTCTAACACATCCACTTTGAGGACAAAATGTTCACTTGCTGCCTAATATATCCCACCCACTAACAGGTGCCATGATGAAGAGATAATCAGTATTATTCAATTCACCTGTCAGTGGTCATAATGTTATGACTGATTGGAGTGTGTGTATATATATATATACACTCACCTAAAGGATTATTAGGAACACCATACTAATACTGTGTTTAGTATTTTTTCCCCTTTTCGCCTTCAGAACTGCCTTAATTCTACGTGGCATTGATTCAACAAGGTGCCGAAAGTATTCTTTAGAAATGTTGGCCCATATTGATAGGATAGCATCTTGCAGTTGATGGAGATTTGTGGGATGCACATCCAGGGCATGAAGCTCCCGTTCCACCACATCCCAAAGATGCTCTATTGGGTTGAGATCTGGTGACTGTGGGGGCCATTTTAGTACAGTGAACTCATTGTCATGTTCAAGAAACCAATTTGAAATGATTCAAGCTTTGTGACATGGTTCATTATCCTGCTGGAAGTAGCCATCAGAGAATGGGTACATGGTGGTCATAAAGGGATGGACATGGTCAGAAACAATGCTCAGGTAGGCCGTGGCATTTAAACGATGCCCAATTGGCACTAAGGGGCCTAAAGTGTGCCAAGAAAACATCCCCCACACCATTACACCACAACCACCAGCCTGCACAGTGGTAACAAGGCATGATGGATCCATGTTCTCATTCTGTTTACGCCAAATTCTGACTCTACCATATGAATGTCTCAACAGAAATCGAGACTCATCAGACCAGGCTACATTTTTCCAGTCTTCAACTGTCCAATTTTGGTGAGCTTGTGCAAATTGTAGCCTCTTTTTCCTATTTGTAGTGGAGATGAGTGGTACCCGGTGGGGTCTTCTGCTGTTGTAGCCCATCCGCCTCAAGGTTGTGCATGTTGTGGCTTCACAAATGCTTTGCTGCATACCTCGGTTGTAACGAGTGGTTGTTTCAGTCAAAGTTGCTCTTCTATCAGCTTGAATCAGTCGGCCCATTCTCCTCTGACCTCTAGCATCAACAAGGCATTTTCGCCCACAGGACTGCCGCATACTGGATGTTTTTCCCTTTTCACACCATTCTTTGTAAACCCTAGAAATGGTTGTGTGTGAAAATCCCAGTAACTGAGCAGATTGTGAAATACTCAGACCGGCCCGTCTGGCACCAACAACCATGCCACGCTCAAAATTGCTTAAATCACCTTTCTTTCCCATTCTGACATTCAGTTTGGAGTTCAGGAGATTGTCTTGACCAGGGCCACACCCCCTAAATACATTGAAGCAACTGCCATGTGATTGGTTGATTAGATAATTGCATTAATGAGAAATTGAACAGGTGTTCTTAATAATCCTTTAGGTGAGTGTGTATATATATATATATATATATATATATATATATATATATATATATATATATATATATATATATATATATATATATATATATATATAATATATATAATTTAATATATTTATTTTTTATTAAAATATACTGTAAATTTGACATTGTAAATGTCCTTCTCACCTCCAGCCTTTGTGACCATGACAACAGCCCGTTAAACTTTCGTTCATGTGTGATGCCCAGAGACTGTAAAGTGTCTGATTGGTCACAGTGGAGTTCATGTTCGAAGACGTGTCGGACATCTGACCAATCACCTGGCTTCAGAAGCAGGAGCCGCAGCCTGAAGAGAGCAGCCATTGGTGGAGGAGAGCCATGCCCTGCCCTGGAAGAAAAAGCAAACTGTAATATTCTGGAAGACACACTGCCACTGTGCCCAAGGTGAAGAGATGGCATTGCCACAATTGTGCATCCAAATCTTTTTGTTTTGTTTTCCTCTAAATACATTAATTCTTAAAGTCTGCAAGAAATTAAAATTCAGCCAAATTCATCTATTTCTCATCTGTTTCATCTGCACAAGCTCACCCTGCAAGCTCGCATTCAGAAGTGCGTCCATCTAATCAACAACTGATGAATTTGTTTTTTCTTTTTCTTTTTTAATAATCTGTTTCACTTGGATGTACGTCACAATATGCAAGAAGACTGAACAGATATGACTCTCTAATTTGACTTGAGTTGTCTTATATGTATTTTAATTGGTTGGAAATACAGGTATGAGTGGAGGGTGACCAATTGGAATCCATGTCAGGTGACCCCTCTTTTGAGTCAGCAGGACCATCGCCATAGCAATACCAGTGTCCTGTGCGGAGGGGGGATTCAGACCCGTGAGGCATATTGTGTCAGGATCCATGATGGCACAGTACCATCCCAGAGTGAGAACACACATGGATTATTTATGATTTTTTTTTTTCAGACAACACTTTGTTTTTAGCACCATGGTAGTATCAGTATTATTTGAAATATCATTTTATGTGAGTATGGTAATCATTCAGAAGTTCAGTATATCAAAAGACCATAGGGAGTGGGTGTGGCAGCCCCTATTAACTAATGAATATTCATGAGCCAAGCTGACACTGCTCTTCACAATGCACTTCATGTGAAGAGCCTATGAAGAGAGATCCAAGTCATTTATCAGCCATTGCAGTAAGGATGTTGCCTTAAAAGACCTGTGATTTGGGATCCAATTGCTGATAAAATGTCCATCTCTTCAGTACAATAAGCAAATGTGATTAACTCGAATTGAGAGAACATTAACAGCATAATAACACTGAGGGATGAAAAAAATGTTCTAGATTGCTTTCATTTTATTTAATCCTTCATAGGCTGTTGAGACTCAGGGCAGAACACTTAGGGGAAGATTTAGTTTCCTCTGTGTTTCTATTTTTTGATTTAAATGGTAATCTGTGGCCACACAGTGAGAAGGACGGATTTGAATTACATTTATTTTTGTGCAAGCTTCTGTAAGATCTGCAAAAATGCTTTTTAAACAGTTATCTCCAGTGGACGTTTATGGTAAATCTGAAACTGTCTCTGTTTTTTCATTATTAGTCAATCGGCCTGTTGGCAGGAACTTGTGCACTGGGCCTTTACCACCATTGGCTGAGTCTTGCTTCATTCCCTGTCAGAAACATTGTCCCTTCACGCCTTGGTCACCCTGGGGACCCTGTCTCCATGACAACTGTTTCGAACCCCAGGGGAGAAGAGGTGAGAGACAAAAACATCCCATAAAACCGTCCTTGGTTTCTCCTCTCGGTAATGTAAAAAAGTGTATGAATCTCAGAGGTGGGCGTATATCTGACCCTAAGCTGTGGTTCTGCCCACTCATTGAGGTGACAGTGACAGGACAGATGTATTCCTTTATTTTTTACACTCGCTTTAACGTGTTTTTCTTTATATCCATTTCTGTTTCTTCTCTCCTCTTCCTTAATGCGCATATATATTTGGCCAAGATATTTAGCTGTTACAGCCCTTAGTTTGCCAGAATGTGGGAACAGTATCTGCTAAAACGTTGGCATTGAACGTGTTTCTGTTTGAGTCATCATTGATGTTTTTTTTTTTCTTGTTATTTTGCACCTCATTTTCAGGTTTTAAAATGAGAACTCGTTCTGTAATTACCGAGTCTTGGGTGGAGTCCGACAGTTGCCCTCACGTCAATGAAGCAATGATCTGCGATGACCCCGTCTGCTTCCAGTGGCAAGTGACATCACAGGGGCCTTGTGTTCCACGAAATGGATCATGTGGCCCAGGATCCCAAGAACAGACTCTGGAGTGTTTTTCCACCACAGGTATGCATCTCACTCCCCTAATAGTTTGCCTAAAAATTGAAAAATGTTGTTCCAAAACCATATGACTTACTTTTTTCTGTGGAATATGAACGTTATAGAGTGGTGCAGGTATGACATCAGAACCTGGAAGACTCGCCACTGTTTCCTTTGAGATTTTCCTATAGGGTTTTATAATGGGGGTTTTCAATTTATGTGTTAAATAATGCCTGTGGTATAACTTGTATTTATGTGTGCGGTGTACGCTGTGGAACAAAACACTAAAGTATCGCCAAGTTCCCTTTCAGTCGGTCACGTTGAACATACGTCGGAACTGACCGACGAATTGGAATTGGGATCCCAATTCGTCTGTCAGTTCAGACGTAGATCTCCGTTCCATCCTTCGGGGAACGAGGGTTGCATACGTAACCGAGACGTTCCCTTTCAGTTGGTCACGTTCGACGTACGTCGGAACTGACCGACGAATTGGGATCCCAATTCCAATTCGTCGGTCAGTTCCGACGTAGTCTCCGTTCCCTCCTTCAGAGAACGAGGGTTACATACATAACCGAGACGTTTTATTTCACAGGCTTTATTTCACATATACATTGAAAACCCCCATTATAAACCCCCATAGGAAAATTTCAAAGGAACCAGCAGCGAATTAGACTTCCGGGTTATGACATCATACCTGCATCATACAATTAAACTGGAAAGAAACATAAGATGTCCATACGACTTATACCCTATCATTCAAATAATTTAAATATTTAATTATAAGTCTTTAGGTTTGTAATGTTTAATTCTGTAATATTTTTTTTCTGTATTTTTTATACAAATAAATAAAAAAGGACGTTACTAATGACGTCTATTCTGGTGCAATGCATATTAAGATTCCATAACTGAATGCAGACGCAAATAAGATGGAGGGAAGTTTCAGGAAGTAGCAAAATAAGTTTTATCTGTTCCTCAAAGCTATTTTATGGCTTCAGAAAACTGGAAAGCACACAAGCCATTTTTTATTTATTTATTTTCATTTTTGGAGCCTGCCGTCTCCCATACCTACTATAGTTAAGTAGGATTTTTTGGAAAAAAATATTGTTATTTTTACTTAGCAAGTAATTGATCAAAATACAGTAAAGAAATTTATAAAATAGAAGGTTTCTGTTTCAAGTAAATGCTGTTATATTGAACTTTTTATTAATTAAAGAATTCTGATGGTATGCAAAAATATTTTCAACATTGTGTTTTCAACATCGTTGAAATTGAAGACTGGAGTAATGATGCTTGAAATTTAGCTTAAAAATCTTAAAATATATTAAAATAGAAAATGTTTATTTTAAATTGTGATTTAGTATTTCTCAATATTACAAATAAATGCAGCCTCGGTGAGCATAAGAGACTTTTTCCAAAACCATTTAAAAATCTTACGGACCACAAACTTTTGAATGGTAGTGTATTCATTTTCATTGAATGTAAAACAGCAGCCAAGACATTCTGCTAAATATCTCCTTTCATGGCATAAAATCATCCTGAAAACATTGCATGAAGCTGATTAAATGATTGGTTTACGTAACTATCCCTTTAATAATCTTTCTCAATCCCATCATTCTTCTCCTTCATCCCTCTAATTACTTTCAACTTTTGTTATCCCCATCCTCAGACTCTTCCGCGATTAGTTATTTTTACTCGCATTAAGCAAATGATCAGCTATCTTTTAATCTCCTCTCATCTCTCCTCTGCTCCCAGCGGCTGTGTGGCATATTTCTTATCTGTCTTCTGTGCTTCTCATTGAAATGAGTTTAAGATCAGAACAGGCAGACAGATCCATGTCACAGTGTTGCACTGCAGTTTTGACACACAAATGCACAGAGACACAAGTTTCAAAAAGCCTTAGGAGTCCTCTAAGGTCTTCCATTGTAATGCCACTCATCCATGTCAAGTTTTGTCCATCAGCAATAAGTATATGAGCACTCTTAAGGGGTTTATTTATTTATTTATAATTTATTTGATAGGGACAGATACAGTAAACATAGATTATCTTCTTTAAGCAATCCCATGTCAGTATCATAGTGTTTATGATAGTAGTGTTTCATAGTGTTTCGCAACACCTGTCCCTAGAAGGGCTTTTTGTATTAAAATATTACACTAGATGGAAATGAAAAAGAAAGAAGAGTAAAAACAATGAGAAAAAACAATGCATTGAATACAATCAAATGAACACACGTTTTGACGTGCGATCACACATGGTCACACTGTTGCTGTACGAGCTAGGATTTTGTCATTTCTTTGAATGTAGATAGTTTAGTTAGAGTCTTTATCTCCGCAGGGAGAGAGTTTCATTGGATAGCACCTTTCACAGAAAAAACAGTCTGAGCAAAACTTGTTCTACAAAATGGAACGTTACAGTCTCCACATGTGGCTGCTCTCGTAGATCTAAGGGTTTGCAGTCTGCTTAGAGACTGCTCTGGGGCAGGTCTATTCAAACATTTAAACACAAGCTTTATATAGCTGAAATTACAAAAAATCATAAAGTTTAAGTTATGAACAATGGTGAACTAAAAATAGAACAATGATGAAATCTCATGGGCTTTTTATCAACAATTTTAAAGGCACTATTGTAAAGCCGTTCAAGAGGATTTTGGGTAATTTGGTTTGTCTGAGACCATACAGTGTTGCAGCATCACAGCGGAGACAAAATCATTGTATTTAAAAAAAATTCAAATGTTAAGCAATTCCTGATCGTCCTTAAAGTACTTATACTCATCATCATCATCTTCCGCTTATCCGGGGCCGGGCCGCAGGGGCAACAGTCTAAGTAGAGACGCCCAGACTTCTCTCTCCCTAGACACTTCCTCCAGCTCTTCCAGAGGAATACCGAAGCATTCCCAGGCCAGCCGGGAGATATAATACCTCCAGTGTGTCCTAGGTCTTCCCTGGGGTCTCCTCCTGGTGGGATATGCCCAGAACACCTCCCCGGGAAGGCATCCAGGAGGCATCCGAAACAAATGCCCGAGCCACCTCAGCTGGCTCCTCTCAATGTGGAGGAGCAACGGCTCTACTCTGAGCTCCTCCCGAGTGACCGAGCTTCTCACCTTATCTCTAAGGGAGCGCCCAGCCACCCTACGGAGAAAGCTCATTTCGGCCGCCTGTATCCGGGATCTTGTCCTTTCGGTCATGACCCAAAACTCATGACCATAGGTGAGAATAGGAACGTAGATCGACCGGTAAATCGAGAGCTTCGCCTTACAGCTCAGCTCCTTCTTTACCACGACAGACCGGTACATCGACCACATTACTGCAGAAGCTGCACTGATCCGTCTGTCAATCTCCCGTTCCACCCTTCCCTCATTCGTGAACAAGACCCCAAGATACTTGAACTCCTCCACTTGATGCAGGAACTCTCCTCCAACCTGAAGCGAGCAAGCCACCCTTTTCCGACTGAGAACCATGGCCTCGGACTTGGAGGGGCCGATTCTCATCCCAGCCACTTCACAGTGCACGCTGAAGGTCCTGGTCTGAAGAGGCCAACACTACAACATCATCTGCAAAAAGCAGAGACGAAATCGTGTGGTCCTCAAACTGGATACTCTCCTTCTCCTGCACCTAGAAATTGTATCAATAAAAATTATGAACAGAACTGGTGACAAAGGGCAGCCCTGCCGGAGTCCAACATGCACCGGGAACAAGTCTGACTCACTGCCGGCAATGTGAACCAAGCTCCTGCTCCGGTCGTACGGGGACCGAACAGCCCTAAGTAGGGGGCCCCGGACCCCATACTCCCAGAGCACCCTCCACAGGAAGCCGCCAGGGACACGATCGAATGCCTTCTCCAAATCCACAAAGCACTTGAAAAAAATCCACAAAGCACCTTGAAAAAAAAAAAAAAAAAAAAAAAAAAAAAAATTTACATTTCACTGCCGGTTGTATATTCTGTATATAACTGTGTATGTGACAAATAAAACTCTTGAATCTTGATTGGTTGGGCAAACTCCCATGAACCCTGCAGCACCCTGGAGAGGGTATAGAGCTGGTCCAGTGTTCCACGACCGGGAAGAAAACCACACTGTTCCTCCTGGTTGTGGAACCTCGGATTCAGTATTTATACTGGCCTTCAGTTTTAATGATAGCTTTTTAATGTGACTTTTAAAATTTAGCTGAGAGTCTAATATAACTTGTTCGACTTGCTCAATGATTTCGCCTTTCATTTTAATGTTTCATTTGTTTGCTGTTGGTGTCTTTTTTCATAGAAAAGCCTATGGATTTGGTTTTATTTGTATTCAGTGTCAAACAGGATCTGTTTAGTCAAATTGACACTTTCTCAAGACTTTATGTTAATTTACTGCTGGTTACAGCAGGGTTCTTGCCTGCCACATAAACCACAATGTCATCGGCGTACATCTGAACGATAATCTCAGGACAGACTTCAGGAAGTTCATTCATGTACAATGACTGGACATGGTGGAGCTGGAATTTTACATCTGACACACGCATATGCATTAAACCTGACAGCGTTATGTTCCCAGCATGCACTTAGAATGTTCTACAAAATGCAAAGTGAAGCTGAAATGCCAAAGCCATTAAAGATGAAGTGCAGTTGACTTAAAGTGATAATCTATTCTTGCTGGAGTTTTGAGTTAAAGTCACCTTATCTAACGTTATCATTACAGCGCTACATTTCATCCCGGCCTTTGGATGAGTTTATAAAATCTAGGCTATACTAGATTTTTACATATTCTGAATAGAACATAAGTGGTTTTCCTTATCATCATGATGATAAAAACAATCCCATACAGAAAAATATGTTCAAAATATACAAAAATGCCCCAAAATATATTGTTAATATAGATATTTACATACATATTTTTTTAATATATTTTAGCTACTTACTTCCTCATATTTGGACCTTTATATATTTATTTATTTATATAATATTTACGCTGATCAGGCATAACATTATGACCTAATATTGTGTTGGTCCCCCTTTTGCTGACAAAACAGCCCTGACCCGTCAAAGCATGGACTCCACTAGACCCCAAAGGTGTGCTGTGGTATCTGGCACTAAGATGTTAGCAGCAGATCCTTTAAGTCCTGTAAGTTGCGAGGTGAAGCCTCCATGGATCGGACTTGTTTGTTCAGCATATCCCACAGATGCTCGATTGGAATGAGATCTGGGGATTTTGGAGGCCAAGTCATCACCTCAAACTCGTTGTTGTGCTCCTCAAACCATTCCTGAACGATTTTTGCAGGACACATTATCCTGCTGAAAGAGGACACAGCCACAAGGGAATACCGTTTCCATGAAAGGGTGTACAAGGTCTGCAACAATTCTTAGGTAGGTGGTACGTGTCAAAGTAACATCCACATGGATGGCAAGACCCAAGGTTTCCCAGCAGAACATTGCCCAAAGCATCACACTGCCTCCGCCGGCTTGCCTTTTTCCCACAGTGCATCCTGATGCCATGTGTTCCCCGGGTAAGTGACGCGATCCACATGATGTAAAAGAAACCATGATTCATCAGACCAAGCCACCTTCTTCCATTGCTCCGTGGTCCAGTTCTGATGCTCATGTGCCCACTGTTGGTGCTTTCGGCATTGGACAGGGGTCAGCATGGGCTCCCTGACTGGTCTGCGGCTATGCAGCCCCATACACAACAAACTGAGATGCTCTGTGTATTCTGACAACTTTCTATCAGAACCAGCATTAACATCTTGAGTAATTTGAGCTACAGTAACTTGTCTGTTTGATCGGACCACACGTGCACCAATGAGCCTTGGCCGCCCATGACCCTGTCGCCAGTTCACCACTGTTCCTTCCTTGGAGCACTTTTGATAGATACTGACCACTGCAGACCGGGAACACCCCACAAGAGCTGCAGTTTTGGAGATGCTCTGACCCAGTCGTCTAGCCATCACAATTTGGCCTTTGTCAAACTCGCTCAAATCCTTACGCTTGCCCATTTTTCCTGCTTTCTAACACATTAACTTTGAGGACAAAATGTTCACTTGCTGCCTAATATATCCCACTCACTAACAGGTGCCATGATGAAGGGATAATCAGTGTTATTCATTTCACAGATTAATTGCATCCAAAATAAAAGTCTGTTTACATAATATATGTGTGTGTGTATATGTGTCTGTGTATAATTAATATGTATATATAAATACACACACACGTGTATATTTAAGAAAAATATATACATGTATGCGTGTGTATTCAAATATACAATATACATAATAATTATACACAGTACACAGTACAGATATATTATGTAAACACAAACCTTTATTTTGGATGTGATTAATCGTTTAACAGCCTTCATTCATACAAAATGCTAAATATAATCCAAAATATAATCTGACAATATTTCTATATATTTTTATTAAATATGGAGTGGATGGTCACCAGGGTGTTGCTATGGTTTTTAGCACATCACTATGGTATTTTGAATGGTTGCTAGGTAATTACTTATTAGCCCTAGCAAAGAGCCTGTTGTTAAATACCCAGTGCTTTTCTCTGTGTGTTTGTTAATGTATGATGATGCTGCACTATTTGGCTCTGGAGTTTTTGCTCTGGACAGACATGGTTCAATGGTTCATTTGCAAAAGTTATCACTCCAGTTTTAGTGACCACATGTTTGATGTTTATGAAGTAGCGTGCTATTGAATCCTGCTGTCTGTCAACAGTCCTGCAGTTCTGATGCACTATAATGCACTTTTTAATGCTCTAGGTATATAATCACTCTGGGAAATTGCTTCTTCCAACAGTGCAAATAGGTGAAAAAATATCTTGTCTGTCACGTGAAAAGAAAATGAAATAAACCTTTATAACACAACAGGAAAGATGTTGATTACAGAGGTCATAAAAATACATTTTAAGAGCTGTGCATCTTCAGATTTAAAAAAAAAAAAAAAATGCTCGTTTTGTACATTTATATCTTAGGCAACGAATACAATTCAGAGAGATTGATTTTTAGGGTCTAACATCAATTGGAGAAATGTTGCCCTTCTTGCATCTGATATGTAATGAAGAAATGAACTATTGCGCCTCAATATCTGATTCTCAGAGGAGAGTCTGTCTAGGTTTATTACTTGCCTTTAATCTTTGTTCTTTTATCTCACAAACAACCTGAAGAGCAGCTTTTACTAGTTGATTCTGTGCTTGTGTATATGTGTCTATTGTTCATTCCAATCTCACAAATAAAAAGATCCTCTGTGAGATTGTTTTTCTTTATGTGAGCTGTTCTTTCCTCACTGAGGTAGAGGTTATAGAAGTATTGAGTTTAGTTTTTAAGTACATTAAGCCCTCACCTCCTCCCCCACCCCCACCATTTTAAACATTGACTACACTAAATATGATCATAATTAAAACAAGAACTAAATTTACTGAAACATATTGAATTAAGTTTATTGAGGTTAATGATTAAAAAAGTGCCAATGAATTTTGTTTTAATTATTTATTTATTTTCTGAAGCATTTACGACACACTTCAGAGTCTTTTCCAAACTGAACTGAGTGGAGTTTAGCGTTGATATTATACTTCAGCATTCAGCAGATAATTATTTTCAAGCTGTCTGTTAATTAAAAAAAAAAAACACTAATGTTGCCCAATCATGGTCTTTGTGGAAAGAATAGAGCAATCAGGTTGCTATTAAACATCTTATTTGCATATTATTCTACTTTAATTAAAGAAAAGTGGTTGTTAGGTGCAAGATAAGAGGAAACGGAGAGATTCCCGTACTTAGAACAAACCATGATAATTATTTCAGTGCTCTAACTTTGTTTCTTAGCAATTAATTTAATTGCATATTTTCTTGTGTTGTATAAGAATAAGATGTTAATTTAATATGCTTGTTTATTGAGAAAGAATATGTCATTTAAGAAGGAAAGTAAGAAAAGATAAACATATGTTGATATAAATAAAGAAAATAAGAAAGAGAAAGTACTCTAAATGGGCAGAGTAATAGGTCCTTAACTCAGGCTGCTTGCAATCACGTCATTCGCTATAGGGCACAGCTGATTGATTACTGCTGTATCAGTAGCCAATGAGCTTGCACGCTCAACCTTTAAATACAAGGCCAGCATTTGCTATAGCAGTCCAGCACACTTTCTGAAACCCTCCACCTTCCCCAGCTCCACCTGTCTAGATCTGCTACGGGTAATTCATGTACGCATTATTGTACAGCAGCAGCATGCCTTACTTGCTTACAGCAGTGTGTTGTGTATGTATTATATTGTAAAAGCATCAGCAGCATAGCAGATCGATTCCACCAAAACCATACTTATCAACATTGTCAAATCCATTACCATTGTCATGACAGAACTAATGATAACTAATGTTACCCATTTTTTCTGATTAGATGCATTTAATCAAACTTTCCGCCTTCCTCTTTGCATTACAGGTGAGCCAGTCGCTAGTGATCAATGCCCAGGAGATCCTCCTCCAGTTCGGCAGCTATGTGAGATGCCCTGTCCTGGGGACTGTGTGCTGGGACACTGGGGTTCCTGGACATCATGTTCCCAATCCTGCTCCAGTAAACACCAAGAGGGGAAACAAAGTCGTTCACGTCTTGTTCTGGCTCTTCCTGGGGAGCGTGAGTTCAGTCAGATTAAACATTTGGAGTGTCTATTCACACACAGAGGCAATTTACACTAACTCCGCCCACCATTGTCTGATTGTGCCAGACAAAATTACAAAAGAAACCCATCTGATAACGGGATCAATGGTGTGGAGTGAAAGCTGCTTTCATGCTACCAGCGACTTTGTCGCTGCATGTTGCCAGTGGCTGGCAGTGAGGTCGCTTGTGGGCGTTCCCACTACTGGTTGCCTAGTAATGTTTGTGTTTGACATTCACTGATGTTCCTCATGTTGTAGACTACGAATCACAGATATTGTTTTCTTAATGCTACAAACAAATATTTTGGAAGGAACTAAATATAAATTAAATCAGTACATAAAATGCTTAAAGGGTTAGTTCACCCAAAAATGAAAATTCTGTCATTAATTACTCACCCTCATGTCTTTCCAAACACGTAAGACTTCGGAACACAAATTAAGATATTTTTGATGAAATCGGCGTGCTCTCTGACCCTCCATAGACTTTCATGGCCCAGAAAGGTAGTAAAGACATTGTTAAAATAGTCCATGTGACTTCAGTGGTTCAACTATAATTTTATGAAGCCACAAAAATATTTTTTGTACACAAAAACAAACAAAAATAACTTCTTTATTCAACAATTTCTTCTCGTTTGTGCCAGTCTCCTATGCAGTTTACATTGTTACCACAGTGAAGCGCTTCCTAGTGCTACGTCAGAACGGCGGCTCACCATTGGCCGATGCTGTTCACGTAAGCACCACAACGGATGTGAGTAATTAATGACATAAATAAACTTTTTTTGGTCAACATACCTTTTAATATTAAAGATGGATGAAAAACTGCGAGTGCTCTTTGCAGAGTCAGCATGACGAGTACACAGAGACGTATCATAAATTATAAGAACGTTACTGACTGCTAAAATTAACTTCTCCATCCAGCCTCGACACTCCACTACTATTAGTTGTCGCTAAAGATGTTGTTATGGTTATGTGTCTTATGAAATAATATTGTGAGCGCTCTAAGAGAATAAATGGCAAACACACGATGTGAACCATATATGAAAACATGTTGGAAACCTAATGTTTGTTGGAATTGTTGCAGAAAAAAACACAGCTCTCGTATACTGGGCTTTATTAAAGCCCTTTTTTGAGATTCTTTCAGTTTAATTATTCACAATGCCTCTTTTTTAAAACTCTAGACTCTGATTTACTCTGAGTCCAAATCTCTAATCCCCATTTCAAAACGTTGTTCTATTAGTCTTTGTCCTGTCATCCCAGGCATGTTTCTTTTATGCAAGTCCCTATAAATCAGCCCTTTTCCATGAATTATACATTCTTTCTTTATGTCACACTCATCAAGGACATACCCCCTATTTGACCCTCCTTTGTCCTTAAATATGTACGTACGTACGTACGTGCGTGCGCGTCGCGTGCGTGCGTGCGCGCGCGTGCGTCGCGTGCGTGCGTGTGTGTGTGTGTGTGTGTGTGTGTGTGTGTGTGTGTGTGTGTGTGTGTGTGTGTGTGTTTGTGGTGCAGGTATATACCCTTAGTTATGGGGACAAAATGTCCCCACAAAGATGGCAATATCCAAAATCCTTGTCCGTGTGGGACAAGGATTTTGAAATAATTTTTTTTGGTAAACAGAGTATAAATCATACTAAGTGATTTGTTTTGAAAATGTAAAAATGCAGAAAGATTTTTGTGATGGGTAGGTATAGGTTTAGGTGGCTAGAATATACAGTTTGTACAGTATAAAATCCATTATGTCCGATAAAACATAAAAACGCAACATGTGGGGGGGGGTCATGAAATTAATCTAAAGTGACAGTAAAGACTTTTACATTGCTACCAAAAATTCCTATTTGAAATAAATGCTGTTCTTTTGAACTTTCTATTCATAAGAATCCTGGCGGAAAAATACAGTTTTCAAAACTGTTCCCACAAAGCTGGGAGTATGAAATTGTCCAAATTGTATAAGAGACTTCTTTTCCAAAAATATAAAAAAAAATCACAGATCTCAAACTTATACCCCATATATATTTATACCCCTGACGCACCCAGGCACACACACACACACACACACACACACACACATTGATGTAATTTAAATATAATGTAAAATGCACATTTATATGCAGAATAATACGTTTTATAACATATATGCTATATTACAGTTGAAGTTAATCCTAAGATATTTTGTTTGGTTGTAGATGGAAAGCCATGCCCTCTGGCTCCTGAGCTGGAGCAGTGGAGACCCTGCGGCACGCACCCATGCACAGTGTACTACTGGGATACTTCACCTTGGCATCCCTGTATGCCAAACACCATCACAGACGAGAGTGACGGTAACAGCACAACCCAGATGGAGAATGATGCCACCTGCGGTACAGGGGTACAGATGCGCCAAGTCATGTGCAGGAGAACGGGGAACGGACACGTACTGCCAAAACGGTAATGAAACAAAATCTTTCATACAGAATTCTGTGTGGACTTCTATGATGATAATCTCCATTTTCATCATGTCTTGACTGTACTTCAGGTGTCCTGAATCCTCTCGTCCTGACTCTATACGGTCTTGTCATTTACCCTGCAAAACTGACTGCATCGTCACACCTTTTAGTGAATGGAGTGCCTGTCCCTTTTCCTGTTTATCTGGTAAGCACATATTCCGCTAACACTAACTACATGTATGTACTTTATGTATGTTTCCTATACTGTTATCATCTTTGCTTCTTTAGTGAATACTACTGGCCCAAACCAGTCCCGTCATAGGATCATTATCCAGAGACCTGCTAACGGAGGTCAAGAGTGCCCAGACACTCTTTATGAAGAGAGAGAATGTGATCCATCTCCTCTGTGTCCAACTTACAGGTAAAGAGATAAATGGTTTCATCATTTAAATGGGAAAAGTTGAACTTAGCCAGTTAATTTGGAGTTTATAGACACAAAATTAAATGAATTGAATTAAATTACCCAAATGCTGACCGTTTTAGTGATGACATTTCAAAAGTCTCTTATGCTCACTGAGGCTGCATTTATTTGATCAAACATACAGTACAATCTGTAATATTGTAAAATATTATTACAACTTAAAATAACTTTTCTATTTGAATATACTGTAAAATGTAATTTATGCCTGTGATGGCAAAGCATAATTTTTTTGCATTATTAGTCCAGTCTTCACTGTCACATGATCCTTCTGAAATCATTTTAATACGCTGATTTGGTTCTCAAGAAACATTTCTTATTATTATCAATTTTGAAAACAGTTGTGCTTTTTAATGTTTTTGTGGAAACTGTGATGCATTTTATTCAGAATTCTTTGATGAACAGAAAGTTCAAAAAGAACACAATTTATTTTAAATTTTATATATATATATATATATATATATATATATATATATATATATATATATATATATATATATATTATTATGAATGCCTTTCCTGTCATTTTTGAAAAATGTAATGTGTCTTTTCGGAATGAAGAATTAATTTCTTTAAAAACAAAATCTTACAGGGTTCATAAGTCCCGGACAACCTATAAAAACAGCCATATTTTTGAAGAGGTACTTGAAAAGTGCTTGAATTATTGAAATTCAATATATATTATGCAATTAGTGTTTAATTTTTCCAGGAAAAAAAACCCAAATACAATCTTTTCAGGCAAAATTAATGCTGAAGCCCATCTGAGATATAGAGCCATTTCGCATGGCTATGAGCCATTAAGTACACTATATTGCCAAAAGTTTTGGGACGTCTGCCTTTACATGCACATGAACTTTAATTGCATCCCATTCTTAATCCATAGGGTTTAATACAGAGTTTTGCAGCTATAACAGCTTCAGCTCTTCTGGGAAGGCTTTCTGCAAGGTTTAGGAGTGTGTTTATGGGAATTTTTTACCATTCTTCTAGAACCACATTTGTGAGGTCAGGCACTGATGTTGGACAAGAAGGCCTGGCTTGCAGTCTCCACTCTAATTCATCCCAAAGGTGTTCTATCGGGTTGAGGTCAGGACTCTGTGCAGGCCAGTCAGGTTCCTCCACACCAACCTCGCTCATCCATGTCTTTATTGACCTTGTTTTGTGAACTGGTGAACACAGTCATGTTGGAACAAGAAGGGGCCATCTCAAAACTGTTCCCACAAAGTTGGGAGCATGAAATTGTCCAAAATGTCTTGGTATGCTGAAGCAGTAAAAGTTCATTTCACAGGAACTAAGGGGCCAAGCCCAACCCCAACCCCTGAAAAACAACCCCAGACCATAATCCCCCCTCCACCAAACTTTACACTTGACAATGCAGTCAGGCAAGTACCATTCTCCTGGCAACCGCCAAACCCAGACTCGTCCATCAGATTTCCAGGCAGAGAAGCATGATTAGTCACTCCAGAGAACACGTCTCCACTGCTCTAGAGTCCAGTGGCGGCATGCTTTACACCACTTGGAGGTCTGTTGCTATTGACTCAACTGAAAGTTGGTGACTTCTGCGCACTGTGCGCCTCAGCATCCGGCAACCTGCTCTATGATTTTACGTGGTTTACCACTTCATGGCTGAGTTGCTATTGTTCCCCATTGCTTCCACTTTGTTACCACTAACAGTTAACGGATGATGGAAATTTCACGGATGGACTTATTGCACAGGTGGCAACCTATCACGGTACCACGCTTGAATTCACTGAGCTCCTGAGAGCGGCCCATTCTTTCACAAATGTTTGTAGAATCAGTCTGCATGCTGAGGTGCTTGATTTTAAACACCTGTGGCCATGGAAGTGATTGGAACAGCTGAATTCAATTATTTGGAGGGGTGTCCCAATTCTTTTGCCAATATAGTGTATATGATAAGTATGTGATACAGCTTTCATTCTTCAGGTAAATCATATATTCATGGGAAAAAATCTGTTTTAAATGAGGAAACTTTAGTCTGTCATAATTAACTTGATATCAACTTGTATACTTAAATTCCAATTGAACTCGGAATAGGATTTTTTTTTTTTTTTTGGTTAGGAAAACTGTAAACTAGAATTTTCCTGATTTAAAAATGTCAGCATTCATACGATTAGGAAAAACAATTAATATAAAAATGAATAAATGTAAATCTTTACAATGTACCTTTTAAAACTAGTTTAAAGCATTTTTTAAGACAAATAGCCAATTATAATAAAACCATGTGCAACATGTGGTGTCACTCCATTAAAACGTGCTAATGTGTATCCCTACTAAATGTGCCAACAAAATACAAAATGTTTATAAGATGTAATTGGATATAAGCCAGACACTGCAACATGTTTTGTGTGCACGGATGTTTCCTGGCAGATGGCAGATCCACCGCTGGCATCAGTGCGTTCTGGTACCTGATTCGGTGAGGCAGGCTGTAGGTGGGCCCGCAGAGGCATGCGGTATTGGCCTAGAGACAAGAGGTAAGTGACAGATTAGGATCTCTGTATGATTTAAAGTTTTATTAGGAAAGTTCTGCAAAACCGGGGTTACTGTAGGACGATAACTTATCTTAGCTATTCAGGGGGACTTCTGGGCTGCCTGAAGGTTTCTTTCTGGCGTTTTTACTCATATTCCCCTCTTATAGAAAGTTGTCAAAATGTCAGAGAGGGCACACAGCGTAGTGTGACATATGACATCTGTGTCTCCAAGCCGTTTTAAAATGCCCTGCTGGTGCTTCATGTAAATTTAATGGCAAGTGCTGGCCTATCAAGACTCAGCAGGGTTCCTTTCAAAGTGCGTTTTTCAGTGTACGGGAACAAATTCTTTTGGAAAGGGATGTGTACACTTTTAAGGGATGGAAAGTTTTGGCATTATTTACTCACTCTTATGTCATTCAAAATCTTTATTTTTCTATGGAGCACAATTTTTTTTTTTGAAAAATATTTTTGACCGTACAGTGTTCGTACAAAACAACACTGGGCCCCTTTGACTGTCAATGCAAGGATGAAAAATCAATATCGTTTTTCAAAATATCTTCTTTTGTGTTTAATGGAAGAAAGAGGGTGAGTGAATGAAGACAAAATTTTCATTTTATCACATTAAATGGATGTTTCATTATGTCTGACACAGGGTTATTATAGTTAACGGAAACTAAAACTAAAACCATAGAAAACATTTTTGTTGCTTTTAATAAATGTTAAAAATAAATATGAAAAAATAAACTTATTTTTATTTAGTTTAACTTAAACTACTGAAATAACTAGAGCTAAAACTGAAATAACTATACAGACATATTTTTAAAAAATTAGAAAAAGCACACAACAAAGTTGCTAAAACTACTAACAACTAAAATTAAAATGGAAAATATAGACATAAAAACTCAATTCAAAAGTCCCCTGTAGTCATTAATTTTATCCCTTAAAACTCATCTTTGCTCACCAAAAAGTAAAAAAAAACAAATTCCTGTAATTTCCTTAAAATATCTTGAATGTAACTACACCCTTGCTTCATTTAGTATATACGTGGATTCATTAATATGCAAATTAGCCCCGCCTCCACTCACTCACTCCATAGCTGATCCACTCTGTAAACTTTACTGTAATAAGCGCTACTACACAATGGCAAGTGGAAATAATTCAGCCATATATGTTTGAACCAGAAACTGATTCAGAAGAAGTGGAAGAGTGAATTATACAGACTCATCTACAAGTCGATGTAACGATGGTAATGTGTTTTATGTATCTCTCTTTACAACGTCGAACACATAACGGTTATTAAAGGTGCACTATGTAACATTTTTCAGTAAAATATCTAAAAACCACTAGGCCAGTGTTATATATTTTGTTCAGTTGAGTACTTCAATATCCCAAATGTTTCCAACTATTTGTAAATCGTGAGAAAATTGCCATTTTAACCAATGAACCGGGACATGTGAGGGAGTCGCCTGTCAGTGGCGTCACATCTGCGGTACCCTCAGTTTCGGTTTCATTTTGCAGAAACGCTTTACTCTCACTGCAGTGTGCAACAAGTGTCATAGCAGCCGCCGAGTGAATGCACAGAGTAACGTCATAACATCATTCTCAACACACTCAGATGTCATCATTCTCAACACACTCACATATCTAATATGATAAACAGAGCTGTGTTACCTCATACTCATGACCAGAAAAGCAGAGATGGCGCCGGCGACTGTGGCATAATAAAAGTCCCGTTGCTCACGAGGCGTGTGTTGCGTTAATCTTATTAACAATCGCTCCAACGGCCTTGCTCAGCTCCACAACACTCGGTCCTGCTCTGCTTCATACTACAGTAACGTTAATAATTGCATCCCTGAACTTGATTTCTGCCCAAGTCCTATCCCGATTCTTTTTCACTGGCTGTGAAGACTATATGTCCCAAGATTCTGCGCTTGCTAACTTGTCGTCATCAAACTACGCCTTTGTTTTGAATAGGCGACCTCTAGCAGACGTAAAAGTTACATAGTGCACCTTTAATATGATTAGCCTTTTGCTTGATTATGTTATAAAACAGCTAATAATGTGTTGCTAATGTTATGCAAACCATGTTCCCATTCGCCTAGTCAGACAGCTGCCTTCTAAAAATCAGCATCCTTACAAACGCTTTGAGCAGGTATATAGTTCATCTTAATATTGTAAAATACATCATATGCTTAATTCACCCGCTATATTGTTATACACCCCCTGCTTCGCATAGTTAATGATATGCTAAAGCCCGCCCACACGTTGACATGATTGGTTACATATTTGTGACACATGTACACATGTTTTTTTTTTTTTGAGAGTGTCATTGCTAAAGTGCAGTTTTAAAGAGAAAAAACTCAGAAATGGTGGTGATTTGTGAATTTGCACATGGTTGTCTTAAAAACACCACATAGACATATAAACATAATTTCATCACAGGAGGTCATCATATTAACTTTAATAGAATCTGAATGATAATAAAATAACGCTGGTTTGACATAGTGTCCAAAATATTTTATGCTGGTTTTGAAAAGAATAACCATTTTTTCTTTGCCTTTCTCTTTTTCCTCTTTGTCATGTTTGCAGAGGTGTTGTGTGTTGGTGCAGATGATTCTCCAGCAGACATGACAGACTGCATGAGGTGGGCAGGAGTGATGCCCGTCCCTGTGAGGGAGTGCCGTGTGCCATGTAGAGATGAATGTAGCTTCACGTCTTGGAGCAGATTCACCCAGTGTCAAGGCTGTGGAAGTTGGCGCACTCGTACCCGATCTCTGATAGGTAGCATGTTACCTGACTGCCTTCTGATTATCACAATGTTTTCTGAAAGCACACACAGCATCCAAACTCCCTTTCCGTCCAAACTCTCAGGTCGCAGTAAGAAGCGCTGGCGATGCCAACAGGAAGAGTTGTTTCCTCTCCTGGAGAAAGAAACCTGTCCTTGTTCTGAATTTCACACCAAGCCTCAAGGTCCTTGGTCTTCTTGTTTGCTCTCACCAGCAAAGAATATTCCTGGCCATCCTTTCATCCAAGGAGTTTCCCACCAAAGCCAAAAGACAGTCCAGGACTGGCGAGCTCAGAAGAAGAACAGCGAGTGTGGGCACGGGAAGCGCTACAGAGTTCTTGCCTGTCTGGATCATCTGGGAAAACTGGTGGAGCCAGATCTCTGTAGCAGCCCTGGTGATGTGTATACATACATACATACATTTACAATATTTAAAAAAAAAAAAAATTGTGTTACATTTTAACTATTAAAACTAATTAAAAAAAATAGTGTTACACACAAATGAATATTTCAAACTAATATTAAATATAATGTTTTTATTGTTTTATAATTTTATTGCCCTGATGATGTGGTCTTCAAAATAATTTTTAAAAATATTATAAATGTATATATTTTATATATTTTTATATATTATTTTATAGGATTATTAGGAACACCATATTAATACTGTGTTTGACCCCCTTTCACCTTCAGAACTGCCTTAATTCTACATGGCATTGATTCAGCAAGGTGCTGAAAGCATTCTTTAGAAATGTTGGCCCATATTGATAGGATAGCATCTTGCAGTTGATGGAGATTTGTGGGATGCACATCCAGGGCACGAAGCTCCTGTTCCACCACATCCCAAAGATGCTCTATTGGGTTGAGATCTGGTGACTGTGGGAGCCATTTTAGTACAGTGAACTCATTGTCATGTTCAAGAAACCAATTTGAAATGATTCGAGCTTTGTGACATGGTGCATTATCCTGCTGGAAGTAGCCATCAGAGAATGGGTACATGGTGGTCATAAAGGGATGGGCATGGTCAGAAACAATGCTCAGGTAGGCCATGGCATTTAAACGATGCCCAATTGGCACTAAGGGGCCTAAAGTGTGCCAAGAAAACATCCCCCACACCATTACACCACCACCACCAGCCTGCACAGTGGTAACAAGGCATGATGGATCCATGTTCTCATTCTGTTTACGCCAAATTCTGACTCTACCATCTGAATGTCTCAACAGAAATCGAGACTCATCAGACCAGGCAACATTTTTCCAGTCTTCAACTGTCCAATTTTGGTGAGCTCGTGCAAATTGTAGCCTCTTTTTCCTATTTGTAGTGGAGATGAGTGGTACCCGGTGGGGTCTTCTGCTCTTGTAGCCCATCCGCCTCAAGGTTGTGCATGTTGTGGCTTCACAAATGCTTTGCTGCATACCTCGGTTGTAACGAGTGGTTATTTCAGTCAAGGTTGCTCTTCTATCAGCTTGAATCAGTCGGCCCATTCTCCTCTGGCCTCTAGCATCAACAAGGCATTTTCGCCCACAGGACTGCCGCATACTGGATGTTTTTCCCTTTTCACACCATTCTTTGTAAACCCTAGAAATGGTTGTGCGTGAAAATCCCAGTAACTGAGCAGATTGTGAAATACTCAGACCGGCCCGTCTGGCACCAACAACCATGCCACGCTCAAAATTGCTTAAATCACCTTTCTTTCCCATTCTGACATTCAGTTTGGAGTTCAGGAGATTGTCTTGACCAGGACCACACCCCTAAATGCACTGAAGCAACTGCCATGTGATTGGTTGATTAGATAATTGCATTAATGAGAAATTGAACAGGTGTTCCTAATAATCCTTTAGGTGAGTGTATATATATATACCGATCAGGCATACCATTATGGCAACTAATATTGTGTTGGTCCCCCTTTTGCTGCCAAAACAGCCCTGACCCGTCGAGGCATGGACTCCATTAGACCCCTGAAGGTGTGCTGTGGTATCTGGCACCAAGATGTTAGCAGCAACAAACTGCGATGCACTGTGTATTCTGACACCTTTCTATCAGATAGTCTGTTTGATCGGACCACACGGGCCAGCCTTCTCTCCTCAAGTGCTTCAGGTGCCCATGACCCTGTCGCTGGTTCACCACTGTTCCTTCCTTGGAGCACTTTTGATAGATACTGACCACTGCAGACCGGGAACACCCCACAAGAGCTGCAGTTTTGGAGATGCTCTGACCTAGTCGTCTAGCCATCACAATTTGGCCCTTGTCAAACTCGCTCAAATCCTTACGCTTGCTCATTTTTCCTGCTTCTAACACATCCACTTTGAGGACAAAATGTTCACTTGCTGCCTAATATATCCCACCCACTAACAGGTGCCATGATGAAGAGATAATCAGTGTTATTCACTTCACCTGTCAGTGGTCATAATGTTATGCCTGATTGGTGTGTGTATATATATATATATATATATATAAAAAGTCTATCTTATATATATATATATATATATATATATATATATATATATATATATATATATATATATATATATATATATATATATATATATAGCTTTTGTAACATTGTACTACCGTTCAAAGGTTTTGGGTCGGTAATAATTTATTTCATTGTTTTGGGAAAGAGCTTAAAGAAATTAATAAATTTTTTCAGCAAGGACACATTAAATTGATCAAGTATAGACATAATGTTGCAAGAGCATTATATTTCAGATGAATGCTGTTCTTTTGAACTTTCTGTTCATTAAATTATCCTGGAAAATAAAAAATACACAACTGTTTTCAACATTGATAATAATAATAATAAATTTTTTTGAGCAGCAAATCCTCTATTAGAATGATTTCTGAAGGATCATGTGACACTGAAGACTGGAGTAATTCAGCTGTCATCACAGGAATAAATTAAATCTTACAATATATTCAAATAGAAAATGATTTTAAATTGTAAAAATATTTCACAATAATATAGTTTTTGTTGTATTTTGGATCAAATAAATGCCAGGGTGAGCAGAAGAGACTTCTTCAAAATCATAAAAAAATAATTGTACTGTTCTAAAACTTTTGACCGGTAGTGTGTGTATGTGTATATATATATATATATATATATATATATATATATATATATATATATATATATATATATATATATATATATATATATATAAAAACTAATATTATATATTATTTTTGATTATTTTATTAATTTTGTTTACTATTATTATTTATACTATATATTAAGTGTCATGCATGCTGTTACAGGTTATGAAGAGGAAGCGTGTCATGTGCCCTGTTTTACGGACTGTAAGCTGAGTGAGTGGTCAGATTGGTCTGCCTGCAGTGCCTCCTGTGGTGGGGGTGTAAAAGTTCGCTCTCAGTGGCTACGAGAGAAACCTTTCAATGGAGGTCGACCCTGCCCAAAACTCAATTACAAAAATCAGGTGAGAATGATTTTTTACTTCTTTTTTCTTTTCTTTTTTTTTTTTTATTGGGGGGGGTTACTTTTCTTTTACATTTATTGATATTGTAGTCCAAATAAGACAAGAGTTGTTCTGATAACTAGCATTAGATTTACAATTGACAATGACAATAGCGCTGTTCAGTCCATTTAAACTAGCCTCAAGAAAAAATCACATGCTGTACACATGCACACACACGTATGCTTAAATTATATGCGTTCATATATTGATGAATAGTGTTTTTTCATGTGGGAGTCACAGAGGACAAGGTGTGTGTGTAAACCTACTGTATAATTTATTATTCATCTGGCCCGTCTTTGGGGGTCTTCCCCAGCCTGTCCACTTTCAGCTGTTTCCGCAATGTTTCTCAACTACACAAGACAAGACTGGAGAGGATCAAGTCCTCTGGGGACTGAACCTCTTATCCCCCCAGCTTTTTGCTCTTGCTTTCTTTTATTTCACTCTTTTTATTTTATATTCCATCAGGGCAGGTCAAGCAACATTAAAGTTTCATGGATCTGAACTGGAGTCAGCAAGCATTTCCTTCAGCTCAGTTTCCCTCATATAAATTAACCACTAAATAACCAATCTACGGTGGGGGCAAACATCTTTCAATAGAAACTAATAGAAATGATTTCCTTTCCTTTTCATTCCCTTTTTCATTTTCCCTTTTCTTTCCCATTTTCCTATTCCTCCTTCCTTTCCCCATTACTTAACTCTTCCTTCTTACTTTTATTTCCTTTCTTTTCCTTTCTTTCCTTTTCTGTTTCCTTCCCCATTAATTTCATTATTTTTTCCCATTTAATTTCCTTTTTCCTTTGCTTTTTCCCATGTTTTAAATTTCCTTTCTTTTCTCTTCCTTTTCTTTTATTTACTTTCTTTCCTTTTCCATTTCCTTTTCCATTTCCTCTTTCTTTTCATTTCCTCTTCCTTTCATATCCTTTTCTTTATGCATTTGTTCCATTTTCTTTCCCTTTAATTTCCTTCCCCATTAATTTCATACGTTTTTTCCACTTCATTTCCTTTTTCCTTCTTAAATGTTTTTAAATTTAATTTCTTTTCATTTCCTTTTATTTACTTTCTTTACTTTTTCATTTCCTTTCCTTTGCTTTACTTTCTTATTTTGGTACTTCCTTTCCTCTTCCTTGCTCTTTTCTTTCTTCTTTGTTTTCCTTTACTCTCTCCATTAATTTACTTTCTCTCATTTCCTTTTCTTTAAGCATTTATCTTCATTTTCCGATTCATTTTCCAATTCCTCCCCTTCCCCTTTCCCCATTATTTCTATTGCCTTTGTTTTCCTTTATTTTTATTTCCTTTCTTTACTTTTCCTTTCCTGGCCATTCACCTTTCCTATTCCTATTTCCTATCCCCTTTCATCCTCTTCCTTTCCTCCCTTCATTCATCTTTCTTTCTTGTGGTTTTGCTGCTCGTCATATTCTGCTGATATGAAAATCTACAAAGGCTCAGGTGAGTACCCTAGAGAATTGCGTGTGTGTGTATAAGATTTTGTCCTTAAAAGTGTGTGTGTGTGTGTGCGTGTGTAAATATTAGCATGTTTTTTAATTCTTCTGTACATACTTTGTATACACAGATGCACAAAACACACACCTGTGTGCATACTGCCATAACTAAAGTAATAGCTATCTTGTCTGTGATCAGGTGTCTGAGGTACTGCCCTGTTACTCTGACTGCAGTCAGTACGTGTGGGAAGTAGAGTCCTGTTCCATGTGCGTCATAAAGCCACCAAACAATCTCTCGAACACTGGATCAACCCAGCCTTCCTGCGGAGAGGGTTTCCGGACCTGCAAAATCCAGTGAGCTTATCACAGTTAGTCTTTTAATGAGCAAATTATCTCTTTAAAAATTTCATTAAAATGATGCTGTGTCTCGTACTTAGAATGTCTTTTTAAAATGTCCCCATTCTGCCACAATACAGCAGCACAATATATTGTGTCTTACACAGTACAATGATAAAACCTGTGTGCGTCACAAAGCAAAATTGTCTCATAAGTCAGCGTTCAAAACCGAGGAGAGGTCATGACTGTGCCAAACAGATTCATGGGGTCATAACTCTGCTTCTTAAAGATAAGTGAGGCCGTAACTCTGCCCTTCAGACTAAACTGAGGTCAGAGGGGATGATGGGATACTGTGGGTAATGTAATAACTGAACAACAATGTTTTCTGGTTGTATTTGTGCTCACACCATGACTAGGTAACATTTTCTTTGCATAAGAGGTGCCACAACCACCCTAAACATCGTCTGAATTTTAGGCTCTTTATAGTTTAATTTGAAATACAAAAATAACTTTTGTGTGTCTCTGACTGAAAGCTGCTTGAAAAGGGGAGGAGAAGACCAGGATGAGGTTGTGGATGACTCACTGTGTGCCCAGGAGGAACAGCCAATCACAGCTGAGACCTGTCAACTGCCGTGCTCCGCCCACTGTGTGACATCAGAGTGGAGCCAGTGGACCAAATGTACCGTGGTCAGTTTGACTGATGCATGAATAGTTGGAGGGGCTGATGAATGGATAAGAAAATGTCAGCATGGAGGAAAGCTTGTCATGATGGGATGACTATAACGAAGCCTTTATTACTTTAGTAAATATATTCCTGTTAGATGATGGATGGGATAATAAAAATATTCTTTAATGAGTAAATAATAACTCATATCTAAAAATGTCAAATGGTGTATTGATTGGAATGTGCATGTTTAGCACTTTATTTGTGGAATTATGTTGATTATCACTGAAAATGATTGTGGCCTGTCCCTAAATTAGCAAAAACAAGCAAAATTACAGTAATGCATTTTAATGGATGTCTAAGGTGCAAGATATTGCATCTGAATAAAGAATAAAATCCACACTGTTTTGAAGGTATAGCCACATGACTTTACCATTACGCTTGCTGACATGACACAAGTGGGTTAGAATTGCTTACTAACCTGTTATATTGAATATATCCTAAAGCCTGTAATTTTCATCTTGATACTCAATTGTTTACATAGAGAAAAATCTACTTACAACAGTTTTTGACTCCAATGCCACTGCCCACAACAGTATAAAAAGATTAAAATAAGTAACTACAATCATTTAGCCTGACAAGCCAGACCAACATCAAGATGTTGGGTCTGGGAACACACCATTGGCAGGGCTCAATCCAAGGGGCGGGATAAACGGTTGTCTTTCATATTCCCTCTGCACTCAATAGGATAGCGCTACAACCAACCACAGCAACGAAGAAGGTGAAGCCGAGCTAGTTGATAGATTAAACTTTTACCGTATCCGGTCGGCAAAGCTCCGAACACTTTGAGAAAATATCAAAGAACGGCAAAAAAGGAAGAAGTAAAGCTTAATTCCAAGTCTTCCAGAGTCACGGCCAAAGCCGATTCGAAAGACCGCTGTTCGCCAGCTTCTTTGTTTTCAAGTAGCATGCGGAACCGTCACAACTCAATATAATGCCGTCATTATGTTAAGCCCGCCCACCGACTCTATACACAATGTGATTGGCCTGACCAGAGTTTGGTTTTTCCAGCTCGCAAGCCAACGGAGAGTTGCTAGACGCCCTGGCTGCAAATTATATTTGCTGCCGCTAGGTTGTATCTAGGCTAACAATAATTATAATTAAGATTACAATACTTAAACTGAGGCATTCCAGAAGTTTGGGGGTGAGAGTTCCATTGTAAATGCATTACTGTAAACACAATGAATGAGAAGTACTTATTAGGATATGCAAGACTGTGTACTGGTGTGATTGATGTCTGCATTCCTCCAGGATTGTAATGACGGTGATTTGAGGTGGAGGAGTAGAACCGTTTTGAGGTGGCCAGAAGGAGATCATACCTGCCCTGATCTAAACCAGACTCAACCCTGTATCAATATGACCTGTCTCAAATACTCCTACGTTTACTCAGGTACTGTAACAAACGTTCACACCAGTGGCGAGGCCAGACATTTTAAAGTGAGTGGACCTCACCTCAGTGCCTACTCTCAACGTGTAGATCTTGAGAGCATCCTCGTACAGTGGCGATGATGCAGTGTTTTCTAACGTAATTTTACAACGCCAGGAAGGTCGACGAATGGAAACTTTTCAGTATGCGATTTCGGAAGCAGCGTGGATGTCAGGTATGGTGGGTGTGTGGGTGTGTGGGTATTAGATAGGGACGATGAGTAAAGCTCACTTGAATTGGATTGATCACTCATATTGACAGCTCTTGCATTTACCATTCGCCATAGAATAGAAACGCACACCTGGAAGATCAGCACTCATCCACCAGGATCTTATTACTTCTTATCTTTACATGTTTACACTAGCAAGTAGTCCATATGTTCATGTATTTGAGCGATTATTGTCATGTATGCAGGATTTTTCTTCTTTCCGACAAAAAACAAATTTGTCTCGTTTAATTGGGTGGACCAGCCATCAATCTGAGTGGGCCAGTGCCATCCTGGCCTTCATGTAGCCTCGCCACTGGTTCACACTATCACAATTTACAGATTGTCAAAAAGTGTTCTGTCCACATTATGGAGTGCAGGGAGTGAAAAGTGTGTGTGTGTGTGTGTGTGTGTGTGTGTGTGTGTGTGTGTGTGTGTGTGTGTGTGTGTGTGTGTGTGTGTGTGTGTGTGTGTGTGTGTGTGTGTGTGTGTGTTGAAGACTGGAGTAGCTGTCAGCTCAGTGAAGACGCAGTATGTGGCCGGGGGATTAAAACTCGACTCCTGAACTGTGTCCGCAGCGATGGGAAGCTGGTGGAACTGAGCATGTGCAAAGAGGTAACTATTCTTTTCTCACTGGAATTCTTTCACAACAAAAGCTCTATTAGGAATCCGGTGATTTTATTGTTGTCTTCTCTTTTCTAGTTGGGTCCTTCACGTGGAAAGCTCTCAGCCCCCTGTGAGGTGGGCTGCCCTGTTAATTGCCTGATTACAGAGTGGTCCACCTGGTCAGAATGTTCACACACCTGTGGAAGCCAAAGTACGATCTCCAATTGATATTATAATAATAATAATGTTATTATTATATGAATAATTATTATTATAAATATGTAGCTTTTTATAATAGTATAACAAAAATTATAACCTTTTTGTTTGTTTTTAAGAAAACAAGTGATGCTTTCCTTCTCAACACTGGCCAATAAAATTAAAATAATAATAATAATTATTATTATTAATTAATTATTTAATATTAGTTATTTATAATACATTTTGATTGATTTTTATCTCCATTTCTGTTTTGTTTTTCCCTACTCCTTTTCTCTTTATTTTATTTTTATTGATTAATTTTTATTGTATTGTAAAGCACTTGTGTTAAACTTGTGCTCTATAAATAAAACTTGACTATAATACATTATTATTTTATAACAATAGTTTTTATGAACAGTAAAATGAAGTGGTGCTTTCCTTTTCAAAACTAGCCAATAAAATCAACAACAGCAATAATACTATTTGATTATTTAATAAATTCATATTTAATATTATATATTTGTTTTTGATGAAAACACAAGTGTCTTTTCTTTATGAATCTAGAATCTTTGGAAAGATAGCACACACCTGTATGTTTACACCCTTGAGAGTTCAGTCATGCTTCCTTGAACTCTGCTATTTTTAGGGGCTTAATTAAAATCTATTATCAGTCTCATTTATCTTCATTCAAGGCTCCGCCAGTCCCGTGAGGAAACTCTTCCCAGAGTGCTTATTACATTTCAGCATGCAAACAGTGGACTTCAGGTCCTGATCCCATGTGTTTGTGTCTTCTTGTGTGTGTATATGTGTGTGAATTTTCCAGGTCAAATGACACGTTCCAGGGTCGTTCTGCAGCCTGCAAATGAGGGAGGTCGTCCATGTCCATCCCAACTCTCCCAGACTCGTCCCTGTCCCATTAGGCCCTGCTACAGTTGGAGAATGGGGGACTGGAGACCATGCAGGGTTGAGGTAGTATTGATGCAGTGCACCTCAAACACAACTGCTGCTGCCACTGAGATATTGTCCTTTGCTAGCACAAATGAACAGACTAAAGATGTAGATGTTCACATAGCTAAAGGCTACTGCTTTCCATTAAACTGTCAGTGCACACATCATAACACTGTTTCCCCTGAGCTTATATGAGATCTTAGATCTTTATGTTAAGTGGTTGGCAAAGGTACGGCATCACATAAAAGTAAAACAAAACCTATTCAGCAGCTGAAAGTGTATAGACACAAAAATGGATCAAAACTGACAGTAAAGACATTTTATGTTTTAAAAGTTTCAAAATGTTTCTATTTTAAATAATTGCGTCCTTTTCATCAAAGAATCCTTAAAAAAAATATTAAGCAGCACAACTGTTTTCAACATTGATAATAAGGAATGTTTCTTGAGCATCAAATCGGCATATTAGAATGATTTCTGAAGGATCATGTGACTGAAGACTGGAGTAATGATGACAAGATTACTGTTTTACTGTATTTTTGATCAAATAAATGCAGCCTTGGTGAGGCTTCTTTCAAAATCATTTAAAAAGTCTTACCAACCCCATACTTTTGAACAGTAGTGTATGTCAAAATGTCAATTATGTCAAAATAATGTGTATATGTATAAAAGTAAAGGCCATTTTAGGTCTAAAAAGTATAGAATTTTAGATGTAAAAAGTAAACAAGTACAAATAAACAGTAAAAATGCATTTTCAGGGATGTAAAAAATGTAACTATGTAAAAAAGAAAAACCTGGGGGTGTAAAATACATAATTAAAAAATTATTGAAAACATGTAAATCCCTTGTCCCAGGTTTCTCTCTTAAAAGGTGTAAAAATTAAAGGTGTATTTTTATGCAAAATCACTGAAATAGATGTCCTGAACAATCAAACGAGTCTCTCTGACAGACGTAGGTAAGCAGCAAAAAAAAAAAAAAAAAAAAAAGAAAGAGTCGACACGCTTTTTTAAGCCAATCAGAACCCCAAAAGATCAGAAACACTCTCTGGCTGTGAATCATTCCGTGTGTTGGACACAAGCCCATGCGGAGGCCACATCATGGTGTTATGAGCCAATTATATTATGGCTAAATCTAGAGTGGTTTCTTTCTGCCCACACTTTCTAAATAACAGAACTCTAGAAAAAAATAGTCTGAAGTATTTCAGCAGCACACAGAAAAGACATAATACATCTAAACTGTCCAATATAACATCAAGAACATGACAGATCTGCTCTGTCTGTAATCTTTCTCTCTCTCTCTTTGCAGGGGGCCGACTGTGGCGAGGGAGTGAGTCGGAGGGAAATATCCTGTGTGGTGCACTGGGGTTCTCTCTCAGGTCCTCCTCAGCCCGTTCCGGTAGAGGATAAGATGTGTGTAGGAAATTCACAGAGCAAAGTCAGTGAGATTGAGTTACTGCAGCCCTGCACAATCCCTTGTCCAGGTTTGCATCTCTAACACAAATACTAACACAAATACCACACTCAAAACTTTGGAATAAATATTTTTTAATGCTCACCAAGGCTGCATTTATTTGATGAAAAATACGGTAAAAACAGTGATATTGTGAAATATTATTACAATTTAAAATGAAGGTAATAAAATGTAATTTATAAGCTCTTTGCAACCACTCATCTGGTACATCAGGAGAATGTCACCTAACCAAGTGGTCACCATGGAGTTCATGTCAGCTGCTGTGTTTGGATGGGCGGAGTTTTGAGACATGGGGTCGGCAGGCTCGTTCTAGAGCTGTAGTCACACAAGTCCCAGAAAATCAGGACTCCTGCCCCAGCCAGATGTATGAGGCACGGCCATGCCAAGGTTTGTGGGAAGCCATAGGGCCTTATCATACACCCGGCGCAATGCAAGTGTTTTTAGCTTGTTTCAGCCAGACGCAGTTATGCATTTGTGCACCCATGGGTGTCTGGTCTGAAAACAAGGTGTGTTCAGGCGCATTGTTGGCGTGTTGCTATTTTGAGGCAACTGAAAACGACTGCACCATTGACCAACAAAAACCTGATTTAAGGTCAAAAGCGCAATATTATTTGTATTATTTAAAGGGCGCGTTAGTAATATGCGCCTATAGGCGGGTGCACAATGCGTATACACACAGGGACACGCAGCAGCACACAAACATTTTTAAAAAGGAAAAATTAAAGGATTAAAATGTAAAAGATTATTATTGTGAACATAAAAATAAAAATGCCTACATGTCATAATGGATAGTCATTGCATGTATCAGAATTAGCATACCTATTTGCAGTAATGACGAGCAAGCAGGCGTCATTTGACGAGCAGATCCGTTTCCTCGCTAGAGAAGCGTTCAGTTTTTCCGCTTGCAAATTCCGCCATGTGAATAGCGAATCTGCCATGGAAAACTCTAGGCAACAACACCCATTAGTCAAAAGTATTGTGGACACAAATCTACTGGGCGTTTGAGGCCTTAATTCAGTGACTTACATTTTTGGTTTTTTCAAAAACCACGCATAAATGTTATTCTCTCAAAAGTACAAGCTTGTACATACATGTTGCTAACATATTATGGTAGCCCAGTTGGTGCTGAATACAGTGTAACGACACTTTTGCCATAAATATGTTTATAAGCAACTGAAAAAAGCACAAATGTCAGAGCATGTCAAAACGTCTAAAGGGCCGCAAAACTGTGCAGTCCTCTAGGGGTTAAAGGGAATGGGAGATGAGACTCTGATTGGTTTATTGCACGTTACGCCCAAAACACACCCATGACTCATTAATAGACTACATACAACCCATTTTTCTCGTTGTTAAACTAGCAAAAGTGGATTCGGACACGCCCTAAGTGCACCTGCGCCATGCGCTTTAGACTATGCGCTAGAAATGTACTTATTTTCCACCTTTTGATATTTTGATATTGACATTTAAAAGAACACAATACTTGGACTATTTTTGGTTAGAACAAATAAACCCCTTTCTTTATTTGGCTTGGGCAGATCCAAGCTGTTGATTTTCATAGCTGTTATTTCCTCTCTGGCTGTGTGAGAAAATAGCTCTTAGACTGAGAAGTGATAAACAGGAAGGGTTGTTCAACCACTAAACCAGAAAAGCACTCTAGTGTGTTTTCGTCTGTTCTTCCAGGAGGAACGTGTCTTAGTTATGAATGGATGACCGGTGAGTGGAGGCATAACCGTAGGCTGGTGTGGTGCCAGCGCTCTGACGGAGTCAATGTCACAGGTGCACACTATTAATGCATTCATTCGCAAAATAGTATAAGAAAACAAATGCATGTCTTATTTCATACCTTCTTTAGTATTGGAAAGGACTAGGAAAAAAACTACCATTAATTTTCATTTTGGCTTAATGTAATCAGTGTTCCTCTACATTAGGAGGCTGCATCGCACAGAACCAGCCATCTGCGGTACGACAGTGTCACCCTCCCTGCACCAAACCCTTCTCCTTCTGCACACAGGTAACACAGAACACTGTGAACATGAATCTCACTAAGAACATGGTCCTATTTGTCTGGCTATCACCAGACCAAGCTCAATTTAAGATTGAACATTGGTTTGGGGAGTCTGCTCTGTATTTTCTACTGCACAAGAGGCACGATCAATGAGCATTATTCAAATGACTCTGTACGCAATTGGATAGTCCTTCAACCAATCAGACCACAAGAGGCGTGATCAGCGAGCATAATTCAAATGACTCTGTACGCAATTGGATAGTCCTTCAACCAATCAGACCACAAGAGGCGTGATCAACGAGCATAATTCAAATGACTCTGTACACAATTGGATAGTCCTTCAATCAATCAGACCAACGTTGTCGTTGTGTTAAACCCGCCAATAGCGCACCAGGTGGATAAGCCGGTTTGTGATTGGTCCCTGCAAAATTGTAACAGAAGCAGGATAAAAATATGTGCAGGTTTCCAGACTGAACTGCAGGGCGAAATCAAATCACCAGCAGATCAGGCTGGGTTTACCCAGTGTATGGTCCTATTTCATCCCAAAACTAAAAGGATCAAAGTAACAGTATTTTTATTTATTTCTTTTTAAAGAAGGAGAAAGAAATTAAGCACATTTTCCTCTCCTGCCTCCTCATTGTTATTGTTACCTAAAACTATTACAATGGTTTTTTTGTTAATTAAAACAAAAATAGATATACATTTAATTACATTTTTTTATTATTATTATTATTATTATTATTATGTTTATAAATAAAAATACATTTATTATATAAAAATACATATTATTTTAAAAACTTTTTAAAAAACTTAAATATTGAAAATGTCTTGAACTTGAAATTAAAAAATTCTAAAACTGAAATCAAAATGAATTTTTATATAATTATATAATTAAAGCTATATAAAATATTAAAAACTTAAATAATACCTGTAATACTTAACCATTTAAAAAGTTTTTCTTACAGTTTTGAATATTTCTTCATCACAGTAATGGAAATGTGGGGTGGTTTTGATTAGAAATAATAATAATTATTATTAATATTACTATAAAAACTATAAAGTTTTATATATTTTATTAGTTTGTTTACATTTAACAAATACAATGGATAATTAATTAATTGTTGTTTATATTTAAAATGTACAAATAAATCAAAATGTTTTATTATTGTCAATATATTTTAATCATAAGGTTATGGATAACATGGTTAACAATTTAATAATATAAAAAATGGTAATACAACTGCTGTTACATGGTAGCTTCGGATCTTCATTCCAGCAGTGAATGATATTCTTTTGGAAATGAGCTTTGACAGATGCTGAATTTACTAAATGTGGTATCATTTGACTTATGACAGTGACCTGTCCTGTTATGATGAGATGTAAAACTCTTCATTATCATATATCACAACTTCATCTCATCCACTAATGCTGTGCAATTAACAGCTGTACGTCTCCATATAGCACATTGCAATATCCAGCTGCCGCCACACTACCCCATCACTCTGTTTTACGAGAATCTCTGTCTTATTGTCAGAATGGAGTCTGTGGTTGTGAGAAAGGCTTCACAGAGGTCATGACCTCTCATGGGTTCCTTGACTACTGTACCAGAACCCCAGGGTTGGACCATAAGAAGGCAGATGTGAAAACCACCGCAGGCCGTCTAAGACCAGAGCACGCTCGGAACAAGAACCACGTCAAGGACTGGGCACTACAGCCTCTTGGACCTGGTACTAACAACAACCATATGCTTTCCTATAGAGTGATGCAGTGATGATGTATTTTTGTAGGCCAACCCAGAAGTTAGCATTACCCCGGTTCCCTCGATAAAAAACCCAATAGGATTTTTCCATTGGCTTTTGAATTATTGCAGGAGAATACGCTCTGTTTTACGATCAAATTGTTTCGATTCGTATGTATTTTGTTCTTAATGATTATCTCTTTACAAATTAACATGCCTTCATGAATTTTGAAGCTTAAATACAATTGCCAGAAGTAAAAAGCTAAATGTCAGCAAGTTTTAGAAACATTTTCCATGCAAGTTTGAAGTGGTCTTTCAGTGTGGTTCAGTGTGATGGCGTTTATTGTCTCAACAGCCAGCCTCTATAGTCCTATTAAGACACTTGATAGCAACCGCCTTTTTCAAGACAAGTACAGGGTTTAAAAAACAAACAAATATTACTTGGGTATTTTATGTCATGGAATAAAACATATAAATATCTCAAAGGGTTAGTTCACCCAAAAATGAAAATTCTGTCATTACTCGCCCTCATGTCGTTCCAAACCCGTAAGACCTTCGTTCATCTTCAGAACACAAATGAAGATATTTTTGATGAAACCTGAGAGCTCTCTGACCCCTCCATAGACAGCAGTTTAACACCTTCAAGGTTCAGAAAGGTAGTAAAGACATTGTTAAAATAGTCCATGTGACTCCAGTGGTTCAACCTTAATGTTATGAAGCGACGAGAATACTTTTTGTGTGAAAAACCAAACAAAAATAACAACTTTATTCAACAGTTTCTTCTAGCTCTTCCATTGTTTTCTTTCATCACTCTTACATTGCTGACGCAGTGTACACAGTGCAGCACTTCCAGAACTTTCCGGCTTACCATTGGCCGACGCTGTTCACATGAGCCCCACGACGCATACGCACGTTCTGCTGTAGAGCTAGGAAGTGCTGCACTGTTAACACTGGAGTCACATGGACGATTTTAGCGATTCTTTACTACCTTTCTGGACCATGAAAGTAGTAATTGCATTGCTGTCTATGGAGGGGTCAGAGAGCTCTCGGATTTTATCAAAAATATCTTCTTTTGTGTCTGAACATGAACGAAGGTCTTACGGGTTTGGAACGACATGAGGGCGAGTAATGACAGAATTTTCATTTTTGGGTGAACTAACCCTTTAAGCTTGTGTTAACCACAGACCTTATTTCAGGCATTAAACCAATAACTCTATTGGATGGATTGATTGTTTGATTGACAGCTAGTGGTCGAGAGACAGTTGTCTCAACCAGAATGCTTTGATTGAGCAAAAATGTTTTGTGTCTATTTTGATTGACAGATGGGCGTGTCAGGTTGTGGGTATATGGGCTGATGGCGGCTGGGTTTGTTGTGATCCTCCTCCTCATCATGATGTCCTTCCTACTGTGGTGAGGCGGATTTTTACATGGATGTGCTGTGCTAGTTTAATATGCTTCATATCACTCTATGGTTTCTTTCTTCTCACATAATAAAACAGTCGGGGTCCTAAACACCCTCCCACCCTCAGTTTAGTTTTCAATAATGACTGCCTGAATGAACATTGCTCTATAAATAAACTACTGGCATATGTTTTTAATACAAATCATTTACAATGTTTACCCTCATAGATAAAACATGTATGTTCTGCACTCTAGTGGTGATCATTTAAACTGCAATAAATCATGACTAAAATTGTTTCTTAGGTGGTTGTTGTGAGTTTATACATATTGAAACGTTTTGCGTTTCAGTAAGAACCCAGAGGGCAGTCCCAGCAGCAGTCCGCAGAAAGCACTGGCTCTGGCATATGATGGGGACATGGATATGTGAGTCCACTATATGTATGCAATACTAAAACAGACGTCTGCATCATTCAGGCCAGAGCATGAACTTTCACAGCAGCACACAAGCGGAGCATGACAAAGAGCCAGACCAGAGACGGTGTTGACTGGAGAACAAAACGGAAGGCAGACAAACATGGAAAATGTCATACAGCCGAAACGGGATGTGACATGTCTACAGTACCATAGCGTGAGTGTGTGTATGTTTGTCTGTTTTGTGTGTGTTTGTTCATGAGCGTGTGCAGAGATCTGTGCGTGCAGTTCGTTTAATGCCCATTATGAGGAAATTGTTCTGTACATGTTAAAGGAATCGTTCACTCATAAAGGAGTTTCTCATGTCGTCCAAAACCCTTATTAATATCTATCTTCTGTGAAACACAAAAAGAGAATTTCTAAAGAATATCTGCACCACTCTTTTTAATATAATCAGTCGTATGAACTACTTTTATAAAGCTTTTGCTTCTATTTTTTTCGATGCTTGAAAGCTTCGTTCCTATTCAGTGCATGAAAAAGAGCTAGCAGAACATTCTTAAAAACATTTAATTAAAAGTCCTTTATGTTCCACAGAAGAAAGTCAGTCTTATGAGTTTGAAACGTACATGAGACTGAGAAAATGATGGCAGAATTTTCATTTTTGGGTGAACTATCCCTTTAATGATCCCCTTAAAAAGGGATGTTTTCTGATGCACTACATTAGTGCCATCTTAAGTGCCATATTTATTCATTTATTTATGTTTTAAAACCTATATAGCCTTTAAAAATCGCCTCCCTATTTGAATCATTTAGGTGTTAAACAACAATCTTTTGATTTTTACCCTGATCATCTTTGAAGGATTTAAGATGCTTTGTTACCCCTGACTAGGTTGTAACATGTTCTTTTGTAATGTGTGTACTGTGATGTGAATATTTTCTATCTGTGTCTTCGAGTGGTTTATAAATAAATCTAAATCGCAGAGAGGAGTGTTATATTTAAATAAGCACCGTTTCATGCTGTAGGACTTTCATATTTCTGCTGTGTTTGCGTTCTTTTAGATTCATCTCCGTCTTTGCGGTTCTGGAACAGTGCTGCTGTCATTTCTGATCAGTTTCAATACACTGAGCCAACTTCTATGGGTCAAGCCCAGATTGTCATATTCCTCTCATGAATTGTAATTAGACTGTGAATTACTTAGAACAGATGAGATCAAATGAGGAAACGCAGGTGCTACACAGCTGCATGTATTCGCAAGGGCCTGTAGATGGCAGTAGGATACTGATAGAAAACCCAATTATCTGAAGTTTTTGGTTCTTGTATGCTGATATAATGCTCCATAAGCATACAATACAATATCAAGGACATCCTAAGAGAGCATCTGAATTTTAAGCATTAGTAACCGTGTATATGTAATTGAGAAGTTTGTAGAATCACTGTTCTAGATCCCATTTTAAGATCCCAAAAAATGACTGCTTAATTTAAACATACAAAAAGAAAAAGTTATTTATTGCAGCTTTCAGATAATCTTATAAACAATTTCTAAAGTCATATCAATAAAGGTATAATATAGTTTCAAACCTATGTGATTTCCATGAATCAAAGGAATGAGAAGTCTAGCAGAATGAGTTGCTTCCATCGATCTTGCTCGTTCGTATTCACACTTATTTATGTCGTGACGGGTTTGACGTCAGTGACAACAGATATAAATGGTTGTTTAAAGTTTAAATAATGCACAAGTTTTCATGTTTAAGCGAACTGTTCCTTTAAGGGCGCTCACGCTCAAAACACTTCAGCTGTATCGCCAAAGGTAATTAAAAAAAAATGTTAAAACCTCCTGCAATCTTTTTAGCATCTGCAAAATTGCATGTTGGCATAAATGCATGAAAAAAAAAAAAAAAAAAAAATTCAATCAGCAAATGTGATTGATTGGGAGAAGTTCTGATCGAGCGCACGGTGTTTGAGTGAGTTTTCTTCACACCTCGCTTTGCATCAGGTCACTGATAAGGTTTTCCAACAGCCCAGATTTCGAAATTGGATTCATTGATTTACGAGAGGAGGTAAACGACTTTTAACTACTCTCAAAGGAAAATATTGTAGGTTATTTGGACCTTGAATTATTTTCTGTCTAGCTAAATTCAGCCAACGATGATCAAATTACCCATTATAGGCAAATGGGCGGCCCACAGCAGCAGTCTTTTTGCATCAAAATGTATTTTGTCTCTCACAATCTGGTTACTGTTAAAGGACGACATTAATTTTACATGTCCGTTTTTGCAACACTGGATCGGCCTTTTTGTAGATATATGGTTGTTTTAGACAGAGTTTACTCATTTAATTTAATTTTGGGTCAAACAGAAGACCTCTCATCTCATTCCTCCACTCTCGCACCTTCTCCCCTCCCCTCTTTTTCGCTCCTGTATCAGTGAAGAAGTGCATTAGAGAGTTCTCGTTCTCGCTCGTGTCTCTGTGTGCCTTATCAGATGAGATAAGCTTGAGTGCTAAGGTTCTAATAGGGTTCCAGCCCAGTGGGATTCTCCTCACGTGCCCACAGAACAACAAACACATACATCACTGCAGCCCGGGATCAGCTCCGCTCCACGGCAACACGGACGCTGCCCAAATCAGCCACATTCTGAACCATCAAGATCCCAGTTTACTGAAAGCGCCTGAGATCGCTCTTAAAGATACAGTTCGCCCCTATTAAAAATCGGTCTCAATTTACTCACCCTAATATATGTTTTTCTTTATTTAACGCGGGTTATTTGAATATACGTAAACATGAATGCGTTGAAAAAACTGCAATTTAGATTTAAAATACAATTTTAAAGAACTGTGCTTGTATGTAGGGGTGCACAATTTGGCTAAAAATGTTATATCATTATAAATATTAAATCAAGAAATATATCAACTGTAAAATTACAAGTTGTGTGAATGACAAAATATCTCTTTTTGAATTACGCAGAAGACAGAAAAGCCACACTCGCATGAGTGCGAGTAAATACCTGAATTTTCATTTGTGGTTGAATTATTCTTTTAAAAACCTAGCTTATTGTGTTAGGCCTTTTAAAACATTGCAATAAAAAAAAAAGAAAAAAAAGAAAAGGCTAATCATTTGCCATTGACACAGATATTCCTGCCCCCAAACTCACGCAATTGGTTAACTCAGTGTTGCCGTGTTTGACTGGACAGAATGCACATAATGTTTTGAAGAAGCTACAGTTGGGAAAAGTGTTTTACATCCAAAACATCGACAGGATTACAGTCTCATCATGCTTATAATAAAACACAGAAAAGTCTGCCTCGGCAACAAGCTTTGTAAGACACTTTCGAGGGCAGCTCACCTTCCAAATATTAGTAAAACGATTATTAAACACAAACACTAAGTGGAAGGCCAGTAATGAGAAAGATAAAAGAAAGTGGCAATGAAGAAAAAGAAGAGTGTTGGAGGAGATAACTCCCGTCTCTTCATTACTCCCTTCTCTCTTCCATTAAAAGCTTTTTCCAGCTCCTCTGCCCCCGGCTGAAGACTCTGAAGAGAAAGTGTAATTGTGCATGGGAAATTAAGTCTGCGACTTGCGACACTATTTAAAATACTGAGTCCCCAAGGGTAAGGAAGTCTGCTATAAAATGACAACCAGTGTTGAGGAAGCTACTTTAAAGCTCTAGCTTGTCAAGCTTCAAGATCCTCATGACTTGTTAATAAAGGAGTAGTTCACTTAAATTAACATTCTTTCATTATTTACTTAACCTTATTTTGTTGCATTCCTGGCTTTCTTCCATGGATGGATATTATGCCAACTGTTTTGTGTATAATGAAATTGACAATAAATTACAAGAAAGCATAAAAGTGGTCCATATGGCTCGTGAACTATATATACTGCACCATGTAAGTCTTTTGAAGTCATATGATAACCTTGATATCTGCGTAGATCTCCGAGCTCATGAGAGAAATAACAATGCCACATTTGCAAATAGTTTATTCTTTTGAGTTAGACCATTTCAATGAATCCATTGATCCATTTTATAAAACCGGTCTATATGATTAACTTGTGAAACGGACTGATCCCATTCCTAAGTTCAGCTCTCATGAGATAGCTCAACATGCGGATCAGTGAACGAAACATTCTTAGATCTGTTCAATGATGCAGTTGATCAACACAAACCCGGTCTGAATTATTTGTTTATGAATTAAACTCATCCGATTCACAAGTTCAGCTCACATTGCTTCTCTTCTCATGAACTGACTCAAGAACCCGATCAGTGAATGAGTTGCTCATCTGAGGTCAGAATCGTTCCTTTGATTCAGGACTTTTTACTGAAAGGGTTGATCCACGGTTGCATCAGAAATCGCATACTTCTCTACGTGGTAGGCGAAAAACAGTATGTGACAAGAGTACAACGTCCGAATTCACAGCACTCATAAAAGAGTGGGCAAAAAGTACCCGGATGACCTACTTCCTATGACCTAAGTGTGTATACAATGACCACTTTACTATCCCATGACGTGAGGCCACCGGAGAGGATTTATGAATGGCAGTGAAGTGACGCTGGTAGGTCACATGACAAATGTAGTACATCAAGATTACATACTACACATACTCTTAGAAAATACTTTTTAGTGGTCGCAAAGTAATACTTACTCAAAATAAGTACCTATCCAGAGAGTATGAGATTTTGGACACAGCTCATGTCACAATATCGGTCTAAATGATTCAATCCTGAATCAAACCGATCTGGTTCCTGAGTTCAAATCACATCATCACTTGACTCAAGAAAAATATCAGTGAAGAAATTGCTCTTTTGAGACAGAATTGTTCTTTTGATTCAGATTTTTCGAATGAATCGGTCGATCCATGTCACAATATCAGTCTGAATGATTCATTCATGAATCGGTCTGATCCGGTTCACTGACATCGCCATTTCTCTCATGAGAAACGGATCAGCGAACAAATCATTCTTTTGATCTTTTCAATGAAATGGTTAATCAACGGCTCAAAGCTAGTCTGAATGATTTATTTGCACATTAAACTCATCCATTTGAGTTCGCCTTACACTGTTATTCTCTCATGAATCGTTCTTTTGTGTCAAATCATTTTGATGAATAAGTCAATCCATTGGTCTGAATGACTCCACAAATTGGATTTACCAGATCTCTGGTTCAACTCACTGTTTGAATCTGCAACAGCAGTAACAGCCTACTGGAAGGGAAGATTGTCATATGACTTGGGATATACTTTTGTGACACTTTATAGAGTAACTAGTTATAGTCTCTTCTTACTAACATGTTTTTTTTTTTTTGGCAAGTAAACTACCACTTGACTGAAGTCTGACTGCTTGGACCTTTGTCCAAGCCATTGGTGAGCTTATTTAAACACAAAGCCAGCTTTTTTGTCCCCATAGTTTTAGTTTTTTTTTCCATTGTGACTCATGAAACATGAGTAAGAAACCTCTTATCTTGATGACAGATTGTTTTAAAACTGCTGTGTTTTCTCCTCCAATCAAATCTCGCATTTGTTCACTGCGGTAATTTTAATCAGTTAGCCTGGCGGAGTGCACAAGCCAACATTTTCCACTTGGGATCAATAATTGTATTGATGACAGTCCCGATAGAGGCAGTTCAAGCAAACTGTCTCTGCAGAGCCACATCGATTTCATTTTCTGCAATCCATTCGAATCAGGTGGCTGCCAAACGCCATTGTGTTTCACCTCGCACCGGACAGGCATTATCAATCACACACAGAGAATGGCCTGTCCGATCAAGCCAGAGTTATGTGCAGTCGGTCTTTCTCAGGGACATTGTCCCTGGCCTCCGCTCTTGAGAGATGAGGTTCGCTCGGGTGCTTTACACAAATGCCGACAGGTTGCAGTGCAGCTGTTGTGCGTTGGCCATAGGCAGAAGTGTTCAATCTCTTGATGTCAGACTTATGCAACATGTGATGGTTGCAAAAGTTTTTTTTTTAATTTTTTTTAAGCTTTACCTGTGCTAATTAGATTTAACTGGAGATGATAATATCACCCATCTTAATCAGTTGCCCACTTATACTGAAATTGTGATATGACACTTCCTTTACCAAAAGTACTGTTTCAGTACCATAGTGCTTTAATGAAACAGTGTTACTTTATATACCATGGTATATATGATTTCATACCAGTGTTATTTTAGCATTTTTTTATATACTATTTATGTACTACTACTACTACTATTTATTCATATTTTGAATTTTCATTTTAATATTAGTAGTAATTGTGTAATGTGCTTTTGTCATTTTTATAAATACTTCTATTTAACTAAAACATTTTATTTCAGTTTTAGTAACTGTAGTACTTTTAATCAGTTATTTTAGTAAAATTTATATATTATAGTTATATGTTATGAATCCATTTGTGTCTGTTTCTGCACTAAATCTGGACATCAATGTGGTTATGTTCCAATAAATACGCTAGATATCCTAAACTATTTGCAACATATTTCCAACAAAACAAATGATTTATTCGTACCATCTACTTTCTGCAAATATGATTTTTCATATTTCTCTTATCGTTTTTGGTTTAACTTCAGACATGATGATGAAGCTGTCTTCTGGTCCTTATTAATGGATGTTCTGCGGTATCACAGCCGCTAGGCAACAGAGGGAACTCAGATGCAGCACTCAATGCCACGTGAAGTGTTTCACATATAAAATGTATCGCTGGACTGCCTCTTTGTCAATAATACCTGCCAATGTGAATGTCAGGGCGACGCATGAGAATCCATTAGACACGGCAGCAGTAGCCTGACCTGTGGCATCGCATTCAGTCACTGTAGCCTACTGTCATTTCTTTTGGGTCTCCAAAGAGATATTCAGAATGGAGTGTTAACCCTGGATCATAAAACACAAGAGACTGCCACGGGCCATTTTGACTTCAGCCTCTGATAAAGCTCCTCAGACACGTGTAGCTATTGTGAAAAACCACAATCTGCTGTGGAATTAAAAGTTTTGGTTATTTTGAGGTGTGTTAATCTAACAAAACCTTTTTAAGAACATCACATTCAGGTCATGTCACCCCAAACTACAAAACATAATGAAAAATTATCTTGCATAAACAATTTTTTTTTTTTCATTTCTCCAAAATGCTCAATTACACACTGTCAATCACAACACTAAAATTATTTGTATACAAAACAATATACTTACTATATACAGCTTTATATGTGTAGTTATAATATTAGTTGTATATCGTATCAGGGTTATTATAGTTAACAAAAAAGTGTTAAAATAAACATCAACTGAATTAAAACAACTAATAAATAAAATCCATAATAGCATCTCAATTATAATAATTTATATATAATTTAATAATTTATCATTTATTTATATATATGCTCATTTTAATTTTTGTATTACAGTGATAAGAATCTTATGAGAATCAACATTGAGAATAAATGTCCAGACACATTACAGTCTGTAATTGTCATTGAAAATGTCCCAATTTTTAATGTCCCTTAATTTACTTGATTTTGGGGTGAAATGTGGCCTGGACAGGTTGTCTTGTGATTCACCTTAAAATGCTTTCGTTCTGCTGCTGGGAGTTTGAAGTGAGAGCTGTAGCCTAATCTTAATTAAAGGGCTTGATGGCAAAAGGCAGGGCTGAAAAATCCTGCAAAAACAGATTCGTTCACAAGGAGAGAGAGGGGAGGGAGAGAGAGAAAAGAGAGAGAGACAATAGGTTTCTAAATCCCATGCCGGATTGATCTTCCAGCTTGTGGTGTTGGGAGTTCTGTAATTATGGCTGAACTGAGTCCTTGACCCACTTTTGCAGTCTTATCTCTCTCCCTCTTTCTCATTTTCTTTCTTTCTATCTGTCTTTCTCACTTCGTCTCTCACTCTGTATTTTTCCTCTCTCTCATGCCATCTTTCTCCTGCTCGCTAAACTGCTGAAGAAGTGCATGCGAGTAGAAACGGCCGTGTAGATGCTGTTATGTGAGACGGAGATGGCCGAGTGCCCGGGGTGTTTAAACTGTGAGAGTTCGCTCCAGCGGGGGAGAATTACTCTCCTTCTTTCTCTCAACACCACATTTGGCACCTGAGGCCTGCCCTGGCAAAGCACCTCATCATCTCCTCCCCAACCCAGACACAATTCAGCATGGCACCGCAATCCGCTCAGTAATGCGGGACCTCGACCACAGCTGGCTGCAGGGAACTGTTGGCCATCTAATATTTCATTTCATCCATTTCTTCCTAGAGATGAGAGTCGATAGTCTTGCTCGGGGTGATGTTTGGTGGTAAAGATGTTCTCTTTTAATACTACACGGCAAATGTACCGAGACAGAAGACTCAGCTCATCCTTATTCCGGCCAAAGCAGGCTAAAGGAGTGAAACGGTTGAGTTTAACTGTCAACCTCATTTCACGTGTCATACTGGATAATTGTTATGCCATTGCAGAGTTTATGATTCAGAGTTGGAAAAAGCTTTATAAAAGACCAAGGTGTCCCACTGTCTTCGTGTTTGATTTTTGGTGAACCCATAGTACCAGTTTGATCTGCAAACATGTCCAGGTCACGTTTCTCCCCAAATATATATATATTTTTTTTACTTTACATATGATAAATATCATTACAATTAGCATATTAAGTATTATAATATTTTAATTATATTTAGTTGTTATGGCAATGAGAGCAGTCTTATTGGTCTTTTTAAGCAAAATATATTCTTTTCTTTTGATTTTGTGATGAAAATCACCCTGGGCATGTTTTTGACAGATTTCACCTGTAAACATTATTCAGTTATGTATAAAACATCTGTGTATTTTTCACTCTAGAGCATTCTAACTAACAGATTCAGCAGAGATTCGGCATTCAAGTTGCCAAGGTAATCAACAGGCGAAGACTGCTCAGCTCCAGGACCCATACATCACTGTCACCCCACCACTCCTTTTCATGACAGCCACTCTAAAGCACAACCACGGCTCCTCAACCAGGATGCTAATCACATCTACATCCTCCCTCTACACAACCTGAAAAAAATGGTGATGAATGCACTAACACGTTATACATTAATGTATGCATTAACACATCTGTGGTATCTCATAGACATGGAACTGCTCGTGTCTAACCTTTTTTTTTGTTTAGTCCCTCTATCAGGGTTGTTTGCTTATAATGATTTTATTTCTGTCAGGACCACTATCATCAAAGATGATTGACAAAAGCTATGTTTCCACACTAAATCTCGCTAAAAATTCCCCTGATTCGCAAAAAGTGTTTATGCTAGCTTGAGGTGGTTTTTGAAAAAGCGTTAATGCAAATAATGGGAGATGGAAACGCATATACCGAATAAATTCTGACGTAGCGAACATTAACCCCACATAACTAATCGGCTGTTTCCCCTGAATCTAAAATGCTTAATGTACTAATAAAGTGATAAAGACCAAACTCAGTAAACACAATAACAAAACATACTATGTGCAGAAAAGCAGATGAGCCCAGAATATGACAAAGAACGCAAATTTGTGTTCAGGGTGAGAGACCTTGTTGGAATAGTTACTTCTCTCTCTGTGTTTATGACAATCTAAGTGTAAGTAAATATTAGTTTTTTTGCAAATCACTAAACCTGCCTGTGTTTTATTAATAATGTATAACATATTTTGTCTTTGTTATAACTGATGGTCCATGAAGCCTCATTATAAGTGTTTTCTTGGTTTTCTACGGGAGGAAAGCTTAACGTGTAATTAAACACGTTGCGTTCATATTCTGCACATATATTTTCTGTGCATATAGTATGTTTTATTAGTTTGGCGTTTACAGAGTTTGGTCTTAATACCACTTTCTTAAGCCACGTTAAGGTTAAGGAAAGAGTTTCGTGCATCGGACCAGCAATGTTCAAGTTTATTTAAATAATTTATTAATTATTATTGAGCTTCTTGTGTAAATACACTGTAATAGGAAAATGCCACTTAATCTTTCCTCTTCATTAGATATATTGACATATTCTGGAATCATTTGCTTTTCTGTACATATACATTATGATTTATTAGTTTGGTGTTTACCAAATTTGGTCTTTTAATACCACTTTCTTAAGTCACGGTAAGGTTAAGCTGAGGGAGGTTTATTTACTGTTGGTTACTAGGTTACCAATACCACCGCCATCCACTTGAACAACTTGATGGACACGCACCTAATTCGCAATTGTTTGTTTTTTCATCTTTTTTTCTTCTTGTGAACTTTGAAAACCCAGCTAATTAGCATAGAGTTTGGATTGTCGTTATGGTTCTATTCTGGGCAAGAACTCCCTGCCCTTACCCATGCTAGGCATGCTAGCAGCGATAACCCCCCTTATAGGGTAAACAGAACCAACATAAATGTATTGCAGATATCATTCATGTTCAATGCAACATGCAACATAATTCAAGAAAAATGTGTCTGATTCGAAGAGGAATATCAGAAGGCAGAGTCCTGACTGGACGAGAAGAGGAGCTGGGGATGGAGGAGGGTAATTACCTCCTGAGCATTGCGATAAAGCTGTTGATAATATTGAATGGGCCTTGTATATGCTGTGATAGGTGTCGCATTACTATAGGTACACTCAGAATTTGTTTTGCTAAAATTTTACTTTTAGGGGTACAACAGCTTGTCACTGGGGCAGTACACTTAAAATAACATCTTTGTACCTTTTTTACCTCTAAAGGTTCATAGTAGTACCTTAAGGTACATATTGCTACTCTAAGGTACTAATATGAATATTATGGGTGAAAAAGATGAGAGTCATGATGCGAGCTTGACTGACATGACCTGCCAGAACTAACGCTGTGCTTGATCTCACAAAAAAAGTGTCATTCTATAGGACGCTTAACCAGCTGCAAAATGAAAGCCAGTCATAATAAATGGTTGGGGTATTTCCCATCATCTTACCTCAATTCTTGCATAATGTTGGCAGGGTCCGTGTTGACTCTTATGATAAATTGCTTATGGTGTTTCTCATTTGTAAGTTGCTTTGTATAAAATCAACTGCAAAGTGAATAAATGTAAATGTAGATGGCAATACTTGCCATCTACATTCATCCATTGGGTCTCATGACAGCTTAAATGTTGTTCAAACAGCATTGGCAAGAAAAACACCTTGCGTTTTCCTCTGTGTGGACACTGACAGCACCATTTATTCTCGTCTGATTATGCTGATACGAAGCCTGATGTTACTGCTGTTTTCAAGGCATCATGCAAAATTCCTTTGCTAGGAAAAAGCACCTTGGAGTGCAAGTCCGTCAGGAGAGATAAAGATGCCTGGGCTGTGGGGGAGACATTTTCAAAGTCAGCTACACAGACTATTGGTTTTAAAGGGTTAGTTCACCCAAAAAATGAAAATTCTGTCATTAATTACTCACTCTCGTGTCGTTCCAAACCTGTAAGACCTTCGTTCATCTTTGGAACACAAATGAAGATATTTTTGATGAAATCGGATGAAACCTCCATAGACAGCAATGCAATTCACACTTTCAAGGCCCAGAAAGGTAGTAAAGACATTAAAATAGTCCATGTGACTCCAGTGGTTCAACCTTAATATTATAAAGCGACAAGAATACTTTTTGTGCACAAAAAACAAACAAAAATAACTTTGTTCAATAATTCCTTCTCATATGTGCCAGTCTCCTACGCTGTTGACGTAGTAAACACAGTGCAGGGCTTTCAAAGCGCTACGTCAGAATGGTGGCTTTATGCCGTTGGTGTAAGGCTTTATGCCTTAATTTGAGTTCTGAAGATGAACGAAGGTATTACGGCTTTGTAACGGCATGAGGGGGAGTAATAAATGACAGAACTTTAATTTTTGGGTGAACTAACACTTTAATTTTATTTTTCAGTGACTACCACAAACCAACAAAGACATACTAACCATTCTTGTCACTTTATTGACGCGTACTTTCTTTAGTGGCATGTTTCTCTTTATTGATCTATTTAGATCTAGATCTATAGTTATGAAAACAGATTTACACTGTATTGTCATCTTGGTGAGAAAGAAACTGCTACAAATATACTCTAATTGTTAAGTGTTTTTTACTTTTAATAAAATTAGTCATCTTAAGAGCACTTTTCACAACAATTTCATTATTTCTATTTCACAGTGACAGGCTTGTATTGATAGAAAAGAGTTTCATGCATCGGATCGGCATTGTTTAAGTTTATTTAAATAATTTATTAATTATTATTGAGCTTCTTGTGGAAATACACTGTAATTCTAAATCAATCAGAGCATCAAGGAAATGCCACTTAATTAATCTTTCCGCTTCATTAGATTTTCCAATCATAATTAAATGATTAGTAGATATGAACTTTGTATTCGAGCATTCCACTTCTCCTCGCTGACATGATCTCATGTGATTGGAGGGCGATTGAGAACAAGAGCTTGAGTGTTTCCTGAAATAATATTAGATGAAATGCATAAATGTGAGTGTGTGTTTTGTGTGCATGCGCACAGATGGAGTAAGTGTCATATTCTTTTAAAATTTCAATATTTTAAAATATTGCAGGGAATCTTTGCAGCCCCCTGCGAACAATTCTGCTCTCTCCACAGAGACACCCTTAGCTTTTCCCGTTCCTCTTGCAGGGTTTCATGCACACCGGAGTATGCCCTGCAGCCGCGGTGTCTTAATGTCACAGGAAAATTAAAAAACTTCTACCTTCGCCAAGGGCCTGAATCTTAATATAGACCCTTGCTAAATCCAATACACTGGTGATTATGACCAGGTGACAGGGTCAGTAAGTACTGATTAAAACTGAGGTCAGTAAAAGGTAGCCTTTGAAAAAGAGAGTGAAGGAGGAGAACAAAATACTCTTCTGAGGTGCTCTTTCGACGAACGCTTAAGGCTGCTCTTATGTGAAGCTTGCATTTCATTTATTTTTCACGCAACCCAGACCTGTAATAATTCCTCAGACATGTTTTGATGTCCTCTCTGGTTATGTAGCTAAAAAAGCATTTTGATATTGCTTTGATATTGTAGGGAATTAATCATTAATTGAGTGGTATAGTAGAAGCTAGGCTCTTTTCCTGCCAGGACAAATATCAGATGATGTATATATGGCTCAAGGGCTCAATAAGGAAAACACACAATTTAAACATTTTCACAGCAGTCAAATTAGGCATTGCTTGTGACATTGTCAATAAGTATTGCTGTTAGCACAGTTTAAACTTTTTAGTGTAAAGATTAGTGTAATGATTACCTGTGAAAAGTCACTGATGGCCAATGACCTTCCATAAAGAGACAATCCACAAACACACAAGGGTGTCATTTCCTCCCAGTCAGATACAATCCTACTGCTTTTGTTGAGTTTACAGCGTCTGAAAATAAAAGAACATGGTGAAGAAAAGAGATTACATTTAGATATTTGTAATAGGGTCACTAAAAAATAAAGCTTCAAAAAAAGGTGTTTTTTAAAATATCTTTTCAAAACTGATGTAATGCAAATTATTGAGCCATGAACAACATTATAACCATGAATAACATTTCAAAGTGTTTGAATTTTTTTGACTGTTTTTATGTCAGGCGGTACAACCAAATAGTTGTATGCATATATACTCACCTAAAGGACACCTGTTCAATTTCTCATTAATGCAGTTATCTAATCAACCAATCACATGGCAGTTGCTTCAATGTATTTAGGGGTGTGGTCCTGGTCAAGACAATCTCCTGAACTCCAAACTGAATGTCAGAATGGGAAAGAAAGGTGATTTAAGCAATTTTGAGCGTGGCATGGTTGTTGGTGCCAGACGGGCCAGTCTGGGTATTTCACAATCTGCTCAGTTACTGGGATTTTCATGCACAACCATTTCTAGGGTTTACAAAGAATGGTGTGAAAAGGGAAAAACATCCAGTATGCGGCAGTCCTGTGGGTGAAAATGCCTTGTTGATGCTAGAGGTCAGAGGAGAATGGGCCGACTGATTCAAGCTGATAGAAGAGCAACTTTGACTGAAATAACCACTCGTTACAACCGAGGTATGCAGCAAAGCATTTGTGAAGCCACAACACGCACAACCTTGAGGCGGATGGGCTACAACAGCAGAAGACCCCACCAGGTACCACTCATCTCCACTACAAATAGGAAAAAGAGGCTACAATTTGCACGAGACCAAAATTGGACAGTTGAAGACTGGAAAAATGCAAATATTACAGGAAATAATGCAACAATAATGGACAAAAGAATATGCACATCATGTCATTGACCCATAAACATTAATCAACAGCATTACTTATAATGCTTTACTTATTATTGCAATCAATAGTTTGAGATACCATAACACTTTTACAATTTCATCGGGTTTTATCAAAGATAAAGAGGTCGTTTTTTCAAAACAAATGCGCAGCTTGATGACGCCTGGATTTTGGGCTACATAACAATAATTAGTTTTCTGCCAATGAAATGTATCCAAACAGTTGCTCACCTGTCTAATGAAACATAATATATTAAAGCATCTTTGGTGTTTCCATGGTTCCTACAAAATAAAACCAGAAATCGAGGGTAACGCTGGTATGATGTCATTGATGGGTGACATGGTCCATGTCCTGGTTAAAATTGCTTATTTCTCTGGATTTAAACATTCTTGAAAACATTTGGGATAATGTAAGTACACAAGTCAACAAAATATATAACATTGTTCTAGTAGTTTTTGGATATTTTATTCCAAAAATCTTACATATTGTGCCTTTAACAATAAATATATAACTAGTATTTTGCTGAATGATTCATAATCATTTATAAATAGTAAATTTTTAGAGAGTTGCATTATTACCTGTTATAAATATATTTTTTATGACAAACAGTAATGTTTAATAAACGGGTCATTCATGTTATGCAGTAATATGCATGTCATGTTTTTCATGTTTTTAGCATTCTACCAAAATAGTGACATGTTTAACTATCAGGAATACATATTGGTCAAGCTCAGGGACTCTGTAATAATAATAATAATAATAATTATGGGTAGATTGTTCAGACACTAGCCGTGAATTCCACCCTGTTAAGGATATATACATAGTTATCACAAAATGTTAATAATGTAAATGTTAAACAGTAATGAGCTTTTCTTGGATAGTATATGTCCCTTATGCGTCTTGATTATTAAGAACAGGTACTTTTTTGTACCCATTTTTGCCAACAGGATGGTAAATAATAAAAAAAATTTTGCTCAAAAACATACAGTCACGTAAAAATGTTAGGACACCCTATTGAATTCCATGGTTTTCATAATAAAAAAATCTGGTCCTTGGCAGGTCTTAATTTGGAAAACACAACCTCAGATGAACAACAACACATAGGCTCATATCACACTGTCATTATTTATTTAGCAAAAATAAAGGCAAAATGTAAAAGCCATGGGTGACAAAGTTAGGACACCCTTACTGTTAACATTGGAATTAAGAGAGTAAGTAACGGTCAGGCACTGCTAATCAAATGTCTTTGATTAACTGATCATCAGAAAGTGTGATCACCTCTATAAAAGCAGAAGTTGGCAGTTTGCTGGTCTGGAGCATTCAGGTATGTGTTAACACAATGCCAAGAAGGAAAGACATCAGCAATGATCTTAGAGAAGCAATTTTTGCTGCCATCAATCTGCGAATGGTTACAAGGGTATTTCCAAACAATTTGAAGTCCATCATTCTACAGTGAGGAAGATTATTCACAAGTGGAAACATTTAAGACAGACACCAGTATTCCCATGAGTAGACTTCCCAGCAAATTCACCCCAAGATCAGACTGTGTAATGCTCAGAAAAATTGCAACCCAAGAATTACACCTCAGACTGACTCTACAGGCCTCAGTTAACATGCTCAATGTTAAAGTTCATGACAGCACAATTAGAAAAAGATGGGTCAAGTATGGCGTTTTTGGAAGGGTTGCCAGGAGAAAGCCTCTTCTCTCTAAAAAAAAACATGGCAGAACGGCTTAGGTTTGCAAAGTTGCATCGGAACAAACTATAAGACTTCTAGAACAATGTCCTTTGGACAGACGAGACCAAAGTGAAGATGTTTGGCCATAATGCACAGCGTTGTGTTTGGTGAAAACCAAAAGTGCATATCAGCACAAACACCTCATACCAAAAGTCAAGCATGCTGGTGGAGGGGTGATGATTTTGGGCTTGTTTTGTAGCCACAGGGCCTGGGCACCTCACAGTCATTGAGTTGACCATGAACTTCTCTGTATACCCAAAGTATTCTAGAGTCAAATGTGAGGCCGTCTCTCTGACAGCTAAAGCTTGGCCAAAATTGGGTCACGCAACCGGACAATGATCCGAAGACCAGCAAATCTACAACAGAATGGCAATGTTGCAATGGCCCAGTCGAAGTCCAGACCTCATCCTGACTGAAATGCTGTGACAAGAGCTGTGCATTAATAAATGCCCACAAACTGAAGCAACGTTGTAAAGCATGGACCATGGAATTCAATATGTGTGTCCTAACATTTTCACATGACTGTATGCTGTTAATGCTCCTCGCCTCCCAAAATAAGACATATGCAAAACATTTAACGTTGCTGTCAAATTATTATTTAAAAATGACTTGTCGAACAGGGTGGAATGGAGTATAAAGCTGATGATACTTTTTGAGCAATGTTGCTGGCAATTTTGCTGAAAGATGTTGCTGTGGGCTTTTTCCCGTTGAGAATGGGCAATAAATTTCTCTTTGGATATCCAGACAGATATTGGTTGCCCAATCTCAATCGGAAAGTGCCCAAGCAACATCTTTCAGCAACATTGCCGGCAACATTGCTCAAAAAGTTGCCCTATGTATCATCAGCTTAACATATATATATATATATACACACTCACCTAAAGGATTATTAGGAACACCTGTTCAATTTCTCATTAATGCAATTATCTAATCAACCAATCACATGCCAGTTGCTTCAATGCATTTAGGGGTGTGGTCCTGGTCAAGACAATCTCCTGAACTCCAAACTGAATGTCAGAATGGGAAAAAAAGGTGATTTAAGCAATTTTCAGTGTGGCATGGTTGTTGGTGCCAGACGGGCCGGTCTGAGTATTTCACAATCTGCTCAGTTACTGGGATTTTCACGCACAATCATTTCTAGGGTTTACAAAGAATGGTGTGAAAAGGGAAAAACATCCAGTATGCGGCAGTCCTGTGGGCAAAAATGCCTTGTTGATGCTAGAGGTCAGAGGAGAATGGGCCGACTGATTCAGGCTGATAGAAGAGCAACTTTGACTGAAATCACCACTCGTTACAACCGAGGTATGCAGCAAAGAATTTGTGAAGCCACAACACGCACAACCTTGAGGTGGATGGGCTACAACAGCAGACGACCCCACCAGGTACCACTCATCTCCACTACAAATAGGAAAAAGAGGCTACAATTTGCATGAGCTCACCAAAATTGGACAGTTGAAGACTGGAAATATGTTACCTGGTCTGATGAGTCTCGATTTCTGTTGAGACATTCAGATGGTAGAGTCAGAATTTGGCGTAAACAGAATGAGAACATGGATCCATCATGCCTTGTTACCACTGTGCAGGCTGGTGATGGTGGTGTAATGGTGTGGGGGATGTTTTCTCAGCACACTTTAGGCCCCTTAGTGCCAATTGGGCATTGTTTAAATGCCACGGCCTACCTGAGCATTGTTTCTGACCATGTCCATCCCTTTATGACCACCATGTACCCATTCTCTGATGGCTACTTCCAGCAGGATAATGTACCATGTCACAAAGCTCGAATCATTTCAAATTGGTTTCTTGAACATGACAATGAGTTCACTGTAATAAAATGGCCCCCACAGTCACCAGATCTCAACCCAATAGAGCATCTTTGGGATGTGGTGGAACGGGAGCTTCGTGCCTTGAATGTGCACCCCACAAATCTCCGTCAACTGCAAAGATGCTATCCTATCAATATGGGCCAACATTTCTACAGAATGCTTTCAGCACCTTGTTGAATCAATGCCACGTAGAATTAAGGCAGTTCTGAAGGTGAAAGGGGGTCAAACACAGTATTAGTATGGTGTTCCTAATAATCCTGACAGGTGAGTGTGTGTGTGTGTGTGTGTGTGTGTGTGTGTGTGTGTGTGTGTGTGTGTGTGTGTGTGTGTGTGTGTGTGTGTTTATATGATTTATATGTATGATTAGAGGCGGTTTGGCCTAGTCTATTCTAAGATAATTTTTATCATTTCATGGTTTATAGTTCTTGTGGAAGTTGATTACTTTGCACTGAGGACATGATAAAACTGAATGCATATATCAATCAAAAGTGCAATGTGCAAAATACAAAATAGTATTTTTAATGTCTATTATTTGTTTAAGTGATAGAGAAGACCTAAATATATAATTTAAGCCATTTCTTATAAATAGCCTATGTGACTCATTTTATAGGAAATATGATTAAGTAAATCACTGTATAACAGGAACGACTCAGACTAGTTGGATGGTATGGTGGATCATGGATGGTAACGAGGAGATAACCATGAATGTAGCCTACCTACATTTACATTTACATTTAGTTATTTAGCAGACGCTTTTATCCATAGCACTTACAAATGATTACCTGTCCTACACAGTTAAACGACTTTGGAATTATATAGGCTACTTTTTGAACAATTATTATTAATTAGTGCTGAATAAAAAAGATGTGATTGTTGTTTGATGACTAACTGTGTATAACCTCAAATTAGCCTTGTGTGTTGCCGAAGTAGTTTTCACCTCCGATCACAGGGAGGCTTGTGCAGTAAAACAGCTTTTCATCCGCTCCCTCCCTCACGAGCCCGTGAAACATGCGTTTCGCTCAGTGGTTTCTCATTCCAAAAACACAAATTTAGATATAAGTACAAAAAGAGCTTTAAACCGTGCTGTCAACGGCGGAGATGAAAGGGAGTAAAGCGTCGGAAGCCTGTCAAACCGTTGACATTCCCGCGTTATCTGCACAGCGCGAGCTGCTGGAAGCGCGGGAATCGCGTGTCTGCTGACCGATTCGCCGCCTCGCGCTCCCCTCCTTTCTGTCCTTTCTTCTGACAGAAAGGAGGAACAGACAGGCGATGATGTGTTTTTCTTCTTTTTCTATTTCTAAAGCGAAATAAGGATAATTTCTTGGAAACCCAAGACAAACAATGTGGTTTTGTGCGGCGCTGTGTGTCTGTACATTTTCTCTGAGGCCTTATCATTAAGGCTAATGTTGATTAAGTTCTAACAGCTCTCTTTCTCTCTCTTAAGCTGTGTGTTTGGAGTTTTGCAATACATTCCTCCTAATTAAACCAATGTCTTCTCAAGCTTTTGTGCTTTTGTTGATAATTATGTGTTTTTTGAAATAGCCAGCCAGACAGAAGTCTATGAAATATCTCTATGCAGACAGGCTTGAAAATGCTACACTCTCTCTCTCTCTCTCTCTCTCTCTCTCTCTCTCTCTCTCTCTCTCTCTCTCTCTCTCTCTCTCTCTCTCCCTCAAAATGGGATAATACAGCTAGTATATGCTGAAGACTGGTGAAGCATTAAACCAACCTTTATAAACTGTTATATCACTGCACACATTCCTGGTACTTTTCACCTCAATACATTTTCAATGGTCACATAAAGGTGCCGGCACAGGTCAATTTCATAATGAAATTGTGTACATGCACATTCCTTTTAATAACCCTTGGGGAACTTTTTGCTGACCTATACACGTGCAAACATGCACTAACATACACAAACCCTCATGCAAACATAAAAACTATAGTAACCTATATCGCAGACATGCACAGTACTTATGTCTACTTTCAATCAAAAGTTTGGAATTATTATTATTGTTTTGAATGTTTAATACAGTAAAACTAATATTGTGAAATATTATTACAATTTAAATTAACTGTTTTCTATTTTAAAATGTAATTTAATCCTGTAATGGCAAAGCTGAATTTTTCAGCATCATTACTCCAGTCTTCAGTGTCACATGATCCTTCAGAAATCATTCTAATATGATGATTTGCCGCTCAAGAAACATTTCTGGTTATTATCAATGTTGTAAACATTTTTTGCTAGAGAGTATATAATATTATTGTGGAAACCAAGATGGTTTAGGGTAAAAAAAAAGAAAAACATTACTATGAAATTCTTTTGATTTGTATTAGGCCTAATATTTCACAATATTACTGTTTATGTACGTTTGATTGAATAAATGCAGCCTTGCATATTGGAGATCTTTCAAAAACATGAAAAAATCTTATCCCAGACTTTTGACTGGTAGTGTATAGTACATAAAAGTAGCTGTACATACCCAATAGAATTTGCATTTCGAGCAGAAAATGTGTATTTTTTATGTTTGCATGTATTCAAGTCCAAACATTACCATTATGCCACCATTACATCTCCATCAGTGAACACTGTCTTGGTGAGCTTGGTTTAGCAATTTTTCAAATACTACAGGGTCATTTAAGAGAGGATTCTGTTTTTGTCATATATAATAATTCAACATTTGATTACACTTTATTTTAAGGTGACATAGTTACATTACTTACTCAGATAAGTACTGAGTAATATTAAAGGCACAGTATGTAAGTTTCACCCCTAGAAGTCACTTATTCAAAAAAGGCGTAGCTTGATGATGCCACGAATGAGCATGGAATCATGGGAGTTGTAGTCTTGACTTTTCACCTCCACAGCCGATGAAAATAAATCCAATGGACTTGAGCAGAAATCATGTTCATGAATGAGTGAATCTATTAAAGTTTTATTAACATTTTATTATTACGGTGATATGACGCAGGACATGTGTGAGAGACCTTGGGAGCGAATGCTAATGACAGAGACCTGCGTGAAACAGTAATCGGCTGCTTCTGCTCTTTTCGTTGCATATGTGGGGTAACGCAGCGCTGTTTGACATGGTTAAAACAATCATGCTACATATATTTGAATGTGTTGAAAGTTATGTTATAACGTTACTCTGTGTGTTCGCTCGGTGGCTGGTACGAAAGACTAGTTGCAATTTGCAGTAATGACTAAATGATATGCAATTAATTTTTAAATATATTGTATGGAGAAAGCTCTCTGATTATTACTTGACAAAATAGTGTTGTGAGGCATTGTAAAACGTTACGCTCGCGGTGAATCAAGAAAACAAAGGATTCAAATGATAAGACTAACTGTTGTGCTGTATAACAATGATTTGTTTTCTGTTGATAAACGTATCCAAACAGTTGCTTGTCTCTCTAATATATATATACATACTATATTAAAGCGTCTTTGGTGTTTCCATGGTTTCTGTGGAAATTAAGGCTAGTGTGGATATGACTTCATTGACAGCCGATGCAAGGACGCGGTACTTTCCTGTAGGTCAAATAATAAGAGCGTGGCGCTAGCAACGCCAAGGTCATGGGTTTGATTCCCAGGGAAAGCAAGAACTGACAAAATGTAAAAATGTGTACCTTGAATGCAATGTAAGTCGCTTTGGATAAAAGCATCTGCCAAATGCATAAATGTATAACACTGGTTAAAATAGATGATTTCACTGCATGGATTTAAACATTGTTTGAAATGTTTGGGATGATATAAGTACACAGGTCAACAAAATATTTAACATTGTTCTAGTGGTTTTTGGATATTTTAATCTAAAAATCGTACATGTTGCGCCTTTACATGTACTTACTAGAGTTACAGTTACACTGTGTCTACACCGGACACGAGCGGCACGACAAAAGACAATAGAACCCATTATAATCAGTGATGTTGTCTACACTGAATGCGGTGCGGAGCGACACGACACATCCCTGACAGTAACTGATGCCTCGTTTTATTTATGACGTACCACAAGCACTTGCGATACTTCTCATAGGAAGGACAAATGGATTTGCAACGGTCGCTTTGTTGTGTCCAGAGTAGAAAGCTTCTAGCTGTTGCGGCGCGGTGTAGACATGGTGTTAGGGTTACACTGTTAAAAAAAAAGTTGCTGCCTTAAATTTTTAAGTATAATCAACTTGGATTTTTAAGTCATTTCAACTTAAATTACATTGAACTGACTTGTAAACTTGTAAAAAAGTTGAATCTTGAAACTTATTTTGATGAGTAAGTGTTCATAACTTATTGATCATATAATTATTTTTTAGAGTGTACACTAAAAAATGCTGGGTTAAAAACAACCCAAGTTGGGTTGAAAATGGACAAACCCAGCAACTGGGTTAAAACAACCCAATTGCTAGGTTTGTCCATTTTCAACCCAACTTGGGTTGTTTTTAACCCAGCTTTTTTTGAGTGTAGGGTTAGTTACTTGTAATTATGCATCATTTTTAGTAAGTAACATGTTTAACATGTTTTTTTTTCTGATTTAGAGTTCTATTTCTGTTTATAGCCTGTGATCATGTTGTGAAACTGGAAACTAAAGTAAAAATGACATGAATCTATCGCTACAGTGTAGCCTGTGTGGTTCGACTTTGTGGAATCCCTCTTGTAGACCGGGTGTTAATCACTTTTCTCTCTCTATCCTTTTCCCCCTATCTCTCTCCATCCTTCTCTCTGTTGCCAAAGGTTTTAAAACTCATTACTATTACCCAGATTAGAATTCAGAACTCAAACAATGAAGTTAATTACGACAGATGATTACTGCTGTAAGAGCTCTGGAGTTCTTATAAGACATTAGTTGCCAGAGGGGTACTTTGCAGGAGCGTGCTGAAAGTGAAACCAGCTCAGCTAAACCTATACGCTGAACTATTTTGTTTTTTGTCAAAACAGAAGAAAAAAAAAAAAACATTTAGTAGTAGTGCATAATTAAAAATGATATTTACCATAAAAAAGAAGTCTGGAAAAATAGGCTCAGTGGATCCAGAAATTGGTCATGTCTAAAATCTAATACACATTGTTTTTAGGTTGCATTAATTAAATTGTTAGTCATATGAGTCACTGGGAATAAAAAAATTAAAAATAAAATTTATATTCCACCAAATTGTTCAAATACATTTTTGGAATAGCAGTAGAAATGCTTACGTCCGCATGCACCTCTCCTAATAACAAAAACAGGTCAGAAATCCATGTCAAAAATCCATGTTTGATGCAGCATTCCAGCTTTTATTCTGATGCAACTGGCCAACAGCAGTTTCCCAGTGTGCAAACATCAGTGCTTTTATCATCAAAGAAACGCCTCAATTACTGTATGATAGAAACTTTTAAACTCTAATATTAACAACACTGATGCTGAAAAACGTGATCAAGCATCATTCCTTTCAGTCTCTATGTCCCACTACCTGACAGGGAATTTCTGTCTCATAATTGGGAAAGCCAGAGGGGTAAACTCAACACACACTGTGCTGCAACACCATCTTTCTTTCTTTTTGGCTCTCTTTCCCTGCCCCCTTTTATGTTTCTTCCTTCATTTCTTTTTCATTTTTAAATTTATCTGGGGGGAAAAAACTGGCAGATGCGCTTGAGAAAAAAAAAATCAAAGATTATCAAAATTCAAAATTATATAGTGACATTTCAGGTATTTTGGAAACAATTGCGCTGCACATATGCAGTTTATAACCATACATATTATTAACTGATAGCAATAATAAAACCAGCCTACTTGAACTGCTACATTCTGCTTTATAGCCTTCCAATAACATAAAACAAAATATAACATAAAAACTGCAATGAAAAGGAAGTAGCAACAGATCTTTTCTTCCATATTGTGACACATTCAAGTGTAATGGATTATCGTAAAAAAGAAATGGTGAGGACTTGGTTTTATTCAGTGGTTGTTAACTGGATTTTGAGATGTGGGCGTTGCAGATGAATGTGAGCAGGGTCGGGTTTACGCAGACTAAGGGTATAAACATTTAAACGACAACCATAGACTGTAAAAAAGATGGACGACGCCCCTTCACTATCTTCCATTGGAGAAAAGTGAAGCAGTCAATATCTGAATATAGCGTTGACATCTTGCACTGATTTGGGACCTGAGTCTGCGCAGTAGAGAGCAGGAAGTAGAGCCATGATATCAAAACTCGCCCACGGTTCCTCATTATCTGTTAGTACAGTTTACTGCAGAACAACGCATTATGCTGGTGTGAAAAAACAGTTATGGACAGCTCCAATCTCCTCCTGAAAAAATCCTGAAAAAAAGTTTGTTGGTGCCTCAGTGACAACTTAACTCAGAGAAGCTGTCAATCATGACGTCACACCCCCATTTTAAAACCATCAAATAACTAACTAAAACCAAACTTATTTTAAAAAACAAACCCTTGAACTTACATCAGTGTGATATAAACTACCTAAAATGACAAAAACTCATTTAATTTGATTGTTTAGTTTGTCTCGCATCCCATTAAAATACATGGAGGAGGTGGGATTTATGAGATATACTGAGACCAGCCACCTGGGGGGCGATCGAGACACTTTGGCTTCACTTTTCAGGACATGTGCGGCACACTTGACGACAACAATGTACTAAGTTTTTCCTTCGCGTTTTTGAAAAGTTTTGCGTACAGATGGCAACGTTGTCAAAATGATCCGCGTGATCACCAAAACTAAGAGTGCTGTATTATGCATTCCACACAAGTAGTTGGCGATGTCACTTTCTAAAGAAACACTACGCACCTATAGACTAAACACGAATCACAAATTTACACAGATGCGATAGCAATATCGTTTTCAAAAACGTGAAGTTTTTCAGGCCCCTAAAACACCATTGTTGTGTAAACAAAAGAACAAAACGCAAAAAAAAGTTTTCGTTTTTAGTCGGTGTCATGTAAATGCCCCCTAAATTATTGGACATGATTTCAGCAAAAAATCAAGTTATGATATTTTGATTAAAAATTACAAGTTAAATAAATAAATAATAATAAAAAACATGCTTGAATAAATTGTTCACTACCATATGCATTTATAAAATAGTGAAGTTTGAATATTGAATTAACTGTCTTTTAAAATTAATTATACATGTATACTGCAAAAAAATTAATATAGGCTATTTTTACAGATAAAGGGTTAGTTCACCCAAAACATTTTATTCTGTCATTAATTACTCACCCATTCCTGTTATTAATTAAATTTTTCGTCATGTTGTTTTTGATGAAACCTGAGAGCTCTCTGACCCCTCCATAGACAGCAGTTTAACACCGTCAAGGTTCAGAAAGGTAGTAAAGACATCGTTAAAATAGTCCATGTGACTTCAGTGGTTCAACTTTAATTTTATGAAGCTACAAGAATACTTTTTGTGCGCAAAAATCAAACAAAAATAACTTTATTCAACAATTTCTTCTGGCCTGTGTCAGTCTCCTACGTTGTAAATACGAAGGTCTTATGGGTTTAGAACGACATGAGGTGATTAATTACTGACAGAATTTTCATTTTTGGGTGAACTAACCCTTTAACTACAGTGTAAAAGAATGACTGTTGGTTTAACTTAAAAGTAAGTAACCTGGACCTGGAAGTTCACTGAAACTCAAAATTTGAGTTAATACAAAGAGACTAGTTTAATCAACAGAAACTCAAAATATTGTGTTATCTGAGCAACATTAGTGAATCTAAGTGGATTTGACAAGAGAAAAAAAGTTGTGATAAAAATCACGAAAATTAACAAATGTAGTATTTTTTTTTTTTTCTAACATTTTATAGTGTAAACCAATATCATCATAACTAAACATAAAAGTAGCAAGGCTTTGTGGTTGTTTATTAAAAGCCCCTTTGTATTTTTCAATATAATGATTTGTATGCAGGGCTGTTATACAATCCAGATCTACATTTTACCACTGACACTGAATTATAAAAGGCTTTTATTAAACTTTGGTCTGCGTTTGATAATAGAATATTTTTGCACACAAATACCGGTTCATCCACTCTCATCTTTTTCATTTAGTTGATAATCCTCTTACTTTCAAACACAGATAGTGCCATGCAGCAGGTCACAGGGCATTGAGACTCAGGTTTTGTCATGGTAATGAAGCAAGTGAGACAGCTTTTAATTCAGACGATGAGCTCACATCAGAAATAATACCATTTTTTTTTTTTTTTTTTTTTAAATCATTCAAATTGGCAAGTCACTTTTTCATCTGTTATTATTTCCATGTATATCTCCCTGGCTTAAAGGAACTGCCTTTCATATTTCATTGAGTGATAGCCTGGATTTGTTGAGGATCATTACCATTACAACAGCCCCTGCAAAAATACTGTTATCTTCTCCGTGATATCAAACGATGATATATATTGTGAGGCATCTCATTCAGTCTCACAGATGTGATAGTGATCAACGTGCCAAGAGTATATAATGATGAAGTAGGAGAAAATATAATTTGAGTCAGCCTCAGTGACACTTCATGTGGTGAAGGGGGAACTGGATAGTCATGCCTTTTTCCAGTCATATATATACTAGGCCTATACATCACTAACAAAGTAACTTGAATTTGTCATACAAATCCCAAGGTAAAGTTTCTAGACTGTATGTTACAAAACGGCTACTTAGACAACATGGAGTATATAGTATATGTTACATATAATGTGTGTGATGAAGTACCTATCAATATATTATAGGTTCACTCTATTATCTTCATGTCATAATTTTCGCCCCCACTTCATGGAAACTTCTAGTGTTTTAGCAGCTGAGAGTAACTTTGGAGTGCATCATAAAATGTAGGCTACTAATGTAGGTGCATGTTTTATTAAAGTAATGGCAGCCAAACTAATTAAAAACAACCACGATAATTACTCCATCAGTAGTTCTGAATCGCATTTCTAGCCATTCGAATTTAGTGTACGCTGCTAACTAACTGTGCTTGTTATTAGAACAGATGGTTTGAGAGGAAGTTCTGTGCGCATGCGCAGTGCGCCTGCACAGAGCTGAAGCGCAGGCAGCGCTATGAGAGACAGGGAGAGAAAAACACCCCTTATCTGTAGAGAAAGGCTCAAAAGTTCACTCGTTTCGCACGAAATTCTTTCTACGACTCACTCAGGTCACATATCGTACCGTGTTTCTATGTCTGTGATGCGGAGTGTCTAAGAGGTTTGTAAAATTATTTTTTCTTGTATTTTAACCACCGCTCTGCGCACTGACACAAAGACAGATGCTTACTCGATCTACACCATTATGTGCTGCTTTGGGACAAACAAATCAGATACGTGCGGGGTTTAGTAGAATGATCGTTCTTTGTTTCGGCCTTAAAGCAACATTGTTGGCTGGGCTTTGTTATGGTTCTGTCTCTTGTTTGGGCCGTGCATGAAATTTAGGCCAAACGAGACGAGCCGTGGTCGGCTAACTTGGTTTCCTTGACTCTTTTTCTCTTCGTTTTCCGCATCAGTTGTACAGCGAGCGGATATAACAGAAACACGACAAGTGTTCGGTGCTCATATGTATGTACAAACTTGTTCGAACGCGGTAAGAAACACGGTTATCGATTTATAACAAAAACTTGGGGCGGATGGGTCTGATTTAGTAGCGCATTACAGCGATATCCGATTCGCGAACGAACGAATCGTTATTTAGAGTCGAATCTTTTCGGTGAATTGATTGATTTGGTTCACAAAACCTGTTTGAACGCGATCCACAATCGGTTCTCGACAACTGATTCTTAATGAGCGTATTAAAGGGATAGTTCACCCAAAAATGGAGCAATTATTCGCCCTCATGTCGTTCCAAACGTGTAAGACTCTCGTTCATCTTCAGAACACAAATGAAGGTATTTTGTAATGAAATCTGAGCAATTTCTGTCCTTCCATTGACAGCTACGCAACTACCACTTTGACACTTCAAAAGTTCATAAAGACATTGTAAAGCGAATCCATATGATTTGAGTGGCTTAGTCCAAATTTTCTGAAGAGGTTCGATCAGTTTATGTGACGAACCGAATGAATTTCGGCCGTTTATTCGCATATAAACATTGATCAGTGAATATATAAACAGGCTCCACCGAACCTGCTTGATGCGAGAACAAACTCGCTGCGCAATGCGAGAATGAACCGCACTGGTTCTCCCTCGTTGAGCGAACATGCTTGAACTTCTGTTTACCAGATCTGATTTGTGCGTTGATGAATGTTTATAAGTGAATAAAAGCCTAAATTCAGTCGCGACTCAGCTTTACAGTTTATGAACGTTTTGAACCGTCAAAGTGATAGTTGCGTAGCTTTCAATGGAGGAACAGAAATCACTCAGATTTCATTAAAGATATATTAAGTTGTGTTCCGAAGATGAACGAAAGTCTTACAGGTTTGGGCGAGTAAATGATGACAGAATTTAAATTCTTGGTTGAACTAACCCTTTAACAATCGTGAGCCGATTATTTTCGGACTTGCTGATTTTCAGGGATTTAGATTGACGACTCATTAAATCGAGAACCGTCGCTTTTAGATATTCATTGTTATTGTATTATTTTATCTGACATTTTAAATAGTTTATTTTGTATGTTATTAGAAAAAAGGAAAACAAAACTTCTAAATCGAGACTTTTTCGCTAACAGTTGTAAGGCTGATACAACGACGATAATCCTGAGTCCATTTTGTTGATAATTTGCTTTGACCAATAAACAAAAGTTCTTGTTTGTTTGAAGTTAAGCTCCTTATTAGTGTAAAAACTAACCAAATTCTTTCATCCAAATTTTTAATATTCTGTAAAATAAATGTTAATGTTATACCTAAAAGTATGTGCATCTCATTGTACCACCATTATATCTGCTGTCATTATTTCCGCCATTCCCTAAAGTGCAGTGCAACATTTTTAAAAAGTAGGTGTCAGATAGTTTTCCTCAGCTTTACTTTCAGTATATGTTTTATTTCATGCAATTGGCTTATGTGTGTTCCTGTCCTCTGCATCAGTTATCAAACATTATAATGCCCTTTGCGTTTATCGCTGCATTTTATAGGAGTTGTGCGTTTCACTTGTCAACAGAACGTTCTCAAACACGACTCGTTTTTTTTATTTATTTTTTTTTTTTAGTTCTAGATCGTCTCATTCACCCGACTCAAATCTGCCCATATCAGCGTTATGATGTCAATAGTCTATAGTCAGAAATGTGAGCTGCAAAGCAATTGGGACCGAACTTGATGCAGTGCCAGTGTAGATGTTGTGTTAAAATCCAGTTATTCCTGCCAGGGTTCATTGAGTCTCTGCTGAGAGTGGCATCCCACTGAACCGCCCTCATCTGCCAAGCTTTCCGCTCTGGAAGGCTCGCAAAACTCCCACAAGTGAGATTCAGCATTCTTACTGAGGTGAGTGTGCGTGTGCGCTTTCATAAGGTCAGTCGTGATGTGTAGATGAGTTAAATGCAGACTTGATTGTAGAGAATGGTGAATTCTGATTCGTCATGTACAGCTGGCACATTGATGCGTTTCATACAATACAAGTTAAGCTCACTTGACAGGATTTGTAGCATATTGCTGATTACCACAGCAAATAATCTATAAATAACTCAATGGAAGTAAACAAGGCCAGGAAATAAATATTAAAATGCATAGTGTTTATAGCCTCAATAATAGTGACACAGTTGCTCACTGACCTTGTCTGTGTACTAGTTATATCCAATTTTGTTTTGTCATGGTGATGTAAGGCCAATCATAATCTGTTCACCACGACTGATGAAGAAAAACAGCCAGAAATCGTTCATCTTTATTGACACCTGTTCATATTCTGGCAACATTCACAGATTTTACTTAGTTGACTAATAACTAGCAGTTTATTAATTTAGAAAAGTAGTCAATAAGCCAATAAATATATCTACATGTATACAAAGAATACATGTTTTCTGTGGAAGAATTAAAGTTTTCACAAAAATATTACCCTTAGGATGCTGGCATTTCTTGCATTTCTTTCTCTATCTGCGATTTTTGCCAACTAACAAGTTGTGTGTGTGTGTGTGTGTGTGAATCAACATTATGCAACAATTGATTTTTCGATTGATTTTGCACTGAGTATTTTGGAAGTACTGTATGTTCTTTTGTTTCTCACTCCAAGTTAAATGCTTTACAGTTTTGCTGATTTTCATGACATGGATGCATGAGGTTAATTCTGTGTCTGTGTGTTTAGGATGGCTTGTTTAGAGGCTGAGGTCAGTATGCACTGCTAGTCATTGTTTCCAGTCACTCTGACGGCTGTGTCTCTGAGCTTGAGCCCAGGGATGACATGGAAACACAACCTGCTGATCTCTGAACACAAGGTATTATTTGACTTTATACATTCTCAGTGACCTCCTGTATTGCTCAGTTTTTGCCATTTACTGTTGGTTGAGTATTTCAGTTACTATTGGTTCTTTGTCAAAGCCGCTAACCATAAGTATTAAACTTTGCCATCTCCACTCCTGTTTAAAAGTTTGGGGTCACCAAGATATTTTTTTGCATGATGCATTAAATTGGTCAAAAGTGACAGTGGACTTCTAAGTGACAGAAAAAATCTATTTAAAAATAAATGCTGTTCTTTTGAACTTTGTTCATCAAAGAATCCTGAAAAGAAACTCCTGTCTCCTGTTTTTCACCAAAAATATTAAGCAGCACAACTGTTTAACACTGATAATAAAAATGTTTCTTGAGCATCAAATCAGCACATTAGATCATGTGACACTGAAGACTGGCGTAATGATGCTGAAAATTCAGCTTTGCATCAAAAGAATAAATTACATTTTAAAATATATTAAAATAGAAAGTAGTTATTTTAAATTGTAGTAATATTTAATAATATTACTGTTTTTACTGTATGTTTCATTAAATAACTGCAGCCTTGGTGAGCATAAGAGACTTTTTAATATAAAATACAGACCGCAAACTTATGAATACTATTACATTTTGATAAAATGGTCAAAAAAATCCAGCAGACTTGCATTGGAGGGACACAAGCCACATATCCCAGAACACTCTAGCAACCACCTTGAAACACTATAAATCACTCTGAACACCTTAGCATTGTGATCTGTTTATAAGTCGCTTTGGATAAAAAGCATCTGCAAAATGTAAATGTGGTGGAGTTTTTTTTATTTAGGCAAGCATCTTTTTTAGAAAATAAAACAATCTAGTTTCTTAGTAGAATACAACCTAAGCTATGATTGAATGCTTTTTATGTTAGCAACCACTATATATAAACTTTGACCTAATGGTGTACCTCAGTTGTGATTTATTTATAGAGCTGCCTTGTGATTGTAACCAGTTCTCGTATTGGGAAATCATATTGACTTGTTTTGACCAGTTCGTCTTGATTTTGTGTGTAGGCTGTGCAGTAAGCTAAATCAGGGACGTGGAAAGGGTGAAAGCAGGCCATGTCACGGGTTCCCACACCCCCTCCCCCAGGGGAAATGACATCAGGACCTGTGGCGGAGAGCTGGTGTTATACACAGGTAAACGAGACTGAGCGAATGGAAAGAGAACCGTTCTGAGTTGAGAACGTGAGTCCTAAATCTCCCTCTGTTTTTTTTTTTTATTTCTATCGACAGGTAAAAGTCGTGAAGTTTTCTTACATGTGGACGATTAACAACTTCAGCTTCTGTCGGGAGGAGATGGGAGAAGTTGTGAGGAGCTCGACCTTCTCATCGGGCCCCAACGATAAGATGAAGTGGTATGTTTCACCGCGTTCTGAGTGTTGTCAGCAGATCTCAAGTGGCCTCTTAATTCTTCTCTCTAATGCCCTGCCATCCTGCCCAAACCAAACACCATCACATACAAGCACAAATACAGCTTTGACCTTTCCAAATATCATTGTCTGAAACCATTGTGGCCCATTTTGATTTAGGTTGGTTTTACACTGAGCCGTTTGGGACACATTTTGGGGATCGCAAAAGATTTATTTTGTCATGACAGTTGATTAATTGCTTTTATGATGAATCCTAGTCCAAGTTCTGACAGTATTAGACATTTTTAAGCACAGTCCTGCAGTGTGGCTGCTTCTACGATAGCTATTTCAAGACAAAAATAAATGACTAAAGAGACATTAAAATGACACATTTTAATAATATAGCTTATTTTAGGGCGTGTTTACACAACAGCATGTTAAAAACTGAAGTTTCAATGGACCACAAAAACAATTAAAAAATGCTGTATAATGCTGCCAGGCCAGTCGTTGGCGATGTCACCTTTGTAAAGAAAAACTACGTGCATATAGACTGAACTAGGGCTGGGCTGTATATTGAGTTTGTACGATATATCGATATATATTTTTTAGAAACTATATGGATTGAGGCAATACCGTTTATAGCGATATACGGTACTTTTATACAAGTGCATATGAAAAATAGCGGAGGGCGCAGAGTGCATAATCCAATTTGTTCTAAACATGAGGCTACTTTATATTAAGGGCTTAAAAGTAACTGGTAAGATATAATTAACGCGTATAGTTTAAATCAGCAGACACTCTGACAGATACATGTGATGACTGACAGATAAATACTTGCGCTGTTTAATGCGTTTGAGATGTGGTGCTTTCCTCAGTGCATAACTTACATTTCACAGGCATATTCTCCATCTTTAAATGTTAGAAAGTCATGCAAATGTCCATTTTTCTCTCAGGAGAGGAGGAGCCTTCTGCAAGTGAATCTCCGCTCAGGCTTCCTTGAACGAGCGCCGCGGAGCGCAATAGAATAAGAGCGCGTTAATTCTGACTAAAATATACATATTGCTAACTGAAAACTGAAACTACAAACTACACAGAGACCATAAAGGTAGCGTTTTCAGAAGTTAGTTTTTTCATCAGGCACCCGAAACGCTGTTGTCGTGTTTATTGAAAGGCCAAAATGCATACGGTTTCCGCTGTTGTGTAAACGGCCAAATTACGGAATTGTGTGGATATACAGTAGGTGGTCGTTCAGAAACAATGTTGTTCATGCTATTGAATTGGTTAAAAAAAAAAAAATCTATAAGTGGTATATTTTTATATTTGCGTTTGCCTGCATATGGACACGGCTTATTTTCCAAATTTTATTTTTAAATTGACATTTAATAATTTATTATATTATATTATATTATATAAATTAATATATATACACACACACACACACACACACATTTTTAAAACATTTTTTCTATTTATTTTTTTTTTCTGTAGGTGTTTGCGAGTGAACCCAAAGGGTCTGGATGATGAGAGTAAAGATTATCTCTCTCTGTACTTATTGCTTGTCAGTTGCCCAAAAAGTGAAGTGAGAGCAAAGTTCAAGTTTTCTTTATTGAACGCCAAAAGAGAAGAAACTAAAGCCATGGGTAAGCGTTTTCTGGACGCTCCGAGGACCGAGTTTGATTCTGTAGAGTAACTAAATGTTTTTATATGTGCTTCTGTATTCTCCCCACACTTTCAGAAAGCCAAAGAGCCTACCGCTTCGTCCAGGGAAAGGACTGGGGCTTCAAGAAGTTCATCAGGAGAGATTTCTTGCTGGATGAAGCTAACGGACTACTTCCTGATGACAAGCTCACTCTGTTCTGCGAGGTACCGTAACATGTACCGTTTCATGTATGCTAAATGTTTTGGTGTGATAACGTCCTTGCTTCAAACCAGTGACTCATTTGTTTAGGTGAGCGTGGTCCAGGACTCTGTAAACATCTCTGGCCAGTCGAACACAAACATGCTGAAGGTTCCGGAGTGTCAGCTTTCTGACGATCTGGGTAACCTGTGGGAAGGCTCTAGGTTCACGGACTGCAGCTTGTTCGTAGGAGGGCAAGAGTTCAAAGCGCACAAATCCATACTGGCAGGTGAGCTTAGTCATCCTAACCCAGCATTGACAGACGCTTGGGGTAGACCCAGATTTTGCCTTGCTAAAAAGACAAGCTGCACAGACAATAGAGAATGTTCAGTGAAATGATAATGAGGCACGGGATGAATTTGGCAGTACTTAACACGCATATGATTCACTTGAAACTGATGATTCATGTTTCCTTTGACAGCGAGGTCGCCAGTATTCAATGCCATGTTTGAACACAAAATGGAGGAGAGTAAAAAAGTAAGTGAAATGATGCACACTACCTGTCAGAAATTTGGATACACCTACTCTCGATTCCTTAGAATTACTATTTACCACATTTTAGAAGAACAGTAGTCATAATTTATATATGTGTATATATGCATACACACGCATGCATATAGTAGAATTTGAAGCTATTATTTTATCAATAAAAATGGTATAAAACATTGTGAAGAAATTCTATTTAAATAGAATTTTTTACTGTCACTTTTGATCAATTTAATGCATCCTTGCTGAATAAATGATATTTATTTCTAGAATTATTACCCCCACCCACTGAAGACTGGAGCAGTGATGCTAAAAAAAAAATCAGCTTTGCATCACAGGAATAAATTACATTTTAATAATATTTCAAAAAGTATTTTTATAAAATAAACGCAGCCTTGGTGAGCATAAGAGACTTCTTCTAAAAACATAAACTTTATACATTTACTTCACATTTTTAGATTTTATTAAACAAAAATGTTATGAAACTTACCATGTTTACCATGAAGCTGCAAATAATACTTTGCAATTGTATTAATCTTTTGTAATATTTTGTACAATGTAATTCCAAACCAGATTTTTAGTTCATTAGGTTTTAAATTTTCTCAACCCTATTGTAGAACCGTGTGGACATCAGTGATGTGGAACCGGATGTATTTAGGGAAATGATGGTATTTATTTACACTGGTAAAGCTCCTAACCTGGAGAAAATGGCCGACAACCTGTTAGCTGCTGCAGACAAGGTAAGCGACTCTCGTGTTTCCTGCTCTGAAGAACGGGCGCATTTGTTTTGTGTTCATGCTATCTGCTACCTGCTGTCTGTTTCTCTTTCTCTTTAGTATGCTCTGGAAAGATTAAAGGTATTATGTGAGGAAGCTCTCTGTAACAGTTTGTCTGTAGAGAATGTGGCCGACATCCTCATTCTGGCTGACCTGCACAGCGCAGAGCAGCTGAAAGCACAAGCCATAGACTTCATTAATAGGCAAGTACAAACACTCACTTTGTAATCTTTTTATCTTTAAAAAAATAATCCTTTATACACTTTACGATTCATGTTTACTGAACACTTAAACATTATTGTATTTACTTTGCAAATATTTGCCAATTTAATGGCTCATGAGTTTAATTGGGCTTAAAAGGATGCATGATGGGAGAATTTAAAGCAGAAATGCAATACTTGTATTATAAAAATAATCTTCAGTGTTGAAGAGTTTAAAAAAAAAAAAGTGTAAAGGGAGGTGGACTATCTAAAATGGACCATAATATTTAAAATAAAAATTATAAATGACAATAATAAATAAAATCTATTATTATTATTATCTCTTCAAAGAATCCTTTTTGGCTTATTATTGTCATTATCTTCCTTCAAAGCCTTCAGAGAAATCATTCATTTTATTGTGTGGTTCCAATTTCACTTTGAATAAATGACTGATAAAAAGCAAGGCTGACAGCTATATTAATTGCAATTATTTGTATGACGCTAAATCCTAATTTGTCCTAATGGTGACAGCCGTAGCTACAGTGCATTCTGGGAACTCTGTGTGAATTCTGCTCTGCTCTTTCCTCAGATGCAGTGTTCTTAGACAGCTGGGCTGTAAAGATGGGAAGAACTGGAATAGCAAGTATGTGTGCCAACATGTTACCATCTCCCATAGTCCTTTGCAAATAAAAAGCACCCGACACATCTGTATATAGCAGGAAGCTCTAGTTTGCACAGTAATTATGTGACTAAGATACCTGTAAACCAAAGGAGAGTTTGTTTTTTTCTTCTCTTTCTTCTCGAGTTACCTTGCACAAAAACACACAACAACTCTTGTTGTATTGCACCACGTTTGAAAGGAATAATCTGGGTTCAATGATATCTAAGCACTATCAACAGCTTCTGTGGCATACTTTTTTATTACTATGGAAAATACCTACAGGAATAACTTTGATAACCCATAAACAAAATTTCAACTGCTTGTAACGGTAATCTCACCACTCAGACAACATTACCGCTTAAAGGGTTAGTTCACCCAAAAAATTAAAAATCTGTCATGAATTACTCGCCCTCATGTCGTTCCAAACCCCTAAGACCTTCGTTCATCTTCAGAACACAAAGGAAGATATTTTTGATGAAATCCGAGAGCTTTCTGACCCCTCCATAGACAGCAGTGTAATTACCACTTTCAAGGCTCAGAAAGGTAGTAAAGACATAAAATAGTCCATGTGACTAGCTAATTCAGCTAATTTTATGAAGTGATGAGAATACTTTTTTGTGTGCAAAAACAAACAAAAATAACAACTTTATTCAACAGTTTTGTTCTAGCTTGTGCCAGTTTCCTACACAGTTTACGCTGTAAATAGACGAAAGCGCTGCAGTGTTTACAACATTAACTGTGTGGGAGACTGACACAGGCTAGAACAAAACTGTTGAATAAAGTCATTAGTGTGGATTTGGAACGACATGAAGGTGAGTAATTAATGACAGAATTTTCATTTTTGGGTGAACTATCCCTTTAAATCAAATCAAATCACCTTTATTTATATAGCGCTTTTAACAAGTCCAATTGTTTCAAAGCAGCTTCACATTGTTAACAGGAAAATAATGCAACAGAGTTTGTACAGCCGTTCTGGTGAAACGGTGATGTTATCCAGCTAATTTCAAGTATCATATAGTGTCAATGCGGGCAGATCGGTAATATAGATGAAATTTAGGTGTCCCCAACTGAGCAAGCCAGAGGCCAGAGGCAACGGTGGCAAGGAACCAAAACTCCTTCAGGGTCAGAATGGAGAAAAAAACCTTGGGAGAAACCAGGCTCAGTCGAGGTGCCAGTTCTCCTCTGGCCGACGAACAAACAGTGTATGATTATAATTCTGGCAACATAGCAGGTCTTAATTCATATTAGGTAAATAGATATTCGTAAGATTATTCGAGAGATTGGAGTCGTCACGCCGAGACGGGTTTAATGAGGATGTCGTGTCGATGCAGCATTTACGGGGGGAGTTTATTTGACATGCTCTCTGCAGACATTTCAGGGATGCGTTGGTCATGTCCAGGCGCTGGTCCACCATCTGATCTGGATACGGCCCGGATCCGGCTGACTGCAGTAAACCTCGGGATAAACAGAGAGACTAACATTAGCGTAGATGCCATTCTTCTTATGATGTAATGAGTACATCAGGTGTTATGGGAAGTGTTCCCGGTTCCGGCTGACCTAGTTAATGCAGCCTAACAATCATTTACTGATATGAATAATAGAAATTGATAATGTTTTATGTGTAAGCCATAGTAAAGAGATGTGTTTTTAGTCTAGATTTAAACTGACAGAGTGTGTCTGCTTCCCAAACAATGCTAGGAAGACTGTTCCAGTCTAAATAATTAGTTAGTAGTTAAATAATAATGACTTAAAGGGATAGTTCACCCAAAAATGAAAATTAACCCATGGTTTACTCACCCGCCTCAAGCCATCCTAGGTGAATATGACATTCTTCTTTCAGACGAATACAATCAGAGTTATATTTAAAAAAAAAGTCCTGGCTCTTCCAAGCTTTATAATAGCAGTAATTGTTTTTGAAGTCCATAAAAATACATCTGTCCGTCAAATAATGTGCTCAACGCAGCTCTGGGAGCTTCTGAAGAGAATCAATGCGTTTATGTAAGAAAAATATCCATATTTAAAACTTTATAAAGTAAAGTTTAGTCCGATCGCCTTCCGTATTCAGTTTATGGAAAAAGTGTTGAAAGTGCCTCTGCAGTTCAAAAGGCTTGCGCTACCAGGTACACTCGTCAGACATGGTGTAAGCACTTTTTCCATGCAAGTTTACTTTATAAAGTTTTAAACATGGATATTTGTCTTACACAAACGCATCGATTCGCTTCAGAAGGCACGTTATTTGACGGACAGATGCATTTTTATGGACCAAAAACAGAGCAACAGTCACTGCCATTATAAAGCTTGGATTAGCCAGAACTTTATAAATATAACGAATTGTATTCGTCTGAAAGAAGAATGTCACATACATCTAGGATGGCTTGAGGGGGAGTAAATCATGGGCTAATTTTCATTTTTGAGTGAACTATCCAAACTACAGCCAAGGGATAGTTTGAATTAAGCATTTTCCTGGAAACAAAAAAATATATATTTTAATGAAAAACATTTTATGTTTTATTTTCAGTTATTTATTTTAACTGTTCAAAAGTTTGGTGTTAGATTTTACTTTTTATTTTTTTAAACAAGCTTCTCAAGTCATTTATTTGATTAAAAACAATACATTTAAAACTGTAATGTTGTGAAATATAATTAAAAATTCAAAATAACTTTTCTATTTGAATATATTTTAAAATGTAATTTATTGCTGTGATTCAAAGCTGTATTTTCAGCATCATCACTCCAGTCTTCAGTGTCACATGATCCTTCAGAAATCACTCTGATGTGCTGATTTTTAAAAAAACATTTCTAATCAATGTTGAAAACCAGTTTAGTTTCAGGATAAAAATTCTGAATAGTTAAAAGAACAACATTAATTTGAATCTCTTTGCTGTCATCCTTGCCACATTGCTGTACTTTAGATGTGATATTATATATTTTTCCAAAGCGCATGCCACAGATGCTGTGGAAAGAGCTAAACTTGTTTTAAACCCAGAACATTCCTTTTAATTAGCATGATTTCACTGAATTAATAAAAATCCCAGATTATTTTTACTCATTTCATCAGTGTATAATGAATGTTATGTCATTTATAGATAAGAACCTTGAGGCTTGTTTTTGCTCTTTTGCAGTCATGCTGCAGACATAATGGAGACTGCAGGTTGGAAAGCGATGATTCAGTCCCATCCTCACTTAGTGGCCGAGGCATTCCGCGCTCTCGCATCAGCCCAGTGCACCCCTTTTGGTCTGCCTAGGAAACGGCTAAAACAGTCCTGACCTTTGCCCTCAGACTGCTTAGAACAAAACGCATGAGGAGGTAACTACCCCACCGAGCCCTACTTCCCCCTCCTTTTGGCCCCCCTCTTCACTCGCCCTTACCAGAGACACGATGGAGGAGCTAGATCGAACCGCAGTGCTTAAGAAGAAAATGGACTTCACCATGCTGTTTACTTTGAGTGTCATTTGAAAAATGGCCTTAAAGGATCTGCCCCTCCGCTCCTTTGTATCTCTATGTGTAGCTACGTGCCTGCTGCGACTGATCCCAGACCTGTCTGAATTGCACTAGCTCCCACATAATGCAGTAGTTTTAACATGGTGGTGTTTAGGACCTTGTATGTTACATGTTCTTGAGGGGGGGAGGGTTGCGTTAGCCCTTCTTCTGAACTCGTGGTCTGACGTTTCAAAAAACCAAGTATACACTCACTAAACGCATACCCACGCACACCCATCAAGTGCAAAGATCGTCTCCACTGACACTTTTAAAGTGATGTTGCCTATGTTGCTGGCAGAACGTTGCGTTGTATGTTTATCATCATTCAATTTGGCGTAAGTATTAACTGAGGTCGTGCTGTAGAATACTTGGGTGAAATGTGATGCAATTCACATTATGAGTATTACACAAAAACGACTAAAGATGTCGATATTTTGCACCAACCTAAACTATTGGTAAATATGAATATTTGTTTACCGTGCTGTTTACAGAAATTATCCCTTTTTCGCACAGAGTTAGTTCTGACTTTAGTTGAAGTTATTTTCCATGGTTTAACGTACTCAATGGATCAGGAGATTTTTTGTGTTGGAAAAAATTTTTGTGGTTCAAATTAACTTTTGATTTATTGCTTTGGAAATAAAATGGAGAAAAAACGAATTAAATGTGTATAATTTTTTTTTTTTTTTAACAAAACGTGTTTTTAAAGTCAACTTCAACTCTGAGTTTAATTTCTCAATTTATGTCCCTGATCTTATTTTAAATTAATTTTCTTCTTTTCCTTATTCCATTCTTCACTCTTTAATTTAGATAACCTTTTTTTAAATTGGTATATTTTGCCAGTCAATCACATGCTTTTGAAAGTAATTTAACTCTAATTAAATAGAAAATTAAATATTTTTTTTTCAGCTTTGTCATTAGCATTATGTCAACAGATTTAGGGAAAAAAAGTGAACAATTATTTTAGATGTTCATCCCAATTGTAATAGTTGTAAAGTAATTGTAATGCCTTATGGTTCATCTCTTATGGGCACTAGCATGTTGTAAACACTCCATGTTCTCTTTGGCCCGTGGCTTTAAAAGTGATTTGAGTGAACTTTTAAAAATCTTCCCTTCTTTTAGTCTTTAAACATCTGGAGACGACTTAAGCTCAGATCAAAGCCAGCGTGCTGCAAATCCTCAAACGCCCTATTCATCAGGCCATGCGATTACAAAAACTCAAACTGGCATTGTGTGTATATTTTTCAGATCAGTGTCTGCATATATGAGCAGACCTTTGCAAACGAAAGGTTTTTCTGCTGATGTGAAAATGTTTTTTTTTTTTTTTTTTTTTTTCAAACGGCAGAATTTACTGACATTAAACTGTGGCTGTTCTGAGATTCTCCTCTGGTAGCGTAGGAGAGATGCTAACCCTCGTAAAAAGCTTTAGTAGAAAATGTAGTACTGATTTGACTTCCAATGCTTTGACGTAACCACAATTTTTCTTTGTTCACAGCATCTGTGCAAGGATTTCTATCCAACTTTTAATTGTACAACCGGAAATCTGCAGACAGTCTAAATTTGATTTTATGATAATTTCCCAAACGTGCGTACATGTGATGCAGAGAATGAACGTGCACAAAAAAACTTGCCTACACCTCTTCCAGCTGTGAAATTTATAAATTGCAAATGATCTTGAAATTATGAGCAGCTGAACAATTTTAGATATCCGCCTTGTAAACGCAGCCCAATTAATGTCATTAGCATGGGAAAAAAAAGCACCAATGTCCAAATCTTGAGAATGGCGAGCGGCGATAATTGCTTAATTTCCAAATACCTGCAGTACACCGGTTCTCTGCCACAAGGAAAAGTGCGTATGCCTGTTTAGACCCTGACGCATGCTAAGCACTTTTCCACATCAAAGACTGTTATAAATATGGACGCTGGCGTGGTTTTTAGCATACGCACACTTTCAGTTCTGTCCAAATGCACGTTTTATAAATGAGGTCTTGAAGTCAAAGAAAATACAAGGGAGGGTTCTGGAAACTCATATCAACTTTTCTTTAATAACGAAACAAAATAATTTAGGATACAGTGGAACACATGGTTTCAACATTAATCTTAGTTATTGACTTTCTGTGAACACAAAAACATGTTGGCATGAAAAGTAGGGCACCACAAATGGCTGCAACACAAGATGTTTTATATTTTTTTGTTCTTTCTTGAATCTCAGCTTGTGTTGATTGGGAAATATTTGTGCTTTTTTAAAACTTCACACTGATGACGTCACAACAGTCACTGATAAAGGGTTAGGGGTCACTGTGGAAACCGTAGATGTGTTGGACTGGTCCAGGCCTAAGTGTAAATCAGGTCTTAAAGGGTTAGTTAACCCAAAAATAAAATTTCTGTAATTAATTACTCACCCTCATATCGTTCCAAACCCACAAGACCTTCATTCATCTTTGGAACACAAATGAAGATCTTTTTGATGACATTTGAGAGCTTTCTGTATCTCCGTTGACAGTCTATGCAACTACCTCTTAGATGCTTCTAAAAGTTAATAGAGAAATCATAAAACTAATCCATATGAATTAAGTGGTTTAATCCAAATTTTCTGAACAGACACAATCGCTTTATATGATAGGCAGATTGAAATTAGGCTGGTTATTAAGGATTGACAAACAGAAGCTCAACTGAACCTGCTTGACTCGCAAGAGCAAACCTCATTGGTTCTTGCAGAAGCTCAAACGTGCTGCGTAACACGAGAATGAACGTCACGTTAGCATGCTTGAGCTTCCGTTTACCACAACTGATGAGTTAATGAATGTATGTGACTAAAAGCCTAATTTCAATCTGTTCATCATTCAAAGCGATCAAGCCTCTTCAGAAAATTTAGACTAAACCGCTCAATTCATATGGATTAGTTTTACAATCTGTTTATTAACTTTTTTAAGTGTCAAAGTGGTAGTTGCGTAGCTGAACTGAAGCTAATTAAAAAGACCTTCATTTGTGTACTGAAGATGAACAATAGTCTCACGGTTTAGAACGACGAGTAATTAATGACAATTAATTAAAATTAATGACAATTTTCATTTTTGGGTGAACTATCCCTTTAAGACTGGGTTAAGGTTAGTTCACCCAAAAAATAAATTTCTGTCATAATTGACCCTCATTTTGTTCCAAACCTGTTTGACTGACTTTATTCTGTAGAACAGAATAAATAAATAGTGAAAATGATGGCAGAAATAAACCATTTTAGTTTTGGGTGAACTACTCCTGTCATCAACTGCCCCATAAGAAGGACAAGTCAGGTGGAATAGAAAGAGTGGTTCCTCATCTGACCTTGCTTCCATTTATCCGGTTCTTTGTGGAAGAGAACAAGGAAACTACTGGCCAGAGAGGCCTCAACACTGAGATGACACCTCGGATACCTCTAACACGCCCAATCTAGACTGCTATCCTACAGAGGTATAGGGAGTGTCACTGTGGTAGTTGTAGTCTGGGCAGACCTTCTGTACTAGCTTGTAGTCTGCACTGAAGAAGTCAATGTAGATGCAGATGACCTTGAAGGGCTTGGAGCAAAGCCAGGAGACATGGCTTTGGGTCTGCTCCTGGAAGCATACCCTGTTCGGGAAGTCGCTGCAAACAGACGTCCTCTTGCTGCGGTCCGTCTTCTCGTATTCCACTCGGCAATTGAAGGCCTTATTGTCTTTGGGTACCTCTATGGTTTCCTGTTGAGAGATCTCAAAATCGACAGCCTTGGAGGGCGGGACCAGACTGACGGACACATTGCCCAGGCCGGTGGAATTGTGACGGAAATAGACGCTGAAGGTTCCGTTGCCGTGATCAACAATCTTTCCAGTAATGAGAAGGTTGAGCTTGACCGTTTTGATGTTTGAATGGAAGTCGCCCCAACCGAACATCTTCTTAAACTTCCCTGTTTTCACATAGGGACGACGTTTGGCCCTCGAGAGGGTTCCTTCTGTATCAGTGTGGTTGGATAACCAAGCCCACAGATCCAGTGCCCCAGGGTCCAGAGCAGTTTCACGGCTCTGGCTGTTAGATTGGGACGTGTGGGAGAAAAGCCGCAGGGATTTGAGAATCCCTGAACGAGAGCCGTAAGGGGAAACACTTTCCTCTTTATCACTCTCTCCCCAACCCAGAGGACTGAGCTCAGCGCCACATGTCACCTTCAAAGACAAAACCAGGAAGAGGACTGTTAACCGCAAAGGTTGTAGATGCTAACGTATATTGAGAAAAATAAAGATTACAATCCAAACCAGTGGTTTATCTTAAAGTATATATGAAATGACATTCAAAACCCACTCTATTTCCATAAGGTGACCCATTTCTGTGGGTCTGTATCAATTGAGAATGAATTGACATTTCAGGCAACATTTGGGGTATCTTAGTTTGCTACACTTCGGAGAACTGCTAGAAAACCTTTTTAAGTTGCTTCAAATATCCTAGCAAGGAACTATCCCTTAAGACAAGCTTGCTGGAAAAAGCAAAAAGTGATAATACCACATTGTAAAAATAAAAATATACTTAAAAGTGATCACTACGTCAAACCAGAAAAATGCTCTAGGAAATCTGGTGGCGGTTTGGGGGTCGAATATCCAGACCAGAAATGTGTATCAAGAACGAAATTTTGAGTTTTGATTTGATTTTGGAAGGGTTGCATGCAAGCATAAAAAAAAAGATTTAGTAAATATTGATTCAGTGAACATTCATATTAGGTTATTAAGGATTTAAGACTTCCTGAAATACTATAACCTAATGTGCATGTCCACATTTACACCTCGGATGCAAAATTATACATGAATATCTATTACAGCATAACATGAATAAAATTACAGCTAGTACGAGATGCATCACTACATAAATAAATCAAAACATAAAGGATGAGAAACTGAAAGCTACATCAGCCTTGTTTAAATGATGCAAACAGGATGTAACATCTTCACAGCATGAAACTGTTCACTGCAATGTGAGTTTACTACATTTCCCATCTACCTAAAACCTAAGACAGTGACACCCTCACACACCCAGCAAAACTGGTTCTTAAAAAACAACCATGACTCCTAACTATTTTAGTCTAGTCTCATATTAGTACTACAGCCAATCAGTGTGTTTACTTAGTTTGTACTGTAGGCGTGGTGAAATATGAATGAACAGAAAACTGCACAGAAAAGACCAAAGGAGGAAGATCAGGAAGATCTCCTCCTGTCTATCGCTCTATCTTTCAGCAAAGCTCAAAAGTCTCTCTCGCTCATATTTTCAAAGGTATAATTTGATAGAATGAAAGAGTGTATATATGTCCCACAAGGCTGTTTATCTCCCCAAGTATATATTCAGCTTTCTCCAGCATTTCTCTTTCGTTTTCAGAGATAAAGAACCAAAGCGGGTAGATATTTGGGAGACACAGATAATCTGTTCTGTACACAATTCAACCCCATGATGGTGAATGAGAACTAAAACCTGTGCATGAAAAAAATCTGTTTGTCAACTTCAATGTAGTGCAAATTCATGATCCACAAAAAAAACAAAAAAACTACCGACATTCTCCGGCGGAAAGGAAAGACGAGATGCAAAGTATTTTAAATGAAGGAGTGTTACCAGAAAAATGTGGAATCTCTAGGTTTTTTTCTTCCAAAATTAGACTTAGAATTAGAGATTAGACTTATAAAGTAAATACATTTTATTACAGTTCCTAAGATGCAAATAAGTTAAGGGAAATAAACATGATTCAAATCTGGCTTAGTGATGGCAATGAAAGAAAAGTCTCTTGAGAGAGGACTTAAGGCTGAGCCATCACACAGGTTGTCATTTCATCTTAAACTGGTTTCAGGGCTAAAGCCGTAAATTAAACTCTGCGATGGCTTTGTGAAGTCGATTCATATGCATTCAAATTAATCTTTGAAAAATATATTTAAAAAATAATCACGCACACATTTTGTTCTCCTTTGAGAAATAAATAAAACTGATGGATTAGGGGCCCTGCGGACACTGGATTATTTAATACAGGAAATGAGACAAAAAGCCACAGCATATTCTAAAGGCATATTTGGATTATCCAAACTGTTGTCTCTTTCCAATAAAAATAATCTACAATAAACCTAATTTATATTTATTTATTTTTGGATTCATACCTACCTGTTTTCTCAAAACAAAAAGCTTCCAAAAATAGCTCAACACTGATGACTGATAGTTATAGAGATATGATTTGCAGTGATAATAATACACAATGTCAGTAATACACCCTGAGAGAAGAAAAGATTCATTAACTTTGGCAAACCAAAAACTGCAATAGTCATATATAATAGTTTGCTTTAATTGAAATGATTGAAATAAAACTCATACCATGTGTAAGCAGAGCATAAGCAGGGCAGAGTAGCACTGGCACATCTTCATGTATTTTATGAGTCCAGATCTGGGTTAGTAAAGATCAGATCCACTCGTGGCAAGGTCTTGTGTCAGTATGCCTAAAAACACAAAAACCATCATGCTTAAAGATACGAGGAAATAGATCAAATTTGTGTTAAGAACAAACAACAGATAACAAGAAATGCTCAAACTGTACACCGCATACTTCATGTAATGGTGTCATTATTTTAGCATGTCATTAACAAAGACGTTAAAATGTATATGAATGTATAAAAGAATGCATACATTATAAGCGGTCAAGTTTACTGGTTGAAGTACAGCCATTTTAACCGCCCTTTAACTTTAACTGCAGATCTTGTGGTGTGAAAATTTAATTCTAAAAATTAAAAACACACCAGGTAGTCTCTCAAATAAAATGAGGTCATAAAACCGGTTTAATAAAATTACAATAATGTTGTTTAAATTATGACACCGCAGGAAATAACTACTGAGCAATATTAATGAACAAGAAGTTATTTTGAAAAGATGCTTGTGGTTACTCTGTTATTGTAATTTTATTACATGAAATAGCTGTAAAGTGCAAGCAAAAAAATAGCAAATTGTATTTAATATGTCAGTTTTAGTATAACTCACCCTTCTACTGTAGAGTTGAACCCATACTCTCATCTCGGTGCGGTGAGCATCCTTACAGTGTCGTTCACAGACTGCATATAGAGAGGATGAAGACAAGCATCACTCCTCGACAGTCCAAACTCAAAGTGACCAGCAATAAAAACTTTTTTGCATTTGATTAAAACAATATAATCTTCTTCTTTACTCAGCGTGGCTCATGTCCAGCTGCATTAAATCCTCTTAGCTCTGCTCATCTGGCTGCATGCCTTTCCTCTGCAACACACATATCCTAACACGATTATGTGTGGATCTGATTGTCCATCCAAAAGAAAAACAAATAATAAAACTGCTCTCTAAGCAGTCCCCAGGGTAAAAGTCCGGTTTTGCTGCATTCTTGTCCGCGCGCTCTTCCTAAACTGATGTTGTGTGATGGATCAGTGCGCTTTTGGGTTGTGACAGAGGAGTCACTGAGCCCAACCCCTCAACATCAGCACCAATAACAGCACACATTACCGTTTGAAACGCTTCTTTTTTTTTATGTATGTAAACCCATTTTAAAACCACTAAGTGTAAACTCAGTGTTAAGAAGCACTTTGTTGGTTCATAAAACAGCAGAAGATTTGCCCTGTGGGCAGAGTTTATATTTTTGTGATAAGTGCTATTCAGAAGCATTTTGTCTCTTTTGTCACAAGACTATTAAATATTTTTATATATATATATATATATATATATATATATATATATATATATATATATATATATATATATATATATATATATATATATATATATATATATATAGAGAGAGAGAGAGAGAGAGGGAGGAGAGGGAGAGGAGAGAGAGAGGGAGAGGAGAGGAGAGGAGAGGAGAGAGGAGAGGGGAGAGAGAGAGAGAGAGACTAGGTAGTTTAACTCGTATACATTGATTCAAAACATTTAAATTGTATAAAAACTTGCCCCCAAACTTTATGGAAATTACCAGTTAAATTACTTGTTTGTGCCGTTTTGTTTTATTCAACAGCCATTACAAAAATATTATACTGGGATTTACATTTAAGGAGGTATAGCTGCTAATGAAAACACATTTTTATAATTTAACCTTTGACTCAAAGCCAACCTTCTATCTATACATTACTTGAAATTATATATTATCAAATCAGCCACAACTCTAATAAACAAATTGCTGGGTCTAAAGGATATACATATGTATTGTTGGGTCTAAAGGATACGTATCCATTTAAAACTACTGCGTGCTACAACAGTTTTGGCTGATTCACTGAAAAATAGAGAAATGGGAAGTCCTGCATTTTTCACAAATTCATGTTTGGCCAATGTGATAAGTGTATTTGGAAAAAAGAAAAAGAAAAAAAAAAGTGATATGTTGCAACAATTAAAATGGTTCAAACAAAACCAAGTGCACATGCAAGTTTGCTTGGAAACAGCGCCGCTCTGTGGTTATTACAGCGACTGCAGTTCAAGCCACTGTGGCATTAACAGCACAGACAAACAGATGTGTTTTTGAAGTGTTGTTGAAAGATTTATTTACTCATGAAAATGCCGATGTTAGAACACAAATAAAGGAGCAATACAATAAATATCAGCTGGGAACAAAACTTGATAGCAGCAATGCAGATCTCTTCAATTTTACAAAACAACTACTAGAACTCCATTACTACTAATTACAGAACCAATAAGAACTAACCCCCATAGACACTCATTTGCAGGACTCTTTAATAATCTGGTTCTGATTTTTCACCAGTGTGGCTACTAACATGGACTTGAAGTTTGGCTTCTGTACAGCTGGGTTTGTATCATCAGAGGCAGACACTTTCTTCTGGTTCCCTCGCTTAATCTTATGCTTCATGCTGATGAGATCTGTGGGCGTCCTGAACTGATCCGAATACTCTGACAACTCTTCCTGTTGCTCATACTGGAAACCATTCTGGGCTTCACGAATCTCTCCACGTTTACGCTGCTGCCGAGGGCTTCTCCTTTGTTCCGTAGTTTCCACAGCAATAGTTTCAGGCGTGTCATCAAACTTCAGCACCCGCCGCGTTCCATCTATGCCATCAGACACTTCCTGCTTGTTCAATTTGCCCTGGACATTAGTCCTCCTCGGTTTGTTGGAGGCATCTGAGTTCTGCTTGTGATCTGCATTTAATCTTGAAATCTGGTCATCTGCAAGCAGTTTTTCCTCCTGTGTCACATTGACACTGAGGTCGAGTGGATAAAGCTGCTGAGATAACGTGTCATTTATGGAAGACTTTCTTTTTTTGGCCGAATATTTCCACCCTCCAATGGGTGGCCAGACCACAGCTCGCGGCCTCTTACGATGCTGTGGCTTTGCTTTGGTAATAGACAGGTCAGTCTGAATGGAGGTCAGAAACTTGCAGCGACGCAAACTCCTAAACATACGCACACAAAATGACTTTACTTACTACTGAAATCATAGTATTTACATCTTTCTTTGAATGTTACCATTGTAAGTTACATTGTGCTCACATAAAAACAGAAAAAGTTGGATGGCGTGATGTGGTGCACTTTTAATGTGCATCCAGGTTCACTTGATTATCACATTCGCTGATTAGAATGATTTCTGATGGATCATGCAACACTGAAGACTGGAGCAATATACACTCACCTAAAGGATTATTAGGAACACCATACTAATACTGTGTTTGACCCCCTTTCACCTTCAGAACTGCCTTAATTCTACGTGGCATTGATTCAACAAGGTGCTGAAAGCATTCTTTAGAAATGTTGGCCCATATTGATAGGATAGCATCTTTGCAGTTGATGGAGATTTGTGGGATGCACATCCAGGGCACGAATCTCCCGTTCCACCACATCCCAAAGATGCTCTATTGGGTTGAGATCTGGTGACTGTGGGGGCCATTTTAGTACAGTGAACTCATTGTCGTGTTCAAGAAACCAATTTGAAATGATTCGAGCTTTGTGACATGGTGCATTATCCTGCTGGAAGTAGCCATCAGAGAATGGGTACATGGTGGTCATAAAGGGATGGACATGGTCAGAACAATGCTCAGGTAGGCCGTGGCATTTAAAAGATGCCCAATTGGCACTAAGGGGCCTAAAGTTTGCCAAGAAACCATTACACCACCACCACCAGCCTGCACAGTGGTAACAAGGCATGATGGATCCATGTTTTCATTCTGTTTACGCCAAATTCTGACTCTACCATCTGAATGTCTCAACAGAAATCGAGACTCATCAGACCAGGCAACATTTTTCCAGTCTTCAACTGTCCAAATTTGCTGAGCTCATGCAAATTGTAGTCTCTTTTTCCTATTTGTAGTGGAGATGAGTGGTACCCGGTGGGGTCTTCTGCTCTTGTAGCCCATCCGCCTCAAGGTTGTGCATGTTGTGGCTTCACAAATGCTTTGCTGCATACCTCGGTTGTAACGAGTGGTTATTTCAGTCAAAGTTGCTCTTCTATCAGCTTGAATCAGTCGGCCCATTCTCCTCTGACCTCTAGCATCAACAAGGCATTTTCGCCCACAGGACTGCCGCATACTGGATGTTTTTCCCTTTTCACACCATTCTTTGTAAACCCTAGAAATTATTGTGTGTGAAAATCCCAGTAACTGAGCAGATTGTGAAATACTCAGACCGGCCCATCTGGCACCAACAACCATGCCACGCTCAAAATTGCTTAAATCACCTTTCTTTCCCATTCTGACATTCAGTTTGGAGTTCAGGAGATTGTCTTGACCAGGACCACACCCCTAAATGCATTGAAGCAACTGCCATGTGATTGGTTGATTAGATAATTGCATTCATGAGAAATTGAACAGGTGTTCCTAATAATCCTTTAGGTGAGTGTATATATTTTAATATAATATTTCACAATATTACCGTTTTTACTGAATGTTTAATCAAGTAAATGTAGTCTTGGTGAGCAAAAGACTTCCTTCAAAGACCAAAAAAAAATCTTACATAACTGCAGTGTATATAGTGTATTCATTTATTCTAAAAATTAATTATTTAAATAAAATAAAAAATTTAAAAATCTAAAAAAGCTACTAATAATCGAGCTTTAGGGGAACGATCATTAGGGGAAAAAAATGTATGGAAAATAGGTTCAGCCATCGCTGAAGTGGACCACAATGAGATCTTGCTCCATTTTCAAGATAGGGCCGTTTGAGTGATCCTGATAATAAATGACATTGACTCACCTCCACTGAAACACATGAGGTCTGGAGCAGTTCACTTGAGTTGTGTTGATGGCTGCAGAATCTGAGCCTTGTGCTGACAGCATCCTGATGCGACTCAGGCTTTTCCATAATAATCTGAAGATCAACATTCACACAATTCACATTCAGCCTAATTAACGTGGTTACTAAAGGGGTAATTCACCACTTGCAAGGTAGGCTTTTAATAAAACCAGGCAGTCTATGCATTATGTAGGAACCATTTTTTTTCAAGTGGTGCTCACTGCAGAGTCAAATGACATCCAGCTCCACTTTTCTGGAAGTCTAACAGGGTGGAGGGATAGAGTTGTGGGAAAGGTTAGGGTATGGCTGGATATTCTAGCTCCACCCATTAGGCCCAAAATTTAGCCTTTTAGTTTGTCAAGAGATTTAAAGCACCGTTTTTGAAGAGTGTGCATGTGTATGTGCTCTAGTACGCAAGAACGAGCCTATAATTGAATCTGAAAATAGAGCAAAATAACTGAGAAAAATGGGAATTAGTCCTCAGATGCCATGCCTGTAATTTATAGCAAAAAAATATAACATGATTTCGAGCTCAATTAATCTCAAAGGGATTCATTAAAAGAAGTTATTACTCCACCACCTGCGTAACCAACATGGTTGACAGATTTGTGACAATACGGTTTGGGGAAACAGTTGTGACTAGCTAGTTGATTTCTTCAACAATGCTTCGTACTATAGTAGTTAAACAGTCAAACGCTGTTCATGAAAAGTACCCCAGGTAAGTTTGTGATCAGTTTGAGCAAACTGTTTTTTTGGGCTCAAGAAAGTGGATTGGTTTTTAGCAGGTTTCATCGCGTAGTATAAGATTAACTTAAACTACACGGCTAACCTGTTCCAGAGCAGGTTTTATTCTGGGTTAGAGATTGCAGACCAAAACTGGACCAATCAGTTGTGAGTAAAGTGACATGTATCTGATGCAATAAACCACTCTCCCTGTATCTCTGTATTTGCTCCATATTGAAGCAGTTTCACAAGAATGAATTTAAAAAGACAAAATTGCCCATCTTTTACTGCTAATTATTTATTCATATACTTATTACATTCATTTACAATTAATATTAAACTTTGCTTTTAAATTAATATAACCCATATATTGCAAGCTTTAATATACAAGCTTTTAAACAGATTAAGCTTATGTGCATTATTTTGAGTGCTAAAATATATATGATAAATTATAAGGTCTATTTTTTTGAGTCACTTACACTGATATAGTCAGATATTTTCTTTTAGCTGCCTTCCCAAACTTTTGGTGCAGCAGCAGCGTTTATTCCTGCCATGTAATTTCATATTTTTTTCATAATGATCTCTTAAAGGATTAGTTCACTTCAACCTCACCCCCATCTCATCCAAGGTGTTCGTGTCTTTCTTTCTTCAGTCGAAAATAAAATAAGTTGAGGAAAACATTCACATAATTCACACATCCACATAATGGACTTCTGATGGCAACCAACGGGTTTGAAGGTCTAAATCAATGCGGTTTCAAAGGGCTTCGAATGGCTTCAAAGGGCTCTGTACGATACCAGACGAGGATAGGGTCTTATCTAGCGAAACAATTGGTCATTTAAGAAAAAATATATTGTGTAATCACATCGGAAAGGTCACTCTAGACTTAGGCGGAAGTACCGCCCCAAGCAAACATATACATACATATATACATATACATATATATATATATATTATTTATTTTTTTTTAATTACCAATCATTTCGCTAGATAAGACCTTATTCCTTGTCTGGGATCGTGCAGAGCCCTTTGAAGCCCTCCGAATCGGCATTGATTTGGACCTTCAACATTTTGGTTGCCATGGAAGGCTATGATGGGGAGAAAATTCCTGAAATGTTTTCCTCAAAAAAACGTAATTTCTTTTCGGCTGAAGAAAGAAAGACATGAACATCTCGGATGAGATGGGGGTGAGTAAAATATCAGGAAATGTTCATTTTGAAGTGACCTAATCCTTTAATCTTCTGCAGAGAAGTGAATCAAACTGACGCTCTCCATGTTCCATGTGATTGGCTGTTTGCCGCACGTGTCACACTTTCAGGTGCACATGCTTCAGAGTTAAGGCCTTGTCCACACGTACACAGGTATTTTTATAGTTTTTCCTCCTCCGTTAGAATTATAAACACGCTATGAAGCTTTTGTCAAGAGCATGCCAAACCAACACAGCGACAATATAACCCTAACCATGTAGTCATGTTGGCCAATCAGAAGCCTGGAAAAAAATGGTATTGCCGGTTCCATTTGACGTAACAAGCCAAAATCTCGGGTTTCACCGTTCACACGACAACACTGCAACCGGAGTTTCTAAAAATGTTCACCCTGGCAGGAGTTTTCAAAAAAGTTTGGTTTCAGTGTCCGGATACTGCATTTGCGTGCGGACGAACGGCCAAACCGCACAGAAAAAGATGCGGTTTTGAAAATACCCATGTTCATGTGGACAGGGCCTAAGTTTGCATTACCATTTCTATCCGTTTCCTTTCTCATGTGCAACTTTGTAGACAATGGAGCAAAGACAAAGGAAGCGTCTAACCTGTCAGGTTACAAAGGAAGCATCACCTAAGATGTGACTAACATAACAATTTGATTAAGGATAGTCACTACACAGTAGAAAGGCAAGCTATATGATTAAAGAAAACTGTGGCATTCTCTTTTGCACAATATATAGGGAAACTTTAACAATCTTGTCTTTTAAAACGCCTGAATGACTTGGGACATTTCTTGACCATTCTCTGTAATGTAAATAGGCTTTTGCTGTCTACTTGTCAAGTCTTTTAGATGTTAAAAATCTCATAGTCGTTGTTCTGAGAAAACCCAGAACCGGCCTTTCTATAATAAACATATCTCTGTCTTTTTAATATCAGTGATATTCATTTAACATAACATACCCCTTCTCCCGACTGGGTCTCTGAGGGTGCCACTTCTTAAGCAGAATCCACTCATCACAAGATAAAGACGCTGGATCTAATATACAAAGAAAACATTTTTGGTAACACAATAACAGGCACTTTATATTACACATTAATATCAACACATCCGAAATGCTTACTCCTGTCTCTGCTTTTCTTTTTTGGGGTTGGCTGTTTTCTCATTTTGGCGAAAAGACTCTCGCATTCTTTGCATCTTACGGTATCAACAGGATGACAGGGCGAGCTGGGACCCGATTCCACCGTGAGATCAGTACTGGATTTGTCCAATACAGACTCTCCTCGAGACTCAACAGGGCTTCTAGGCCTCAGCTCAGAGGTGTTAGCCATCAACCTGAGTTTTCCTAGAGTGTCCTCAGCCATTGCACCTGGAGCCAGGGAGATCTTCTGAACTCTTCCATATTGTGGTTTCACAATGGAAAGCGGCCTATCATCTTCTTTACTCAATAAGCATGATGAACCAGCTCTACTCTTCTTTGTTGGACGCTTCATATCATGAATAACAGACACATTTATATCTTCAACACTGTTTGATTGGCTAGAGTTGGTGTCACTCAACACCACAGAGATGTTCTCGGAGACCTTCTCATGCTCACGCTGTTGCTGTCGACCTCTCGGGGCTGTTTTGCGCCGCAGTTTCATGGAGGCAGATTTTTTAATTTCTTCAAGACTGTCTGATTGGCTAGAGTTGGTGTCACTCAACACCACAGAGATGTTCTCGGAGACCTTCTCATGCTCACGCTGTTGCTGTCGACCTCTCGGGGCTGTTTTGCGCCGCAGTTTCATGGAGGCAGATTTTTTAATTTCTTCAAGACTGTCTGATTGGCTAGAGTTGGTGTCACTCAACACCACAGAGATGTTCTCGGAGACCTTCTCCTGCTCACGCTGTTGCTGTCGACCTCTCGGGGCTGTTTTGCGCCGCAGTTTCATCGAGGCACATTTTCTAATTTCTTCAAGACTGTCTGATTGGCTAGAGTTGGTGTCACTCAACACCACAGAGATGCTCTCGGAGACCTTCACATGTTCTCGCCGTTGCTGTCGACCTCTCGGGGCTGTTTTGCGCCGCAGTTTCATAGAGACAGATTTGGTTGTGACCTCACTGAGAACCAAGATATTCACCTGTGATAAAATAAAATCAAATAACTTAACAAACAACAACATTTACTGACATAATATACAAGTTACTAAGTAAAAAACTCTTCCAGGTAATAGTTTCTAACTGATTAGGGTGAGTTCTACCTCACTGTAGGATCCTGACTCTTGTCTTTGAGGAAAGTTAGTGAGGTGGTAGTAGTAGCATGCCCTGAAAACAATAGTCATCAGTGACTAAAACACAGTTTGTTTTATGGCTAACACGTTTTAGGTGACTGCAACTCCAAACAACATAGAAGTAGCACATTTGATACTTTGTTGGGAAACATCTTACTACACTGTGTACTGTACATACAGTAAAAAATTACTTAAAATACCTTAATTTAAGTATTAACTTTACGTGTAATCTTTTAATAAAGCACTAAATCACCTCACCAATAAAACATTGTTATTTGTGCGTTACTCTGTTCAGGTTTTGGTTTACGTTAACTTGATTGTCTCGTGAAGTTTTGGTACTAACAGTTAGTTGAATACAAATCGAACATATTTCTCACTCTCTCTCGAAATGTCGATAATCCGTTTGTTCTAGCATGTCCATCGCTTTAAAACAACTCCAATCGGATCGATATGAAGCGAAAACGCAGTTTTTCTGTTTACCTCGGAAGAACTGCCGGCTGGGCTGTTCGCGCGAGATCACTTTCAAGCCTCGCGCGACCTGCCATCATCAACCGGAAACTGCAGTTCCATGAGATCGGCCATAGGATGGCGCTGCATGCTATTTTTAAACTAATTTATGAATAAATTATGGCTTGAGAAAGTGTAGCTAAATATATAATCACAATAATGTATTTAATTCACATACTGCTTAACTTTTTAAGATTTTTTTATTTTATTTATTTTTAATAACTGTAAATGTATACTTCTTATATTCCTAATTACTTAAAAAAAAAAAAAAAAAGTCCCGCGATTCACTAGAACATTCTTAAACATTATAACCAGAGAAATCCACAACATGCAGCCAGGAAAAGTCATGGTTAATTAGATTAGATTTTATTTGTCTGTGGTCATACAAATGCTTAATGGGGCTAAAATACAGTACTTCCCTTCAAAAGCAGTAATTCTACATAAACATAAATCTCACACCCTGACATCTCTACTGCCAGTGTCCATGAGGAAGAAAACTACAAATGCCCTTTTGCTTTTCAAATGTTACAAGTTGGAACTTACAACAAAACCTAAAACATTTTTTTCCAAAATAAAGTTAATTAATATATCATATTTCTTATGATTTTCTCCAATAGCTGCCCCCCTATACAATTAATAAAATAAAAACATTTGTGATATCAACCTACGTATTAACGTATGTTTTCAGCTCACTAAATAATGATTCAAATGCCTGATTTGCCAGGTTACCTGTACAAAAATTACCATGAGTTAAAAGAAAGCATTTTTCTCGCAAAGAACAGACTATAATTTCATTTTTCACAAGATTCTCAGCGGTATTACATGCATTTGTATTTGTAATGTTTACTGTATGTTTCGTTGAATAAGAAGCACATTAGAGTACTTGTATAATGTTATTAGCTATAAGATATTGTTTCAAAGCTTACAGTAATACAAGACAGTTTTTAAAAAACTAGAGAAAGAGTACAGATCACCGGACATTTAAGTGGCTTATAGACATACAATTTAAGCTACGATTTAAATAAAATACACATTTCTATGAGCATAAAATGATACATTCTTTAAAATTAGTTAGCAAACCAACCAAAAACAAACTTAAAATCACAGAAATATTTTCTGTAACGGTTTAAATTAATTATATATTAATTATTTTAGAGTTATTAGTATTTTACATTTCTTAAATAGAATTGTATGCTTCAAAAACAGAATAGCACAGTGCAGTCTGTTAGTGTCACAACATATCCTGTGGCATTTTAGTGGCTTCCCTGTTGATGCTTGTCCTTTGCTACTGAACTGGGGTCAACTGATTTTTTTTCACTGTTAGATTTAATGAAACCGGTCATAGATCAGTCCTGAAAGTCACAGATTTTTCTGGGAACTGCAGTCGTTACTGCATTAGACAGCTGCTGCTTGGCAGGAAGTCTTGAACATATGTGACCACAGCCTTGGAAAGATAAGTCATCGTACCATAGCTGCCGCTAGGAGCACTGTCATAAAAGAAGTTGCAGATTCCTGTGGCAGGATCTTTCTCCAAGAAATACTCATTGGCCCCGTTGGATCTCTGCAATAAAAACACATGTGCAACAATGTCCAGATTGTGCAAAGTTGGAATCGAGACAAAAAAAAGGCCACTTTAATGAAGCTAAAATATAAGGTTTTTTTCACAGTTTTGATGACATTAAGGGGGACCTATTATGCCACTTTTCAAAGTCTTGATTTCTGTTTAATGGGTTTTCTAGAACAGGTTTTCATGCTTGAATGTTCAAAACATTATTTTCCCACATCCGATCTCTATGAAGCCCATCCTTCCGAAAAACACAATGTGCTCTGATTGGTCGACTGGACCAGTGTGCTGTGATTGGTCAGCTGCTTTGAGTGTGTTTCACGCCCCTGTACATAACCGCAAGTTTTAACACTCTACCAACTCAACCAGGCCTCGTCCCCTTTATGCTTATGTTTTGGGTGGGAATTATTTCAAATTAGGAATATTGTGACGTGTACGTTTCCAGATGAAAACTCAAGACTACAATCCAGGTGTTTGAAGGAGTTCAGAAACAGTGATTATACTAAATTCTATCTTTGGAGTGGACTTTGTGCTTGGTAACATTGCAGACCTTTTTCATGCTCAAACAGCAACATTACACACTAAAGAAAGTTAAGAATGTACAAAGCACAATATGACCCCTTTAACATTATGCTATAATATAGAAAGTAGTAATAATAACAAACAAGCAGGTGTGTACATACATGTGAGCAATGAACATACCAAGCAGCATATAATGAGCATCATATGATTACACGTAACATCATATAAAAAAGCATGATGATACCTGATCCTGCTGAAAAAGATCATTGGCCATGTGGACAATGCGGTCGATGTGAATAATTCCACCAATACTGGGAATCTCCATGTCGGCCACAAGCATCAGCACCATAATGGCCTCCACCAGCAGCTGTCTGTACTCAGGTTGTGGGACATGATTCAGTACAGACTCCACGTGCACTGCAAACTTAATCTCTCCCTCCGTCATCTGTAATAATACACACAGAAAACATATACATGGCTATGGGTATTTAAAGGAAAATTCAGGTTCACGTTTCAATATATTATATAGCATGGGTTCGATTCCCAGGGAAAGCAAGAACTGACAAAATGTAAAAAAATGTGTACCTTGAATGCAATGTAAGTCGCTTTGAATAAAAGCGTCCACCAAATGCATAAATGTAAATGTATAAATAAATACATAAAAGTTCAAAAGTTTGGGGTTGGTTAGATATTTTAAATGCTTATGCCAATTACTAAATCTGCATTTATTTGATCACATAAAAACATTTACATAACCAGTTTCTATTTTAATGTTTTTTCAAATGTAATTTATTCCTGTGATCAAAGCTGAATTTTCAGCATCATTACTCCAGTCTTCAGTGTTACATGATCCTTCAGAAATCATTCTAATATGATGATGTGGTGCTCAAGAAACATTTATTATTAACGTTGTAAATGCTTAATATTTTTGTGGAAACTGTGATGCTTTTTTCCCCAGGATTCTTTTGATTTTTAGAACGTTCACAAGAACAGCATTTTATTTGAAACAGAAATCTTATGTAAGATTATAAATGACTTTATGGTCACTTTTGATTCATTTAATGCACCCTTGCTGAATAAAAGTATTAATTAAAAAATCCCCAAATTACTGAACGGTTAAAGGCTCAACATATTATATTGTGTATAGTGTGTGCAGGTATGCACCTCACTGGTGGTGGAGGAAGGCAAGACATATCCGGCAATGGAGAGGCCGTGACATTTCTGGAGAATCTTCCAGACCTTCTGGTAGAAGCCCATGGGCACCCTGTTTATGGCCCCGTCTAATCTACGTCTCCTCAGCCACTGGCCCTGGCGCTCTTCCCACTGCAGGTGTGAGTCGCCTGTACCGGTTGGAGACAGGATCCCACTGGGAGTGGAGGGGCTGCTGCATCGCTACAGACACGCATACATTGGCATCGTCAGTATATCAAAGATATGTACAAAGGCAGAGCTAACAATGTGGTCATCGGCTCTTATCAGCACATAGTTAAAAACATGCTTCAGGTTTAGTAAGCAAAGAACTAGGACAAACACAGCATAAGATGTCAATGTCAGCCCATGCTAAGTGAGTGAAATGACCACAACAAGACAAGACTGAATTGTGACACAAATTACAAATATGTTATGGCTGTAAGTCTGTCCCATTTCAACTCAAATAAATAATCTGAGGCACTGAAGAAAAACTAAACAATTTATTTAAAACCAATGAGCTGAATACACCCATCCAAGTTGACTGTATTTGATATAGTGGAGAGCAGGGGTTAACGGAGAGGGTTTTGGTAGATTTTTTGCGAGTTACCGTGGAACGTGGGGATGTGAAATTACTGTTGATGGAATGACTGCTGGTAAAGATCTATGAGGATAAGAGCAGAACATACAAACATTTAAAATGAACATAAGAATGGAAAGTATTTCAGACGAATGAACATTTGAGGCATCATACAGAGAGGCTTACAGTCTAAAAGATGCTTCAAGATGTATATGATATGGGTAAACTGAACATTACTCAGAATTTTCATGGTTCAACAAATGTGCTGTGACATTAGACAGAATGGGCTCTGCACAAAAAGGCTAATCTAAAATATTAGCACAGCATGCCTGGGGAAAAAAAAAACATTTTACAAACTCAACCCACGCTTATGGGTCTGGAGTCATCAAGCTGAAAACAAAATAATATAAATATTATTTAATGTACACTAATAAAGAAATCTGTCATCTGTAATAATTTATGAAACATAAACACAAAAAGACATTTTTCCTCTCTCACTCCACCTGTTTGATTTCAGTCTTGAGTTTTCTGATGCCTGTGCGCTCTGTCTTGGTGGCCCCCGTGTGTCCGAGCTCATGGATGGAGATGGCAGGACTGGTAGCTGAAGACTGAATCGGACGCACTTTCACACAATACAGGGAAATTATTAAAGAACAGACCAGCAGAATTATCTGCTGGAGTAAATAGCATGAAAACTAAGGTTGATTAATACTCACTGCTCCTCTCTACACCAAACTCTTTCCCGCTCAGGATGTGATGTAAGAGATTCTTCATGTCAAATGGACTGAGGCTCATCAGGCTCTCTGACGCCTCCTCGCCTGTAGAGGTCATATGGACAGCTTCATTGCAGTGAATGTAAGCGAATTAAAGATTTTGTATTGTCTGACTGGTTGTACCTGAGCAGTGCAAACTGCGAGCAAGTTCTGTAGCCATCACTTGCATGATGAGCCCGATGCGCAGGCGCAGCATATCTCCGAATAGAGATGGCTGAGAGCGCACATACATGGCCAGATACGCCATGATCTCCTGAATCCAGAAGTTTAGTAAGTGAATTGAAACAGCAACTTTACTTTAGGGCTTAAAATTAGGGCTACCTGTGTGAGTACTGCAATGCTGATGTCTTGTCCACTGGCCTCATAGATCAAGCTAATCAGTTCCTCGGGAGGAAGAGGACTACAAATAAAAAAATCGGTTAAGTAATAGGATAATATTACAATTATTTAAAAAGCAACATCTAAAATGACTAAAGTCACTCACACTGTGATGACCTTCTCTCTGGGCTCGGGAGGAAGACCCACTGTTAGCTGTTTATGATGGGAGATCAGATCTGTGCAGGCCTGTGTGCATATAAACAAACTAACTATTAGAGGCAAAATTATTGGTCATAGTAGAAATAATGCCACTGAAGGTCAAACTCATATAAATAATTTTGACACTTTTTAAAGATTATTTTTGTTTTTATTTATGCTTTATGAATCTAATAATTTAAACTGTATGGATTTTCATAGTTTAGGATTAAAAATGACTCTGGAAAAGTAGTAAAAATAAATTATGAATACATGAGGGAAAAAGTTTCAAGATTTTTAATGTGACATGTAATGTAACTGTTCAAAAGTTTGGAAAAAATATGAAAGAAAGAAATTAATACTTTTACTCAGCAAATATGCATTAAATTGACAGTAAAGACATTTATATTATAACAAAAGAGTTGTATTTCATTAAAAGCAAGGAATCCTGAAAAAAAATGTATCATGATTTCATAAAAATTAAGCTTTTTTGAACATTGATAATAATAATTAATGTTTCTTGAGCAGCCAATCAGCAAAATAGAATGAGTTCTGAAGGATCATGTGACACTGAAGACTGGAGTAATGATGCTGAAAATTCAGCTTTGATCACAGGAATAAATTACATTTTAAAATATATTAAAAGTTTTTTTAAATTGTAATAATATTTCACAATATTGCTGTATTTTAAAATAAATGCAGCCTTGATGAGCATAAGAGACTTCTTTCAAAAACGTTTAAAAATCTTACCAAACCTAAACTTTTTAATGGCAGCGTTAAAAAATTATAATTTTTTAAAAATGTAAACAGTTAGTGAAACGCAAAAGTGCATGTAGTTGACAAAAATGCATTGACATGGGGGTCTCACTTCAGCAAGGACTTCCACCTTCTTCTTCAGGATGCCCGAGATGTAGCGGATGAGGCCCCATTCCTTACACGATCCCGCCCGAACATAAAGCTCCTCGAGAAGAGACCGAACCGTCGCCTCACCTTGTCCTGACAGATTTACCACCCAGTCTGGACCCCTAAACACACACAAAGACCAGGAAGAAAACAATTTAATGATTGATTTCAATTAAAATGGCTGTGTTAAATAACAAAATATTAGAATATAATTGAATGGATATGCACAGTTGAATTGTATGGATGGTCTCACTTCATAGCATAGAGGACATAGAGGATATCCGCCTGGTCCTGAAGGGTTGGGCATTGTTTTAGCTGATTGACCAGATGGGCAAAGTCTGTGTTCCCATGAGAATCATGTGGCAAGTTCAGGTCAACGCTATTAGTCTAGAGTGTTTGCAGACAAAACTATGTGTCATACAAGTGCATTAATTTCATTCTTCTCACTTTATGTTTGCTGGAGTGTGTGGACTTGCCTTGGTGTGATGAGAAACAGTGTGCTGAGCAACATCCAGCAGGTTCAGAGACTTCCTGTGCTTGCTCATGATAGGGGCAATAGGCAAATACATGGAAGGCTCTGAAAAGCACATCATTAAATGAGATGAAAACAAGCATGAAATCAACTTAACAAGTAAAGATAGATCTTGAGGGCTTACTAGGCATGTTGTGGCCCTGAACCTGGGCCATGAAAGAAAGGATATCCCTGGTGGTGTGTTCAGCACTGAAAACGTGGTGCTGCCCCCTCTGGATGGGAGGTAGATGGCATTTTGTGGCAGTGCTGTGCATCAAATCTGTGAGATACTGATCAAACATGTCTCCTGGACCTCCTATGAGAAAAGAATTATGAATAAATAAATTAAATACAAAAAAGTTAAGTCAAGTCACCTTTATTTATACAGCACTTTTTACAATGCCAATTGTTTCAAAGCAGCTTCACAGTGTTAACAGGAAAATAATGCAACAGAGTTCGGCTGTACAGCCGCTCTGGTGAAAACGGTGTTGTCCAACTAATTTCAATTATCATATAGTGTCAATGCGGGCAGATCAGTAATATAGTTAAAAATTCCCCAACTGAGCAAGCCAAAAGCCAAAGGCGACAGAGGTGGCGGTGGCAAGGAACCAAAACTCCTTCAGGGCCAGAATGGAGAAAAAAAAACCTTCTGAGAAACCAGGCTCAGTCGGGGGGGCCAGTTCTCCTCTGGCCAACGAAACAAATAGTGTATGATTATGATTCTGGCAACATTACAGGTCGGAAGTCATACTAGATCGAAAGATCGGAGTCATCACGCCGGACATGGATTTAATGAGGATGTCGTGACGATGCGGCATTTACAGGGAAGAGTTTAATTGAAAATAAATTAAAAAAGTTAATTTAGGCATCACAACATTATAATGTACAGTATGAAAAATAGATATTCACTTTGAGATAAAGTAATTTAAAGATTACATTTATCAGTGTTAAATTATTAAATTATTGTTTACTTGATTCATTGAAAAAAATATGAACTTGGTAAAATGTAAAAATAAATGTTTTGTTATTTTAGTATTATTTATATACTATTATATTTCATTTTACTTTTAGTTTATTTTTTGTAATTTTGTCATGTGTTTTTGTCATTTTTATTAGTTTTTGATTTTAATATTTCTATTTAGATTTTAAGCGGTAGTTTTATTCACGTAATAACTTTATTTCAGCTAGTTTTCAAAGCAACAATTCAGCTATATATTGTAATATTATATTTTATTTTATTTCAGCTTTAATAGTTTTATTTAACAATGGACCCTTTTCACAGACTGTAATGACGCATTTCCACAGTTATCAACATCGTAAATGTATGAAAGTTTTTTAAATGTTCTTTTTTTTTTCTTATCTTTTTTTTATCTTAATTTTAATTAAAATAAAAAGTCTTTCTAATACAACGGCTGAGGGAGTGACAGCAAATTTCATATAATTTCATTTCATTTCAAATTTCATATTTCATAGCTATTGGAGCAAAAAGGGGAAAAAAAATATATTTGCTGTTGTCTCCTGTTCACTACTATAGAAGTTAACCAACTATGATGAAAGTATCCATAACAACACTGCTGATATGGTAGATATATTGTGTATCCCTATAAAAAAACCATCAGCTTCACCAGCACTAACCAGAAAAATCCAACCTTGATCCAAAATCAATTAAGCTGGTATTTTCAGCAAGGTGTGGATATAGTTTTTGGGGACAGATTCTTTCCAAAGCAGCTATGTGTGAGTCAGTAGGGATACCTGAGGGCCCAAAACTCTCTTCCTCTTCCTCTTCCTCCTCATCCTCCTCTAGCAGATTCTCTTCAGAGTCAGCGTCCAAGAAGCTGAGTTGGGTGTGGAAGGAAGTGGTAAGGAACGAGGAAAGGTTTCCAATCTGCACCCTAAAGAGCAAAGGGAATTAACCACATTTGAGCCTTAAACATCATACTATACATATCTATTTTTATTATTATTGTCACAAATTGTCTGACCTTGCTCCTGCAAAGTAGCCATCTTGAAGCTTCCGCAAGGTGGACAGAATACATGGGTCAATACTGTTGCCATCTTCAACTGGGCCAATAATAGAAACAAAGAAACGGTTAATATTATTTTTTGCAGATTGTAACAATATGTTCTGAGGATGCCAACAAGAAGTAGTTTTACCCAGCATGCTCTGTGTGATGGGGAACGTGAGGGTAGGTCTTCCAGTCATCCGCCAGCAGGAAGAGAGGTAAGCAAGCTCTGTTCGCAACATCTCAACAATCATCTGGTTATCCAAGGCCAAGTAGAAGTGATGCTGGTCAATGAACTATGAGGAAAAAACAAAGTTGTATTGCTTTTATTAGATTTATATTAGTATATGCATATATTTGCAGTCTGACCATACAGTAGGTCTTCTACTAATAGTAGATTTCCTGCCATGTGAGATTACCTGTGGAGTGAATGTATAAGTACCATTTCTGATCTCATAAAACTTTGAAGTTCCCAGGACACCGATGTGCCTGTATGGTCGTCCGCTCAGATTCAGTTTTTTAGAGTTACCTGTGCAATGGAGAAAGGAAATGGTTTGAATTTAATTCTGTATCCTAGAACCGTAAAGACCTTCTTCTTAATGCAATTCTACAGATGCAGCTGTTTACACCATGTAGCTTTGTCCTGTTAGTCACGGTAGATCTGAACACTTACCCAATTTCACATAAATGTGGCTCAGGATGCGAGCTGGCATGACCCGGATTGGCGAAACATCAGAGACAGTCTGAACCTCAATCCCATGATCCCTCAGAAGCTGCTGGATCTGCACGGACTCAGCCACCACACTCACTAAACAGAACAAATAGAGCTGCTAGCAAAAGGTCAATTTTCTCTGCTCAGCAAATTATAGTGTCAAGATTCAAATTTAAAATTGAGTTTCAAGTAATTAACCGAATCTGCTTCAGCCCAAATCAACCAGCTGAGTCATTCTTACCATGTGGCAGATTTTCATATTATTTTCATTAAATATTAAATATTAATAAATTATTAAACTCACACATTTTATAGATAGAAATCATATTATAAAGTTTTCTATTATATCATATCATATATAATTTATGTTATACATTTTTAACATGAAAAACAGTATATACATAAGTATTAGCAATTAATTCAATAAATGTTATGATATTAGTCTCACACAAACACAGTGATCATTGTTCACTTTATTAGATATCATAGAAATCATTTATTGCTACCTCATTATATTGTTACCTCATTATATTGTCTCTCTGAGGAATTGGTCTCCCCTCTTACAGACTCTTTTTTTGCACACACTCTTATAATTTTATTTTATACCTGCACTGACTTAAATCTGAAATTGCACTATTGTTACCATTGTTTGCACTATTTGCCATCGCCACTTTACCTCTATAATTCACTTTATCCATCTTTTTTTTTATCTTTCTTCTGTTGTTGTTACTGTTAAACTTTTGTTGTTATTGTTTTGTTGTTGTTAGGCACCTAGGGTCTGAGAGTCATAGAATTTCAATTCTCTGTATGTATGTACTGTACGTATGGCAGAATTGACAATAAAGCTGACTTTGACTTGACTTGACTTTGATTTCAAAAGTTAATTCTCATTTGAGCTGTCACTCACTTACTGAGCAACTTTTGCACTTTATCTCTTTATTTCCTTTTTATCCTGTAGCACATTTCATTTTTGTTGTAAAACTATTGTGTAACTAATCAAATTATACTGTAATTAAAAAGCATTAGCACCTGAGATTGACCAAAACATATTTCTAAAAATCTGGCATATGCTAATTCCTCTAAATTACAGAGGTTTAAAAGGTAATAACAGGATAGACAATTTAAGATATTGTACAAATAGGTCTGTCTTAAAAAGTGCATAACTGTCTATATTCCTTATAAAATAGGAACTAATATTCACAAACCTTGCACAACAACATCTGGCTTGAATTCTTTAGAAAATCGCCTATTAAGAGGATCAATCTCTCCAGGGGCCAGAAATCCCTGATAAAAAGGAAATAATTTATCAAATAATAGTAAAAGGAGCAGAATAGATAAAACTTGAAGGACTGGGGGGACATATTCTCAATGTCTATGATGGTTAACAACAGTACAAATGAATTCAATAAATGTTATGATATTAGTCTCACACAAACATAGTGATCATCGTTCACTTTGTTGGATATCTTAGAAACTGGTATAATATCATCATTTCAAAAGTTAATTCTTATTTGAGCTGTCACTCCCTTACTGAGCAACCACACCATACTTACTTATTTTGTGTAAAATCAGGCTGCTTGACCTCTGCTGATTGCTTGCTTCAATAGTCTGGTTCATATTTGATGTAAGCTGGCCCTACAACACACTATCAGAATTTCTCTGAAACCTTCCACCTCCCCCAGCTCCACCTGTCTAGATCTGCCTGGGATTTACGTATGTCTATTGATGCAGCGGCATCATATCTTACACGCTCACAGCAGTGTGACAGCTGTGTATCTAATGGCAGTAGCAAGTCCATTCTTCCTTATAGCAGGTCTAGTCTGCCGAGACCAAATATATTAACATTGTCATATTCATTACCATGCCAAAACTACTCAAGAGAGTTGTCATGACTGACATTTCGCATGTGCACTTAATCAACAAAGATACCAAAGGTAGCACTTCAACAATAATTTTCAGATTACATATAACATGTTTAATATGAAAGGGCATCCTGTCTTTCCAGGCTTCAGTACCTCAACCAGTAGACTGCCCAAGATATACAGTGACTGGCCCCACATATGTGGAAGCTGGCCAGCGGCCACACGCTCCACAGAGTGAGGATTCCTGTACTCTTCCTCAATCTGAACAAGAAACAAACACACAGATGAGTAACAGATTAAAACATTTTACCCAGAATAGTTTTTTGTCACTGTTACTGACCAGAGTACAAGCACTCATTCAACTTGAATTACTTTTCAGAACTGGCATACTTTAGTACATATTTTATGCACAATTGCGTCTTTACACAGTAAAAAGGAGCATTTGACATAATAAATGTGAATGACAGCCCAGTACGATAAATGATCACATTTATGAAATGTGTAAACTAGTTCTAAAAAGTATAAACTCACTTTGTCAGCAGGTACAGCGTAGAGTTCAGGCACCAGACGAATTCCGTGTTTGCCCCTGATCAAAACTCCATCAAGAGCCTCTCTGTATTCCTGCACCTATGACGAATGGCACAACTGTCAATCATTACTACATACTGTCTCCATGTGGCCATAATTCTCATTCATTGGATTTACTACAGCTATTTTCAGAATTCAGGTGAGTATTCACAGGATAGCCTGTTCATACCTGCTCATGGTCCTCATTGAAGATGCCATCAAGTATAAGGTAAGTCCAAAACACTGGCCACTCACATTCAATGTTCTCAAAGAGCTTCAGCTCAGCTGGATCATAGTGAAGTCGAGTTGGGTCCTATCATAATCATAAAAATATAGAATGCATGCAGTCACATTAATAGAGAACTAGCCACAAAATACTTATTTTGTGTAAAATCTGCTTACCTCTTTTGGGGTCCTGTATCCATCTCGGATAAATCGACAACAGCCGTAACGTCCCTAAAATTATTAAAATATGCTTAAGCTTGTAATAAATTAATAGCATAGGGGTGCACTGATATGAAAATTTTGGCCGATACCAATAATTCTTTATATTTGAAAGCGGATTACCGATATATTTGCAGATAAATCTAAATCAAAATTTGTATATGATTTGAGAGCCTGATAACAAAAACAAAAGTCTCACAATTTTTGAGCCATGTGCCAAGCACACAATTATAATTTTATATAGCCTTTATGACAGACTTGCGCTGCACATGCTCCACTTAACCATATTTTCCTTTTTGAAGTGATTTCAACCATATTTCAAGCAATTTAAAACAATAATGGCGAACAGTGCGCATCTGAAGCATCTCTGCTGAAGGAAATAATCTATTATTTATCAGCTTTAATATATCAGCCAAAGTTTATTATCAGGCTGATAACGATAACATAACAGAAATAAATATATATCAGCCAATATCAATATGGTGGCGATATATCATGCATCCCTAATAGCAAACACAGTTTAAAAAAGGGGAAATGGTGATGGAAAAAAATATTATATCATATTTCAAAATTCCAAAAGTCTGGGTTCTTTTACAAAAGCATTGCGTTCCCCTGAGAAACTTTGCACTTGCTTGCAAAAGCACTGAAATCTACTGAATGCAGATGTTTTGAGAGATAACACAAAGATTCCCAGGGGCACACACAAGTTTTGTGAGAGAACACAAATGAAGTAGAATTTTTCCTCCTGTCTCATTTTTTTTACAAACACCATGTCCCTTTAGGGGCTTCATAGGAAACATGTCTGGCATAGTTTTTTTAATTCGATATGTGTGGGTCATGGGTAATTTCATCTCAAGTGGTCCAAAAATGGAAAAGTTGGTTGCTTGATCATTTAAAATTTTCCCCCACCAGAGATAATCATTTTTTAAAAATTGCACTCTCTCACATTCTTGCCCCCATTAAAAAAAATAAGATTCAAATGAACAGTTGAAATGTTCTACATGTACACTATACTTACTAAGGTACCCCTCATAAAAACATTAAAGCTGAGACTTGAATCCTTCCCATTATAAACTGACCCTAAATGTGGAACCCTGAGCAATCTTCCATAAAAATGGTCCATTAGTTCACTTGAGATGGATTGACCTGCATAGCCTTTTCCCTAACGCCACAGTACCTGTAGCTTGGTGATGATTTCACCCTTGGTGATGTTGGCCAGATCTGCATCCTCCACTGCGAATGCAGGAAAGGAGATCACAGAGAGCAGACCAGCATCTATCTCTTTAGAGGTGGAAGCTCGAGGCAGCATGGAGCACAAAATAGACTAGAAACACAATAAGAAACAAGATGTTTGACTCAGGAAATCTTATTGATTAAAGAAATATAATTTTAAATGTGAATCATTCATTCTTAAGAATACAGCAAGGCTGCATCTCCTAAAATCACTGTAAGCCTAAGTAGACCTAAGTAGACCCTCATAAAGACCATTGGTGTCGATGGTTTCTATGATCTACTTAGACATATGACGCACTAGAGAGATGCAGCCCTGGTCTGTAAAATAATAACCAACTAATAAGCAGGTACAAACTCTGGTTAGTTTACCTGACAATGTTCTACTTCATCTGGGAGAACATGAATGACTGATTTTGGGCCTCCGTGAGCTCCAAACAAGTCAAGCTCATCAATGGCCTCCAAAGCTGCCTGAAAACATGAACAGCAAACAAAATCAATATTAACATCTGAATGAGCAGACAGAATAAATGAGAATAGATGACTCTCCAGACTCCTACCTTAGCCATTCCGACAGAGCTGCCGTTTAGTTCAGGAATTCCCTGATTGGTCTTGTCTCCTCTCTCCCACATCCCATAATCCTGCAGGGGGAAATGAACAGGACTGTGATGCCAGTTCGGTTCTGGTATAAAACCTCTTGATAAACCAATGAGAACTTACAGCCACTTTGTATGCTGCTTCGATGTAGAACACCAGGTTCTGGATAAACGCCACCTCGTCCAAATCAGATATGATACGTAGACCTGTGATATGATTTCAACAGCAATGAAAATGGTTGCTGAAAACAAGAAACTCTACAGCACAACAAAAAGCACAACACAACCATCAAAGGCTAAATTTAAGACCCCATGCAGTAAATGTGTGAATGAATGAATTTTCTTTTTGAGTGAACTATCTTTTTAAGGATCAATTGTTCTTCTCACCTGAGGCGGTCATCTGAGCCAGGATGAGCAGGTACAGTGAGGTGGCATCGACCTGAAGGTGCCCCCACTGATCATCTCCAACCACTGTGGCACAGGTGGGTGTGTGATATTTGGCATGCAGGCAGTCCTTTGTGCTCTGTGTGTGTTTGAACTTCTCTACCTTTTCCACCTGCAGTAATATGCACATGCTTAGCCAGGCCAGAGAGGTGTGTGCTCAGATATGTGCAGACATGAGCTCAATAAAGAATCAATGAACTAATGTATAAAATAAAGAATAAAAACTTTATAGCTCAGATGGATGGGTTTAGAATAAAAAATGAGCAAGACCACAGAGTTAAATGGCGTACCTGTCTCATCATACACTGCAGCAGCCCCTGCATTAGCTTAACCACACTCTGAAAAAAAGAACTAAATGTTATTAATAAGGCAAATAGTGATTTTATATGGAAGGAATGAGCAGCACAATATTTTGGATAAATGTACAATCTTTTATTCCGCAAGAGCATATTAAATTGATAAAAAAGACAGTAAAAATATTTACAATATGTTACAAAATATATATTTACCAAAGAAATGCTGTTCTTTTAACCTTTCTATTCATCAAAAATCCTGAAAAACTGTATCCTGGTTCCCACAAACATATTAAGCAACACATCTGTTTTCAAAATTGATAATAAGAATGATTTAGATAAAGAACGATTTCTTAATGTTTCTTGAAATCAGCATTTTAGAACGATATATTAAGGATCATGTGGCTGCTGAAAATTCAGCTTTGCTAAATTACATTTTAAAATATGTATATTAAAATAGAAAACATTTATCTAAAATATGAATAATATTTAACTCTTTTGCTTCTTTGAAAAACATTTAAAAAATGTTTGGCTTCCTTGTAAACGTTAAAAAGTCTTACCGACGCCAAACTTTTGAACACAAGCCAATCATAATAAGACTTTAAGACTACATAATCAGGTGTTACAATCTTTGGTATATATAGTGGAAGCAATCATCCAACAACCTGTTATACAATACTCTGTGAAAAATCTACTACTAAACAATGCTGCAACAGGTGGTCATGTTTTGAAATGTTCTAGTCACCTGTTCAAGCTCGTACGCTTTAGCTTTGTCCTCATCGCGGTCTGCATTCTTGCGGTAAGCCATGCCAAGCCCCCACACTGCCAAGATGCTGTAAACATTATCTCTGACCCAGGCATCCTTCTGCTGCTCGCTAGCTGGCAGTAGACCGGTCACTGGATTCTATATGGAGAGGCCAAACCCATCTTTATTAGATCACACCATATAATTAAATATAATGATCTGAGCATTTATAAAAAAAATGTATACAGTATATAGTATTTTAAACACTAGATACCTGCTGTGACAAATTTAAATCATATAATAAATTACATAAACATAGTTATGGTGATCACTTATTATTAATTATGCAGTTTTGCTGTGCATAAAGCATCAGCTCTGCTTTTAAAAGAATTCATATGCTACAGATAAAACAAATATGTCCTCACTCACAGGTTATTTAAAGGTGACCTTTGTTCAAGCCTTATTTATTTTTAGATTCCTCGTGTCAGAATGGCCCCAATGGTACAGAAGAATCTCAACCACAAGAAACTAGACATGCCTGTGTTTTTATTTGAGCTCGATTTTGATTCTCACAAAGTGTTTTACCAATCTTTTACTAACTCAGTTTACGGCATAGAATGTTCAGAACAGAATGGAATATAGAAGAATAGATCACAATATATATGTATAATATACACTACCAGTCAAAAGTTTGGAAACATTAAGGTTTTTGAAAGCAGTCTCTTAATCTCACCAAGGCTGCATGTATTTGATCAAAAGCACAGCAAAAAATTTTGTGAAATATTTTTACAATTTAAAATAACTGTTTTCAATTTGAATATATTTTAAAATGTAATTTATTCCTGTGATCAAAGCTGAATTTTCAGCATCATTCCTCCAGTCTTCAGTGTCACATGATCGTTCAGAAATCATTCTAATATGATGATTTGCTGCTCAAGAAATATTTATTATTATTATTATCATCAGTGTTGTTTTTTCAGGATTATTTAATGAATAGAAAGTTCAAAAGAACTGAATTTATCTGAAATATAAAGCTCTTGCAACATTATAAATGTCTATACTGTCACTTGATCAATTTAATGCATCCTTGCTGAATAAATGTATTCATTTCTTTAAGTTCTCTCCAAAAAAAAAAAAACTGACCCAAACCTTCTGAACAGTAGTACAATGTTACAAAAGCTTTCTATTTCAGATAAATACTGTTCTTTTGAACTTTCTATTCATCAAAGAATCCTAAAAAAAAAAATTACACAACTATTTTCAACATTAATAATAATAATAAATGTTTCTTGAGCAGCAAATCATCATATTAGAATGATTTCTGAAGGATCATGTGACACTGAAGACTGGAGTAATGATGCTGAAAATTCAGCTTTGATCACAGGAATAAATTACATTTTAAAATATATTCAAATTGAAAACAGTTATTTTAAATTGTAGTAATATTTCACAATATTGCAGCTTTTTTGTATTTTTAATAACATAAATGCAGCCTTGGTGAGCAGAAAAGACTTCTTTAAAAACATTAAAAATCTTACCGTTGTCAAACTCTTAACAGGTGTTGAGCCGAATTTTGACCCCCTGCCAAATTATTACCCCCCTCTTTGAAGTCACTACCTGATTGCCTAATCCTAACCCCACCCCTAATCCTAACCTCTCCCCCACAACTAACCCTAAACCTGCCAATACTAGGGGGGGTCGGAATTCGGTTAGAACTGTAAAGAATAGAGTAGCATAGAATAACACAATATACAGTAAAACACACTAAAGAAAAATAGAATAAAACAATAGAATAGAATAGAATAGAATAGAATAGAATAGAATAGAATAGAATAGAATAGAATAGAATTCTCAATCGTGTTTTGAACAAACCTGGTGACATAATATTGTTTCATGGACAAGTCTGGCAAATCCATCCAACCTCACTCCTGAATTGCTGCGGCTCCTCATGCTGTCATCTGATGTTGTTGACTTTTATGATCTATTTATGATCTTGTCATGGAATTTCAGAAGATATCTTGCTAAATAACCTTCTGCTCACAGGAGGAGAGCATGCAACCAGATCTTCACTGACTCTTGATTAGCCAAGTCGTGCCCGCAATGTTGTCTGTCCATTTACGATTGAAATAAACAGGCTCGCCACACAAACAGGCGTTAGACGCCCTTTTACCATTTTATGGACCTGTATTAAAGCTCAGCATGTTCTGTAAGTGTTGCGCATCCCGCATGAATGTTGACAGCAAACGGCAGCCTGCCCACATGATGACGTACGGCGCGTTGAGTGACAGGAAAACCGTGAAGTTTAATAATCCTTTCGCCAGCATCCAGGCACGGACAGAAGATTTCAAGTTATTTCAAACATTCCAATTCATAAGAGCTTTCTAATCACCTATTCCTCGTGCTAAGCGCTACCAAGACGTTAATTAAAATATCATGTTTTGGGGTTTAAAACGGAAAAGTCCGTCTAGGTTCTCCGTTTGACATTGGGCTCTGCCTACGGTATGCGCGCTGGACCAAACGCGATTTGGTTTCATGTAGAAGCTCGTCTTCTGATTGGTTCACGATGAGCGCACTAAAGTATATTGAGTGCATTGACACTGAAAGCCAACTATAAAGATTCTCTCTAGTTTTGCGAGGCCAGTGTGATGCTATCCTGGGCCATGTGAACATATTTAGTGATTCCATCAACATTTTTCAATTATATTATGATTTTGACAAGTATCAAGATAACAAGATTCTTCAATTTCAGAGACGTTGTAAACCAGTGACTAGAGTCATTGACCAATCCAAAGTCCAAAAAAAAAAAAAAAAAATCCATGTGCTTAAATGAGTGGTTCACTTTAAAATGAAAATTATCGCATGATTTACTTACCCACAAGCCATCCTATGTGTATATGACTTTCTTCTTTCTGATGACCACAATCAGAGTTATATTAATAAATATCCTGATGCTTCCAAGCTTTATAATGGCAGTGACAGGGTCCATTGTTGTCCACTTTCTCTGTAAGTTGAATATGGAAAGCGGTATGCCGGATATTTTACTTTATAAAGTTTTAAATATGGATATTTTTCTTACAAAACCCTACTGATTTTCTTCAGAAGGCCTTTATTAAACCCCAGGAGCCGTGTGGAGTACGTTTATTATGGATGGATGTGCTTTTTTTGTTGTTAATTTTAATTTTAAGGTAAACTACTCCATTAAGTCACTGATTTCCTCAGCCACTGATTTCTCAATATGTTCTTCAATTAAGACATAACTACAGACTGCTGCTTCTATATTACATAATATAGAACAGAAAATAATGTAGTAATGTAGAATAGATCAGCATGATAATACACCAGGGTAGAACAGAATAGAATAGAATAGATTAGAATTTAAACAAACCTAGTGACATTGACATAATATTGTATTGAACAAAAACCACAGACACCTCAGTTGTGTTACCACAGCTTGATTTATTGTACTAAAATTTAAGTTTGACAGCAATTTTGGAAATAATCATTCAAGTGTCCAATAGCATGTCAAATATTCAAATGTTTAGTTTTGGTTCTTGGAATTAAATGATTGATTGCAGTGCTAATAATGGTCTAATAATGGTCTAATAATTATTCTTATGTAGGTGAAGAAACTTTCTATATTTCACTATAAGTAAGTATTCATCTAAAACAATGGACTCCTAAGCATGTGTTGGATCAAGAGTGCATGTGCTGTGGAAGGTGGCATAGATTTATTTAAGCGACTTCAGGCCCTTTTTAAGTCAATGGCTTAAAAATGTAAATGTTTTTAGACATAAAGGCATCCTAAGTGATACAGAATGAATGTGGCAAGTGTATGTGTCAAATTCTTGTACCCCTGAATTAGTGCACTTTTTTTACCAATGTGCATCTGATAATGATATACAGGAAAAACTCCAGTCTTATCTGGTTTAGCACCTTGTGTAGAGGAATATATAAAACAAAACTTCAGCTAATGGCCTTTCAGAATGAAAATACAGAAATAAAAACTACAATTGCAACTGTCAAAATACACATTCAGTACATATTCTTTGGAGTGTTACTAGTAACTTGACCTCTTGGTTTTACTGCAGTGTCTTCTTGTACCCAAAACCCATTTCCACTGGTGCATCATTGAGTTCAGGCAAATGACAGAGTTGCCTTCTTTCTAAGGTCTTCCTAATTTGTCAGTTCAGCTATGATATGCATTACAAACCATTTTTACCTCTTTTGCCACATTATAAGTGCTTAAACTGCATAGATTTAGTGTGGATAAAATGCATCCGTTCTACTCTAACCATTGTGCTGAACCCTATGACACACCAATCCCCTCCTTTACTAAAAACCCACCCTACCCCTCAGCAGATCCACCGAACGAAGCGCTCAAAAAAGCTGGCTTTGTTCAAACTGGCAAAATCCTGACCCCTGAAAATGGCCGTCTGGTCTCCAAGCGTAAGCTTCGCCAGGATTTCCTTGTCGACATCGCTGCCCATGGCAATCACTGTGGGAACGCCCTCTACCCTGCGCATCGCACTAATGCCTTCCTCCAGGTTCTTGTTGCTGGTGACCCCGTCAGTGATGAAGACGAACGACAGCTCAGAATTTCGTCTAGCCAATCGGGTGCCTCTGCTAGTGACAATGTTGTTGACAGCGTAGATAATACCACTTCCCACATTGGAAGTAGAATCCAGGTACCTCATGGTGGCCAGGCCATCAGAGACAACCGTGAAGTTGTTGGTAAGTTTGAAGGCCAGTTGGTGTTGGTTTTCATCGCCAAACTGCAGAAGAGCCACCCTGGCGTTGCGTTCATCGTCATCTTTACGGGCTAGGGACAGACGGTTGGCAACATTCTCCACGAACTCGCGTGCATAGCGGAAATTCTCCTGACCCATGCGCTCTGATCCATCCAACATAAAGATGAGATCAACAGGCCGCTGGATGCAGTTGGCTACGGCTGGCTCTATAAAATACAAAAACAGCAATGATTTTCTAGGTTGTCATGCTTTGGATTTAGGTGGTACTTCAAGCTTGAATTGGACCAATAAATTAATCGAATCAAATACTTCGCTATTATATAGAATGTGAAAAACAGTATGGCAACAGAGTAGTATCTCCAAATACATAGTTTTCGAAAAACAGTAGGCAAAAAGTACCCAGATGACCTACTACTTCTGGTGAGAATCTGAAGTGTGCATTCGATGGACACTTTACTATCCCATGAGGCTACGGGAGAGTATTTATGAATGGCAGTAAAGCGACGCAACTAGGGTAGGCCACATGACAGTAACAACATGACGGATGTAGTACATTCAAATTTCATTCATACTCATAATCATACTATATATAAATATTGGAATAAATTCCAATTCAAATGTAGTACCTACTCACTCAGTATGAGATTTTGAATGCAATTGAAATCAATTGTACAGAATAAATTGTGTTGAATTGAGATAAAGTCAATTTAAAAGTAAATAAACCTTGAAATATTTTAATTGCTAAAGATATTTATTTGTTACAAATAATTCAAGTTGCATTTCTTGCAGTCCAAGAGCGTTGCGATTTTTTTCATTGCACATTTCTATATATATAATACTTACTACTAAATATACATAATTTTGTATTACCAAGAAAAATCTCATTATTTACCATAATGACAGACTGAAAAAATATTCTCACTGAATTGTGCATAGTCCATATAGCTCAGACATCTTTTTTTCACTGGCTAATTCACATTTATAAGTATTTCCACCAAAAGAATCACTGAGATAAACATCAATCATGCAATATATGCCACATAAATGGCCATTACGTTTATATAAGGAGGCTACAAAAAGTATGACTGAAATGCCATTGCACATGCATGCTTTTATAATGATTTACTCTCTAAAGCTTTTTGTTGCCTAAAAATCAGATTAACTCCTAGGGGCAATTATTTAGGAAATATGCTTTAAATTTAAAAATAAACATTGATGAAATATAAAAATAAAAATAAAAATTAAACCTGAATGCTATAACAGTGGTAAAGCAATTTAGAAAAAAAAAAAAATCTCAGTTGATCGTCATACAAATGATTTGTGTACAATAAAGTGGCCATTTGAAGGTTGACAATGGTAAAGCAGCACTAAAAAGCTTCATAGATATTTCACCAACCTATGAGAAGCTACTGAACTCAGTCTTAATGTGCAAAGTGCAAAACTGATATGAATATAGTATCAAAATTAATTGTTCATTAATGTACAGATGCTTTAAAGGAACAGATCAACCAAAAATGAAAATTCTGTCATCATTACATGTTATTTCAAACCTGTATGACTTTCTTTCCAAGCACTACTTTTAAGACACTTTTATGGAGTTGTTATTTTACTTTCTGGAGCTAAATGTTTTCATTGCGGAAGAGCTCACTTTTTAAAAAATTTCCTTTTGTGCTCCATGGAAGAAAGAAAGTCATACAGGTTTGGAACAACATGAGTTTGAGTAAATGATGACAACAATTGTAATTAAAAAAAAATCCCTTCAAATCCTAGAAACCCTGAGGATTTGACCAAACTAGGGTAAGCTAATGATAGCATGCTATGCAAGCAAAGTGTTGAAAAATCTGTTCATCTGTTCTCTTCATTTGCAAATTTGAATGCAAACAATTATTACAGAGCAGCAGGCATCAATGTCAAGAGGCAAAGGCTGCCATTTCACATTATTGTAGCAGGGAATTGCTTTTAGCAGAGGTTAGCAAAGAATTATAAGTTGTTATTAACTGGCCATAATGCTAGTTTCTTGCAAATTGCATCTTTAAGAGAGGTATTAGCAACTGCATTATTGTTAACGCAAATCTACATTCATGCATAGACCAGCTAGCTTTTCCTTATTAAGCATAATTCTACAGCGAGGCTAAGGGCTTCCTACTGTATCCTTTTAGTCAAGCTACCAATGAATTTTTTTTGGAAATGCCCAATCCCATGCTTCCTAGCACAAGCCAAGAGCTTTGTTTGGGTCTCCCATCTCAGAATAGATCAATCTAAACGATTCAATGAACAGATTGGTCCATCTCTGTTTGTCAGGTTCAGAGGACTGTTTAGCCATTTGGGCTGCATAAGCCAATGTAGCTACAGCCTTGGTGTAGGTATCAGGGTGTTTGGCCTCTTGTAGATTGTTCATTAAGTCTGAGATGTTTAGTACAGTGGTTGGGATGGGACTGTCCTTCCACTCCTCTGCTAGGCCATCATCTGCAAGTGAGTGTTGAAACAATAGTTTTAGGGGCCTCCTAGCAAATGGCTCCCTCTAGATGCTGTCTGATTGATTTGAGTTTTTATTTTGATATTTTAACTTTTGCGCTGATCATTGTGTGTTTAGCTGATACGCTCAAAAGGAAATGTCACTCAATGACTGTTTACACACAACTAAAATGTTCAGATAACTTTTTTTTTTTGGTGGATTCATCATCTTTTAATGTCTTTTCACATGATCTGTTAATGTTTTCCAAGAGAAAATCTTTTAATATTGGTTTCATATAAGAGTTTAGTAGCCTGGTAGTAGAAGTACAAATGTGTATGTCATTCATACAGTACATAACTGTAAAAAAAATCCAGCTTAACTGCTTATTTATACAGTAAATGAACAGTAGGTGTCGCACATTTGTACTTGTTTTTGACTTCTTCTGCTCACCAGGACTGCATTTATTTGATCAAAAATACAGTACAAACAGTAATATTATTACAGCTGTTTTCTATTTTAATATATTTTAAATTTTAATTTATTCCCATGATGGCAAAACTGAATTTTCAGCATCATAACTCATCACAACTTCACGATCCTTCAGAAATCATTTTAATATACTGAGTTGGTGCTCAAGAAACATTCCTTATTATTATCAATGTTGAAAACAGTTGTGCTGCTTAACATGTCTGTGGAAACCATGATTTCTGAGGGTTAACAGAAAGTTCAAAAGAACAGCATTTATGTCAAATAGAAATCTTTTGTAACATTATAAATGTCTTTACTGTCATTTTTGATCAATTTAAAGCATCCTTGCCAAATAAAAGTACTAATTTCTTTTGTTTCTTTCAGAAAAAAAAGAAAACCCCAATCCTTCCTAACCACAATTTTTTGAGCATTTGTACAACAGCAACTTTGTACTTTCTTTATAGAATCAGAACAAGGTGAAAAAGTTTCCACTGCAACGTTTAGTTTATGCAAACGGTGCCACAGTGACATTTCCTGGTGAGACTGGGCTGGTATATCACACATAACAAATCATTACATATACATTTGAGATGCATAACCTAACAAATGTATAACGTTTGTTATGTGCACTGAACCATTAATGATATATCAACATATTCATAAAAGTGACCTTCGTGAATATGTTGATCATTTACTCTGCAAATCTGGACAATTCTGTGCATTTTATTATTTTGCAGAAAAAAGTTTTATATGGCTTAATAGGCCAAATACAACCTAAAGGGGTTTATTTATATTACTATAATATAATGGCTGACAATAATTGGCCATGAATAATATTGAATGCATTGTTGTTATTAGTAACTAAAACTATTAAAAATAGTTTTTGGTAATTTAAATAAAGATGAAATAAAATAAAATATAAATATTAGATAATATACTTGAAAAATACTACTACTAAAAAAATTAAAATAAATAAATAAATCTGAAACTGAAATAAAAATAAATAGAAACGACAATAGCACAACAATATTACCAAATAACATTTAAATAAAAAAAACTAAAAAACTAATTCAAAATATTAATAAATACTATAAAAGTATAATAATACTAAAATAACACTGATTGTATGTATAGAGTACTTAGCTTCTACCAAATCAAACCCTGTGAAAAAGTCGATTAAAAAACAATAAGGTAAAGATGAAAAATAATAAAATGTAGGTATTGACAAAGACATTCAGAATGTCTTTTGAAGAATTAAGAGCCTTCATCTTTTGTGAATGGACAAATTAGGAAAGAACACTTACCACTTTTACATGGAAGATCTGGGCAAACAATCACTGGATCTAATACAAATAAAGAAAAGAAAAGTAATGAAAAGAAAGCTCTCTTTTTATAATTTTGGATATCAAGACCACATGCTAAAAACATTGTAAAGTCAGGCCAGGTCACGAGACTCACCTGGGCAGAGGACGGTTTCAATCCTATCGATGAAATCCTCTGCAACCAGATCAGCGAAACGCCTCATGCCCATGACCCTTCCATCTTTTCTGCAAGCAATGGACTTCAGGCTTTCATTCTCTTCCGGCTGGTCGAACATGTCACCAATACCGATGGCATTCACGTCAATGCTGGTGTCCGTGCAGAGGTAATTGAGCAGTTTGTCATCGTCACGGGGGTCATACCGGCCGTCTGTGATCACAACCACTGTGACGTTAGCTTTCGCACGACGGCTGTCGCGAATCAGGTTATCGTAGGCGAACTTCAGAGCAGAAGGCGTCCACGTTCCTCCAGCAATCCACTCAAGCTTTTTCACAGCTTCTTTGAAGGCGGACATAGAGTCGATCTTGGAGTCGTTGAGGCGAATAGCTTGGAATGTTCCGTTGTGACTGTACTGGACAACGCCGACTCGAGTTCCTGAGAAATTTAGCAAATACAAATTTCGTTAGATTAAATCAAACCACTTCTGCATTGCTACTAAGAAGAAATATCCGTACACGAGTCAGCCGTATGCGAGCCGAGTTCTGGAGGAAGAGTGGCCTCTGACCCGACGCATGATGTAGGATGTCGGAGTGGTGTTAGCTTAGGTGAGAGTAGACGCCTCTTGCGGTTCAAATTAATAGGGCTGGGCAACAAATTCAAGCTCCTCTTATATCAAAATCCTCCGACATTTCTCTGTAAAAATTCTCATATTAGACTTTTAATTTGTGACCGGTGTTTTGTTTTGCTCTATCCTCTGCGCTTCCGCGTTCATCAATATGTCATTCGTCGGGTCAGAGGTCACTCTTCCGCTGGAACTAGACTCATCGAGAAATTTTACGTTTCCAGAACGTTATCAGAACGTCCCAGCTGGTGTCAAGGTCGTCACCTAGTAACGTTCCCAGAACGTTCCGAGAACGGTCATGATGTGGATTTGCTTTAAGGGGTTGGGACACACGTTATTTGGCGGACCTTCATGGAACATTCAGGGCGTTCTCAGAACGTTTAGGGGACCATATTTTATTTGGAAATTTGATGTTCCCAGAACATTCTCAGAATGTTCCCGCTGATGTCAAGGGCGTTGCCTGCTAATGTTCCCAGAACATTCCAAGAAAGTTCTTTTAAGTGTTAGGGTGGTATTTGGCGGACCTTCAGAGAACATTCAGGATGTTCTGGGAATGTATAGGGGACCATTACTATAGGTTTAGGGGACCATTACTAGAGCCGTATGGATTACTTTTATGATGGATGGATGTGCTTTTTTGGGCTTCAAAATCTCAGGCTCTATTCACTTCCATTATAAAGCTTGGATGAGCTAGGATATTTTTTTTTTATATAACTCTGGTTGTGTTTGGCTGAAAGAAGAAAGTTATTAGGATGGCTTGAATGTGCGTAAATTATGGGATAATTTTCATGTCTGTGTGAACTAACCCTTTAAAAGCTAATCTGGACTGTAATTTTGCCATAAAAGATTAAAATTCAGGGCAAACAGAAACACAATAACGTGTTTTACCTGTATCAGAACTGGGATCTTTTGCTATTGAGCCCAGTCTGTTGATAGTATTGATCACAAAGTTCTTCTCCAGGGTGAAGTTGGTCAACCCTACACTCTCAGAACTGTCAATCACAAACACAATATCCAGGGCACCGCATCTCTTTTCACAATCTGAAACAAAGAAGAAAATTATGTAACAAAAGCAAATATACTGTAGCAATCCATTCTTTTCTATTGAAAAGTTATAAGAACCTTACCACAGCATCCACAGGTCTCTCTGATGTAGTTCATGACATCGCATTCCTGAGAAAATGTATTCAACATTCATCCCTAATTACATTATGTGCAATTTAATTACAAAAACTGAATTTGAATGCTTACAGTAAGGCCAGGGTCTCCCTCTGGTCCAGGGTCACCCTGTTAAGGACATAATTTAAGATAATTTAATAATAAGTTTACATAATTCACATAATCTTTTTTGTGACTGAATAGATAAAATATTCCAACCTTTAAACATCATTATGCACTAAAAATTAAGCTTACATCTCTTCCTGCATCTCCTCTAGGCCCCCTTTGTCCAGGCTCTCCTGAGGGTCCGGGCTCTCCCTGAAACACAATGAAGAAATATTATTATTATTATATTATATATTATGGAAGTAACATTGGTTGCAAAAAGCATTTCATGTTGATTTTAAAGTCACCATGAAAGCAATTTTTTTTTTTTTAATGGAATATTGCAGTTTTTACAATAAATAATTTATCAGTGCACATCATTATTTAAAAAAAAATGAATGTGCCCTCGTAATCTTTAATCAAAATAACTTCTCCCTCTTGAAGCCACATCTTTATCTCTTCTCTGATGACGTGTTTACTGGCGCGAGGGTGGGGCGACCTGTCACTCACATGAAATCGACCAATAGCAAACCACAACCATCCAATCAATTCTCAATGGACAAAATAAAGTCCCACCCTACATTTTTTCTTGTTTGAGAAGCCGTTTAACTTGGATATACATCACAATAGAGAAGAAAAGACTATCACAACTTCCATTTCATGCTGACTTGTTCTGAACAGCTAACGTGCAGCTAAAATGAGTCAATTGACTTACTTCCTCTCCTGGAGTTCCCTTTGAACCTGGGTCGCCCTTTGGTCCGCAGTCTCCTCTACTTCCCCTGGGTCCAGGAGAACCTTTATCACCCCTGTCACCCTGTAGGACAAATATATATTATATAATATATAAATACTTAGCAGAAATAATGTTGATATTTTGTAAATGGCTTGGAAAAACAGTTTGTATTATACAAAATCTTAAACTATAATGTGATCTAAAGTTCTGAACTGTAATAACTTTCAGTATAAGTACAAATTTGACTAATTACAGTACCGTAGGTCCTCTTGGTCCAGGATAGCTGAACCCAGGTCTGCCAGAATCACCCTATGGCAAGAGAAACAACACCTTGTTTTTTCATAATAGACAACCAAGCATTGTAACCATTTTATGGTAATCACCATTTTAAAACCATTAGATTTTTTTGTGTGTGTGTGATGTACCTTTGGGCCTGGGGGGCCAGGATCACCTCTAGGGCCAGAATCACCTGGGTCACCTTGGGAACCCTATAACGGAGATAACATGTTCATTACCAATACAAAATAAGTTAATTATCTGACTGGACAGTGATGCAACAAGGCTTTGGATTCAGACACTTTCAGCCAGTGTGTACTGTGAGACGTTTGGAAAATATGACTGGACATTGTATTTCTCTCTTTTTTTACATTTCTGCCTGGTTCTCCAGGAGCTCCTGGTGGGCCTCTTGGTCCTGGAAGTCCATTATCACCCTAGAAGTTAGAAACAAAAAGAATATATATAATATATATATATATATATATATATATTTTATCATGTCCACCTTAAAACTAATAAAAATATTTTTTTTTCAGTATTTAAGCAGCCAAAATACCTTGGATCCTTTGCTGCCAACTTCCCCTGGAAGACCCCTGGTTCCCTCAGGACCTGGTTCACCCTGTCAAACATTATACATATTTCAATTAATCATCTAGGACATTGATAAAATAATTATTACATTAAACTAACGTTGTCTTCCCACATGCAATCTGAGTTTACAACATAAAAAGTTATTTTATTTTAAGTTAATTATAATTTTCAGTGAACCCAAACACTGACCTTGTCTCCTTTTAGCCCATTAGGTCCAGTGCTGCCTTTAGGTCCAAAGTCTCCTCTTCTTCCCTAAAAATGCAATGGTAAATATTACAATTCTGACACAGGTCAACCTACTGTAAGTTTTACATGTCCAAAACTATTCCTCACAGGGTCGCCTTTAGGTCCAAGTCCTCCTGCTGTCCCCTATAAAACAAAACAAAATTTCCTATAACATTAAATCAAAATAGATTTAGAGAGTTAAAATTAAAATAACAACATTAATCAAAACAAATACTTACAGGAGAACCTTTCTGGCCAGGAATTCCAGGCGATCCAGGGCTTCCTCTCTCTCCCTGTAGGGGGTGTCAGAGAGTACATTACAAAATGTTTGACAGGCAATATTAATGTTATCTCTGTGGTTATGAGAGCTTACTTTGGGTCCAGGATCTCCAGCCAGGCCAAGTGGACCTGGTCTTCCTGGACGACCTGGGTCACCCTGAGAACAAAGTGAGAAACCATGACACCATACGCCTAATTATTGTTTTTTAAATGTCAATTTTATTTTTCTCTGCAATTTAACAGGTACCTTATCTCCCGGAACCCCTGGAAGACCAGATTCTCCAACATCTCCAGGATAGCCATCAGGACCCTGTGAAAGGCACATTCATTAGCTGACATTAAATGACTTATATAAGTCAAGTAACAGATATTCCAAAGAAAAGACTTGTCACATACCTTGTCACCCGGGTCACCTTTGCAGCCAGGAGCGCCGATCCTGCCAATTTTACCCTGTTAAAAAAAACAGATTTTTTTTTATTTAAATATTGATTATTTCAATGTATATTTTGGCAGTCTAATTATGAGTTATCCAAACTTCACTTTGAGTCTACCCAGTGGCGTAGCGCAAATCCGCGGGCCCCCATGTGAAGTCCGTGGTTCCCCTCGTTAGAAATCTCGTTCCGTGGTCCCGGTAGTAATCACGTTCCGGGGAGAGGGGGTGTGGTGAGGGGGGTTGGTGGTTGGTCCCCCCGGTAGAAATCACATTCCCGTTCCCCCTCGACAGCGGTTATAACAACACGCAGGTGCGTGCCCGTCCGCTACGCCACTGAGTCTACCCCACATTTACCATAACTAACCTTCTGCCCATCCGTTCCATTGCGGCCAGATATTCCTGCAACACCCTATTAAAATAAAAAAGTATTTTATAAATATTTCAAAATACAGAAGATTTTGGAATATTCTGTATTCAGAGAAAGTTTAAAGTGATGAGTAAATGTTATGAGGAACTTACCTTTTTCCCTTGTGCTCCAATTTCTCCCTAAAAACAGATAATTTCCATATAAACAAAAGTAAGTTTTTGGTGCATAATCAATTTGACAACCATATTTATAAGATCTAACAAATAACTTTGTTAGTACCTTTTCTCCTCTGATACCAGTCTCTCCCTAAATGAGAAAAAGAAACAGTAGGGTGGTTACAACTAGTTAAATAATGTGGATATACAGTACATATCATTTAATGACAGCTAATTAGATGTACACAAAATTTGAAATTAAATGTTGAACTGAGCATTTGACATAATATTTACTTAAAAACCCCTAAAAATAAATGATATATTGTCATGGCTGTCTGAGCCTTCCTTTCTTGTAATCAGCTAAGCAAATATGGCTGATTGATATATATTGGTCTATGACAAGATATTTCACTGCACATGAGGAATGTGAAGAACTCACTTTAGGTCCAGGATGTCCAATGGGTCCCTCAATACCTGGATCTCCCTGTAGGTTTTGACATGAGTTAACACAAATAGCACTGGTGTAAGATCTTCACTGAATACAAATTAGGTTTAGCATAGTCTTTGGTTGAATTGCAGTATTTTACCAAATGCTTTCATGAAAACTGGCTTGTACTCACAGGACGTCCTCTTTGACCTTTAGGGCCAGGGTCACCGTTATCTCCTTTAGCTCCCTGTAATAATCAAGGCACCAGATCAAGTGTTAAACAGCAGTGAAATTGCTTGTTTATTTAAAGGTGCAGTATGTAATACTGACAGTTAGTGACTGAAATGGGTACTGCAGTCCAAATTTAAAATATTGGAGAGGGTTGTTTCACCCTCTCCCTCCTTAGACCCACTCACACGAGTTGCCGGATTGAGGACACACAACAGGAACGAGCGCAGTGACAATGGAAGGCGAGGCGAAGTTAATGATTTATCCGCGTTTTAACACTTCATAGAGTCATAGAGATTTTTTGATGGATGCCGAAAGTGGATCTCTGACCCAGCTCATTTGCTGGCTTCCATGGCTGCTGCAATACGCTGTGTTTTCTGCCAAATGGCAACCCGGGGTGTCAAAATACTATTTGGTAAATTGGCAGCAGACGGGATCACACAGACCAAAACAAAAACAGACATTCCGACAAAGAACGCACATTTCCAAGTATAATAACTGGCTGTAGCATTGCTTTTCAGAGAAACAAGAACATAGCATGTTTCCTAAATATCTTACAGTCAAAAAATGACATACAGCACCTTTAGTATTTCAGTTTTTTTTACTTTAATTTTTTTAGATACTCACTTTCTGTCCCCTGTGTCCTGCTGGACCTGGAGGTCCTGGAGTCTCCAAACATTTCGCAGAGTAGCACTGGAAAATTATGATGAAATTGAGTTAGAAATCATGATACAATGTAAGATATTTTCCTCTTTTTTTTTTTAAAGATGTTTCACCACTTATTTGATGAAGCTATAAGGATGAAAATAAAGTCCAGATGCTTTAAACAAATTCTATTTGATTTTCTGGGAGAATGACACTATAAAAATCTTGGTACCATCAATATCCTTTAACACTAATGGAATCTTTCCATTGCACAAAAGGTTCTATATAGCGGAAAAAATGTTCTTTAGATCATTAAAATGTTTGAAAAAAATATGGTTCTTTGAAGAACTGTTCACTGAAAGGTTCTTTGTGGAACCCAAAAGCGGTTCTTCTATGGCTTTGCCTTAAAAACCCTTATTAGAACCTTATTTTTAAGGGAAGTAGTGACAGCTCTATGAAAGTAATGCAACATGTTGACACCCAATGAAAAACGTCAAAAGATGTCAGTACATTGATATGGATCTCACCTCTTGATAAGCCAGATGAAGCTATAAGAGAGAACGAAAGCAAAGGAAGATTATTAAAATTCTAAATCATCTCTAATATTTCTGATTTTATCATTAAATGTGAAAATTATCCAGTACCATCATATCAGATTATTATGCCACTGAATACCCAAAAGAAAGGTATAAAAGGCATTGCATTACCATTGTGTCATAAATGCGGTTGATTGTTGATGTCACTAAGAGAGGCCGCACTCCCCTGAGATCAACCGCCATGTATTTATCACGATAAAGTTCAGCGGGCGAGTTAGCGATCTCCTTGAGTCCCGTTTCCTCCAGGTTCCTGGATGATGCGACAGCAAAGATCTTAATGAACTCTTCACGTGCTCGTTCCGCCGCCACTTTGATCCCACCGCATGGGTTTCCTGTCACGTGACCATCGGTGATGACCACCGCAAAGCGCTTGGCATTGGGTTTGGATGGAAAGTCGACAAGTTGTTTGGTCATGTTGGTGATGGCACAATCAATATAAGTGCCCTTGCCCAGATATTTGATCGGTTGGAGCAACCTGATGAATTCATTCTTACTGGTGACCTTGCTGATGATTTCCTGCCGCTGGGAGAAGTGAAGACCTCCTACAGACCAGCTGATCTGAACTGAACCTCTGTAATTAACATCTTCCAGTTTCCTAGCAAAGGCAGCGGTAAACTCTTTGATGCTCTCTACCAAGCTGCCAGGTGGGTTCTCCTGCAGAGCTATGGTCTCAGATGTGTCGATGACAAAGTACAAGTCGATTGGGCATTCGTTTGGTTCTGGAGGGACAGAACACATACAGCAACACAGTCTCTTTACATTTCACTGCCGGTTGTATATTCTGTATATAACTGTGTATGTGACAAATAAAACTCTTGAAGTCACTAAAACAACATAAAATAATATTAAATAACTTGTATAGAACTACCGCTAGAGCTGCACGATTCTGGATAATTTGAGAATCACGTTTTTTTGTTTCAAACAGAAATCACGATTTTCCCATGATTCTGAACAGACACTTTCGACAAAATAACATGTTTAAAGTTAATTTAAATAAGTAGTTATTTTACTAGAGGTTCTGACTAAAAATTTAAAAAGGTTTAACAACATTCACAGCACATTAAAACATCACACTCTTACTTGATCTAGACAAACTGAGTATCATTAGAAAGATTAAAGACTCCAGCTTCGATATTTGACCACTGTTTATGATAAAACTGGGTTGCAGTGACATAAATTTCTTAATTTATGTCAGAAGTGCAAAATAATCTGAAATGTAAGATATTTTGAATAGAATATCACACAGATATGAATTCTCTCCCATCTGCTGCTGTTTATTTGCGTCCACACAGCTGCACTGAACAGCGTTCGCTAGGGCTCTTAGTTCAAAAGTGCACATATTTGGAGAAATATTGATTTATTATCACATGTTTGCAAAATATTTTGTCATACAGAATACCATTTCTATTAATTTAGCACTGAATTGTGCGATCTGAAGAGCTGTAAGTGTTCACAGCAAGCTTGGTGTCTCTTCTTCCTAGTTTGCGTCAGATATGACTCATTGCGTGCTCATTCGATCTCTACAGCTGTCAATCATCTTATGTGACCATAACTCCAGCCCTTCTGTATGACGTTACTTCCTCATCCAATTCTCAGTGAAGAATGAACTAAAGAAACATTTCTACACGTGAAATAAGAAGCTAATAAACACACGATAACTATGACATATGTTTTGAGTATGATTTTCATGCAATTTCTGCTATTTTTATATCAATAATGGCTGTTTACATTATAAATGCTAAGCAGGTGTAGCTATTAGCTCCATATAAAATGCTACATTTAACATATTTTATCATCATTATATGACTGAAATCCACATTAGATCACGACCGGAAGGTAATACAGACACTTGCGAGTTTAAACTTCCTGTTTAAAGTGGGTTTTGAGTTAAAGTGTATTTTTAATCTTTTAAATTGTTATGTAGCTTGATGTTAACTGTAGCTCTAATGTAGTGGTTCTCAAACCTGTCCTGGGGACCCCCTCACCAGTGCATATTTTGTATGTCTCCCTCATCAGATACCTCCAATTCAAGTCTTGCAGTCTCTACTAATGAGCTGATAAGTTGAATCAGGTGTGTTAGAGGAGGGAGACATGCAAAATGTGCACTGGTGGGGGTCCCAAGGAAAGGTTTGAGAACCACTGCTCTAATGCACCTGTTGTGCCCGGAGCTTATCTATTTCACGATCTATTTTGTTACAATAAATTTACATGAATATGCTTTTTAGTTTGTTTTCTAGAAAGACTTCAGATAATATGTGGATTACTGTAGTGTAGTGTTAATGGACAATCCATTATGCCAATATAAAGGCTATAATGGCTGAATACAAACAAAATAATAACTATAAAAGAATAATGAAGATTAAGTATCATACCGACAGAGGTGTAAAACCTTCGTCGATTGAGAACAACAGAGCATGAATTGAGCTGTTCTCCTCATCAGACATTAGACAATGGACTGCAAATGTGTGTTTACAGGCCAATAACATATTTGATTAGCAGGTTTTTAGCCTTCTCTAAAAACTCCTGACATGGTCTTACAAAATGTTTCATAAAATTCATAATTTTAGAGATATCATCCTCAGATTTGAAATAAAGCATGACCACACTAGTGGCTTCATTTTAGTTGTGATTATAAGTTGTTATATTACATTCACATACTATTTTTAGTGTGTCCATTCAGAATGACTTATGAGCAGCATGGGTATGCCATTTATGCCCCACTTGCCAAAATGGGGGTAACTGGAAAGGGGTTAAATGAATGATTCAATGAGTCACTCATAAATACATCACTTGTTTCATTACTGGATGAACAGCAGTTTTGAACAAATCTCTTGAATTAATGATTCAATGACTCACTCATAAATACCTCACTTGTTTCATTACTGGATAAACAGCATTTTTGAATGAATGATTCAAATGCGAATACATTTTTTCATCATCTCAATACAATCGTATTTTGAAGCACCAAGTTACTTTCAAAAGGTGATTTGCTCTATTTTGAAGACATCACTGTGTATAGCTGAACTATAAAATTTTATCCCAGTACTTATGTGATGAATTGTATTTATGTAACACAGAAATAACAAGACTGTGTGTGTTTGAAAAGGAAGCTGTTACCTATACCTATACATGACAACGGCTCTCTCTGGCTGAGTGGCAGTGCAAATGCAGATTTGAATGCCCCTGTGTGTTTTTGTCAAAGGATTAATAGACATAGTCGAATCATTGTCATTTAGCAATAAAACTGTGTTTGTGTTCGAATTGAGATTGTGATCTTTTAACGATTAATCGTGCAGCTCTTACTACCATTCAAAAGTGTGGGGTCAGTATGTTTTATTTTAAAGAAATTAATACTTTTATTGAGCAAGGATGCATTATATTTGACACAAGTAACAGTTACAATTCAAAAATCACTGTTTTCTATTTGAATATATTTTAAAATGTAATTTATTACTGTGATGGCAAAGCTAATATTAATACTGTGCAACCTGTGATACGTTTTTTCCAGGATTCTTTGATGAAATTCTGATGAAAGTTCAAAAGAACAGCATTTATTTGATATAGAAATGATTACATATCTAACAAACACTATAAATACCACTTTTGATCAATTTAATATGTCCATCCATATTGTTAAATACAACTTATGTGTAATGAGCAAAGACACAATGCATTCATATTATAATAAAGCAGATTAATCGGTTACTAAAGCAAGTATTTACTCACTTGAGCAAGAAGAGCTGACTTGGCCCTGTGCGTGAACGGCCACAAACAAGAGGAGGAGGATCGATAGTCTCATCATCCCCATTCTCCTTCCTAAATAGACAAGCAAACAAGATGTTTGACAGTGACCTTGATCACAACACTACATTCTCAAACATCCCATCTATCTTGCAGGACTATTTATACAAGAGGGTAAAGAAATTAGGAATGTGACTGTTTTGCCACTTTAAATAAAGTACTCTGATGCACATTCATGAAATTATGAACTAACAATCTATATAAATTCACTTAATAAATATAATATAAACTATATAAATTCAGTGTATCTTTTACATCAGTCCATTTGCATTATCTACTTCTAATAGGGGCAAACAAACAGCTAAACTAGTACATCAAACATTCAATATTTAATTTATTAAGAAATTTATGTTTAAAAATTCTGACAAATGGAAATGCTATTTGGTCACACCCATAGATGTGAAATTCAAGAGGGGCCCTGTCCCAAATGCCACCCTAAACACTTGTGCTCTTCCTACGAGTCCGCACTTTTGTGACGCAATGCCACTTTGACTGTCGGTAAGAAGTCTACTGTGGAGCTCACTTTAGCGCGGGATCGGCACGCATCGAAAAGTACGCATCGAGGGCATATCGACCGCATGAATTGAACGGACATTAAACGGCAGTAATTGTAAGTCTACCAGACTGAAAGTGCATATAAAGTGTGCCATTTGGAATAGGGTCAGGCAATGGCATTCTGGGAAATAAAGTGTTCTTCCACAACATTCAAAGTTTGACTTGACAAACTTTCCTTTTTCTTGTTAAAATTGACATGTATTGATACTTTACGAATGTAATATTATTATCATTAATAATTTAATTTACATTTTAGTTCTAGTTCCTGTTTGCTTCCTCAAAGTCAATTTATTTGCTTACAATATGTAAAAATACTACTGGAGCCAGAGATCTATCAACTGTCAGCAGAATAAGAGCTTACATGTTTCTGAACGTTGTCAAATGTCAATAGAGCTGTTCATTTTGTAGTCCTAAAACCCAGAAGAGAATTAGCATTTTCAGTCATTACATTTCTTCCAATGGTGTTTTAAGTTACGAGGAAAATAAGGGTGGTTAACATTACCAGAAGAGACTTTCATGTTTTGTTCTACAACATATATAACACACTGTCCTACCTCAAGATTCAATTTTGAAGAGTTTTTAAAATGGAAGTTGCTAACAAGTTGCTAAATAATGACTACAACTACCATTAAATTGTGCGTATATATGCTTGACGAATCAGACAACCATTATAGAACTTATTGAATAACTTGTTAGCAAACTTCATTTTAAAAGTTTCAAAATTCACATTTGACTGTGTCATTTATGATGTAAAACAAAACATGATAGTGTCTTCAAGTAGTTCTTTCTCTAATTAAAGCCATGTTTTCGTACCTTTTGTGTTTTTGTCAGATTTTTTTTTTTTTCTGCTTCAAATGAAAGTTGTGATCAAACTAGTATCTGGTTGGTTTGGTTCATGCGTTATACCTCTTCAACAAATAATTTTTTTAAATCCCTAAGGAAGTTGGAGTCCATTGCCTTGTGGGCAGCGCTCAGTTCAAGTCCCGGAAACCCGATTTTGAGTCCCGGCTCGGGCCCTTTCCCAATCCCACCCCCATTCTCTCTCCCACTTCGCTTCCTGTCATTTCACTTCTATCCTATGTCAGGGCACGTTTACACGACAACGATGTACTTTGCGTTGTTTACGGACATATGGCAATGTTGTCAAAATGATCCGCGTTCACACAGAATGAAAACGCTTAAAACCCTTGTATTCTGCTGCCAGGTGAGTAGTTGGCGATGTCACTTCATAAAGTACGCGCCTATAGACTGAACACAGGATATAATACGCATAATGCGCATGATGTCTCTGTTTTCACAAATTCACGTTTTTGTAGTTTGTACTATACCGTTATCGTCAAGGAGACGATAACGGTATAGCTTTCAAAAACTTGCACATTGAATCCCGTTTTCAAGTTAGCATTTTCTGGCCCCAAAACGCAGCTATTGTGTAAATGAACGGCCAAAACATATCAAATCAGTTTTAGCCCCTCAATAAAATAAAAAATAAAAATCTTAAAAATAAAATCCTCATGGGAAAAATACTTCCAGAACCAAGGCAGCTGAAAAAGTGGACGGGCACTGTTGCAATCTATTAGCTTTAAATAAGGGCGTGGCTTTGACCGGAAGTTGTTTCTAATTTTCTCCATAATATTCTCAGTGTCATTATTCATGTATGAATTATTGTCCTGGCTGCTGCTGAAGCGCCAAACAAACGGCCTGGTAGTTTTCTCTACGCTGGTCAAAATTGACCAATCACAGTCTTTGCAATTGCTGTATAAATGTTAAATTAATTTTATATACATTTCTGTGGTGGATTTTCATCTACACGTCAGATATCAATTACCAGAATTGATCAATTCAAGCAATTGTACAGTATAAACTGTATCAGATGTCTCAAATAAGACAAAATGACTCAAAGTGACTTTCCGAGCCCCCATTCGTCCCCTCAAGTAAAGCAATTAATGTCTCAGATGAAACAGTTATTAGCTAGTGTTCTGAAAAGATAATCTTTTGAAAACTAAGGTAATATTCACTCTAGACCGCATTTGTCAGATGCCAATTACTAAAAAAGCATCTTCCATTAAAACGGCTAATTCAATGCGAGGTTTCAGTTGAAGTATTCCACAATTTGTAATGTTTTATTTGAAACCATTATCTCATCTAGGCCTTCGCGTTTATTCAAATGATTTAAAATAAAATAGGCAACAAAACAGAAATATGGCCTCTAGCCACAATGTTATTCGTGCTTACATCCAAATAGCACAGGGGATCCAATGACATGATGAATTATCAAGTATTGCAAATATTATATATGCATTACATTTACATTTGGTTTTCGAGGTCTGTTTGTTAATTATACTGATTACACCATAACTTCAGGCATTTCAGGCCCATTCGACAATATGAAATATATGTAAAATATATGAGCTAGTCATAATATAAACTCATGTGTCTTTTCATCATATAAAATACGTTTTAAAATCAATCAAACAGAACAGCAACACACATATGTGATCTACAGGACGATCTACGACATTAAATAACATTAATAAGTGCATGCAAAACACACAGAGTTATGGAGTGCAAACCCATCTATTATTTTCACTAAATAGTTTTTCAGCAAATATAAGACGGAGGTGAGAATTTACAGTTCTCTGAATAAACTGAGCAATGTGCGACAAAGTGATAGCATAAGTGCCTGAGCATTTCCACACTTCCACTCATCAGAGACAGAAACGCACTGCCAAAGTTTCATAAAAACTAGTCTTCACTTACCCACCAAAGATCCGAAAATCTGAATAACTTTTCGAATGCTGATTTATGTTTAGGGCTATCAAGCATACATTCCGAACTAGGTAGAAAGCAGAATTCAGAATAAAGTCCAAAATAAGGGAGTGAGTGAGAAGCCAAGCTGCAGGAGAAGTTTCCTCTGCGCTTCTCCCAGCTTGAACAGAAGTCTGGTCCCTCCTTCATCAGCGCTAGAGGACCGAGCATCCGTGCATGTCCCATTCTGTCCGCATGGCGGCGCTGCGCATCCACACTGATGGACATAACTCCCACTCACGATTTTTGATGGATAGCTGGTGATAAAATGAGGTGGGGAGGACATCTTATTGAATAATTTAACTTTTTTTGTTAAAAAGTAGGCCCTATTTATTGTATTAATCTCAGGAACTCTCATAAGGCATTTCTTCTGTGGAAGTGCATTAATGAAACGCACATGGCAGAAGCATCTGTCGGCAGAATGACCCTTCATTTTCTAAGAAAACAGGCGTTATGCATCTTTTGAGTTCTATTTGCAGTTTTCTAGAGAATGCATGGGTTGCAAAACACTTCCAGATGTTATTATTATAGACTTTAAACACTCTGTTTAAATACTTTAAATACTCATTTAGAAAGTTTCATTGAATAGCACACACACGGGGGATGCACATCCAGGGCACGAAGCCCGTTCCACCACATCCCAAAGATGCTCTATTGGGTTGAGATCTGGTGACTGTGGGGGCCATTTTAGTACAGTGAACTCATTGTCATGTTCAAGAAACCAATTTGAAATGATTCGAGCTTTGTGACATGGTGGAAGTAGCCATCAGAGAATGGGTACATGGTGGTCATAAAGGGATGGACATGGTCAGAAACAATGCTCAGGTAGGCCGTGGCATTTATACGATGCCCAATTGGCACTAAGGGGCCTAAAGTATGCCAATAAAACATCATTACACCACCACCACCAGCCTGCACAGTGGTAACAAGGCATGATGGATCCATGTTCTCATTCTGTTTACACCAAATTCTGACTCTACCATCTGAATGTCTCAACAGAAATCGAGACTCATCAGGCCAGGCAACATTTTTCCAGTCTTCAACTGTCCAATTTTGGTGAGCTCGTGCAAATTGTAGCCTCTTTTTCCTATTTGTAAGCCACCTTTACAGTCCTGAACTAAAACAACGAGTTTATGCTGCGTTCACACCATAAGAAATATGTAAACCCATGAAGTTCTACTCGGAGCGGTTTGTGACTCGAATGTATGCGTTTCAATGGCAACACTATCAATGCTGAATTGAATCTGCAGCAGTCAGGTGGTACAGGTCAGTGCTCTTTAAGTTGTTTATGTTCATTATTATTGTATTGTTATGTGCTTGAGACATGAGGTAGATTAATGGCATCTCTCGTGACACTTTTGTCATTGCATGTTCATGTGTTTTGAAGGAGGCGTGGCTTTGGAGACGCTCTGAAGGGAGGGTGGGATATTATGGTCTCACACCAAAAGCGAAGCGAACATTTGCATCGCGTTACTCACTCTAGATTACTCACGGGATTAGGCTACTTGTTTTTTGTGTCACTCGAGCAAATAAAACATCACACGATGAGGAGTGTCTTCACGCACATCAACAACAACAACAACAAAATTTCTTTCTGCCATTTTTTCTGTCATCAACCATATTGGAGATAACTACTATTGCTGCTCTGTACATGTTGTGAAGCCCCAAATATGCTGGAAAGCCAAATGCCGACATGTCAGGGTTCACAGCACCACCCAGAGGCACACACAACTCAGTTCCCAGTTTGATAACCTGTCAATAAGCTCTTCGTTGATTGGCTTGCGCGACAGTGCACCATGCAAATTTTCTGCTCATACTAAAATTTTTTAACTTGCGCGGAAGACGAGAATCATCACCCACCATGATTTGATGTCTTTGCATTGACTTTGTATGTAATCTACTCGCGCAAATAATTAAATTCGCTTTTGGTATGTACAAACCATTATGCTTTCAATGCTAGCTTGCTATTGCTAGCTTCTCCGAAAATTGCCTACCCTGCCTTTAACGTGGAAGTTAACGTGAAAACGTGAATGTTTACAGTGTGAATTAAATATCACCATTTTTTCATAATACAGTAATGAGAATTAAATGATTTTAATAATAATAATAATTTGTTACATTTATATATACTTTTTTAGGCACTCAAAGTGCTTTGCATATAGAAGGGTTACACCCCTACTCTTTATCGAAGGACATCCTGGGATTTTCAATGACCACAGAGTGACTCGGTTTAACGTCTCATCCGAAGGACGGATTTTGCATTACAATAAAGAAAATGCTACTTAAAAATAATTAATTTATTATGAAAATAATGCCAGAATGTCAAGAATTTTAATGGTCATAAAAAATGGGCTTCGTTTTCATATACAAGACACATTTTCTTATTTAAATTTTTTTGTTATTTTAGTGAGAAATATGACTTGGACATGCTCTTGAGAGGCTTTATGAGGCTTTTTTTTTTTTTTCTTCAATCATTCTGTATCCATGGATACAGCTGTAGTCATTTCCTTACTCAATTAAATAGGCAAGCATAACAAAGTTTTTCCAATTGTAGGCATCTGACAGAGCATGTGCCATGCAGTCCAGTGAGTCACATACACCAAAAGATATCTACATAAACATTCATATTCCAGTAAACTTTCCCATAAACATGAGTAAGTGCACACCCAGTAAATGCACAACTCACTGCTCAATGCATTTAAACACAGAACTGCTTATACAAAAAATAAGCACACAAAAGTACTATAATCCTTAAAAGCATACATTCATATGATGCCACATGAGAGGAGGAAATTACTGATCATCCGCCATGTCCTGTACTGCTGGGTAGGGAAAAGGGGGTGGCGGGATTTGGGATTTTCCCTGTGTGGAGAGAGAAAGGCAAACAAGAGAGTGAGAGAGAAAAGAGAGAGAAAAGAAGTTATCTTTCACATCCTTTCTAAAGTTCCACACAATTTCATATCACTTGCACAAATATCCCCTTAAACCCAGATTACATAAGATAGTAAAGCAGCACAGAAAGCTCTACATATGCAGGAGGAAGAGAGAGGGAAACTGATGGTCTATAATATAAACAGGATTTTTTATTTTCTGAAGAAAATGCGATTGGTGCTTGCTCATGCAAATCTCACCACCATAATGCCAGCAAGTGGTTGCTGGGATGACAAAGGGTTAGATATCTTAGATATAGCTTGCTCAATCACATAAAAAAAAAAAAAAAAAAAATATATATATATATATATATATATATATATATATATATATATATATATATATATATATATATATATATATATATATATATATATATATATATATATATATATGACCTCTTTTTCAGAAGCTGCATGATTTGAGGTTCGATGCAGGACAAGTTAGACATTGAAGTTTGTTCCAAATACCACACTTAAAAATAAAGGTTCCAAAAGCAAGTTTTCACAGCCATTTTTGTTTTCCCAAAGAACCTTTTTCCACTACAAAGAATTTGTTTGTGCAATGAAAAGATTCTGTGACCGTTAAAGTTTCTTCATGGAACCATTGATGCCAATAAAGAACCTTTATTTTTAACAATGTAGCCCAAAGTATGACCCTAAGTAGCAAGCATCATTAATTAAAGCACAGTTATGTGCAACTGAAGTGAGATATTTTTGCACTAAGTTTAAATAACAGCAGATTTACACTGAGCATTACACTAGCATTTGGCAACAAGACGGGCTATTTGCACTTAGGGCCCTATTTTAACAATCTGAGCGCATGGTCTGAAGCACATAGCACAGGTGCACTTAGGGCGTGTCCGAATTCACTTTTGAATTCCCATTCAGTCTGCCCATTCAGTCTGAATGTTGTCTGACTATCACCAGACCAAGCTCAATTTAAGATTGAACATTGGTTTGGGGAGTCTGCTCTGTATTTTCTACTGCACAAGAGGCATGATCAACGAGCATAATTCAAATGACCTGTACGCAATTGGATAGTCCTTCAACCAATCAGACCACAAGAGGCGTGATCAACAAGCATAATTCAAATGACTCTGTGCGCAATTGGATAGTCCTTCAACCAATCAGACCACAAGAGGCATGATAAACGAGCATAATTCAAATGACCTGTACGCAATTGGATAGTCCTTCAACCAATCAGACCACAAGAGGCGTGATCAACGAGCATAATTCAAATGACTCTGTACACAATTGGATAGTCCTTCAACCAAACAGATCAATGGGCAACCCATCGCTTCTCTATCCGTCATCGTGTGAAACCCACCAATAGCGTGCCAGGTGGATAAGCCAGTCTGTGATTGGCTCCCGCAAAAGTGTAACAGAAGCAGTAGAAATTAATGTACAGGTTTCAAGACTGAGTTGCAGGACGAAATCAAATTGCCAGCAGATCAGGCTGGGTGTACCCAGTCTAGTCTGAATGGTTAATGGTAAAACAAACATAATTTACATAATGTGTGTCAAATGCAAATGTACAAAAACGCCTCCTTTTGTGTTGAATTGTGTGGAATAAAACAGGGCCATTAAAACCAATTCAAATGGAGCTGTTTTATAAGGCGTTTAAGCAAAATAAACATGAAACTAATGCCAGGAGTGAGAGGAGGATTGTGCTGTGATTCTAACTTAGTAGGTCTGCTATTTGTTAACATGTCAGAGTCTCGAACAGTAACACACTCGATTAATACACACACAAACACACTTAAAACGCATATTTCCATGGTCACACTCATAAACTCACAGATGTCCCCACCCACACACACAAGAATAACAACAACTTCCAGCTGGATTTTTCCTTTTTGCTACCCTTTCACTTTTAAACACTTTGTGTGTGGCATGTTCGTATGCATGCATACATGCACTGTATATCAAGTGTAAACACGTGTTGTATCCAAACAAAATGTGAATGTCTCTCAATTCTGCTTGTGCAGATTGCGACACTACACATTTTAGCTGTTGCATGCTATACTGTGCACTAAAAGCATGCAGTTGTATGATAATCGGAAAAATACTTTTCAGTAAGCAGCTAACGTTCGGCTCTCTCAAAGGTTCTCTTAAATAATAGAATGTTAATAGAACATTAGTTATTAAAGGAATGTTTTGTTTCTGAAACGTTTTAGTTGGATGTTTGTCTAACATTTCTTTAGGTTCTTGTAAATGTTTCATAGTGTTTAAGGAACATTCAAAATGTTCTCATAATGCTTGCAAAATGATACAATGCAATGTTCCCTTAAGGTTTGTATAGTATAACCAAGCAAAAAAAATGCTTTCAGAGAACATTCAGAAATAACATTTTCATAACGTTAGCAAAACGTTTTTTAGAACAGATTTATGTTAGCAAGGTGTGCTGGTGTTGAGAAAACACCGACAAATTCAGCTGTGCATTCCTTGCTACTACACTAAAAAATGCTGGGTTAAAAACAACCCAAGTTGGGTTGAAAATGGACTAAACCAGCAATTTGGTTGTTTTGTTTTAACCCAGTGGTTGGGTTGTTTTAACCCAGCGATTGGGGTTGTTTTAAGCAAACATTTAACCCAACCGCTGGGTTAAAACAACCCATTTACTGGGTTAAAACAACCCAATCGCTGGGTTAAAACAACCCAGTGTATGAACCCAGTTCATAGAGTGTATGAAAAAATCAACCATCAGTAATTATTTTCCCCAAATTATTATTAATGGAAATGATATTTCAGTTGATACATCAGGGTAGAATTTGTTGTATTGAGTTTATGTTCATTTGAACTTTAAAAAATCATGACAAGTGCTGTATATATCTTCATGAATAATATCATGAAAGGCAAAAAAATATATATATTTTTGCTAGTGGGAAATATTAGCATGAATAATGCACACATCCAAAATCTATCTCAAACAGTATATCATTTAAGACTTTCAACATCCTGTTGTACATGTAATATGATTTAGGAAGCACTAACTATAATCTTAACACATTGTAACATGTTAATAAATATACATGTATAAATAGCATACTATTTACGATGGATAGTATGCAAATTGGCATGGAGGGTCTCCAATCTGACAAACCCATTTTAAATCACGTGCATTAGATTAGCCAGACATTTAAAATGTGCAGAACTGAAGGAAGATTGATGAACGCGGCTGATCCTTGAGCCGGACTCTGGATCCTTATCTGAGTAGCTGAAATGTTTCTCTGGAAAAATTCTGATGTCAAGCACCTGTGTGAAGAGACACGTGCTTGAGTTAGCATAGAGGAAACATCATTTCAGCTGAACTTCTGCAGAAGAATCAGGCTTGTGAAACAGCGACGGGTTTGGGTTTTTTCCATGTTTCTTGGCAACGCTTGCATATTTCCTTAAAAAGGAGAGAAAGGAACAGAGGAAAAAATAAGGGGATGGAAGGGGTCTAAATGAGGGGGGACTGAGTCTGTTTTGTCTCAGAGGCACTGGATGACTAACACTGCAAGAATGATTCCATACTTCCCTCCAGTTACAAGCTCACAAACGGAAAAACTACACCAATACCCTGCTGAACAACTCCGCCACAGAATAACCTACACATGATCACATTTCTATATTGTTTTTAAACCACCAGCTATTTATGGAAGCTTATTTCTGACACATAAGGGAGAAAAATGCTTTAAGTCAAATCATATTCAATATATTCATTATGTCATAATTATGACATACTAAGCCATAATTGAGATAAAAGTCAAAACTGTTATAAAAATTATGATAAAACATTTTACATACTAAGTCATAATTATGAGATAAAATAATACTAAATTGAAATTATGACATTCATTGGTGTCATAATGATAAAAATCAAATTATTACAAAAAGTAAAAAATTATGAGACAACTCAAAATTAACATAAAAGCTATTGTACATTTTTTTAGATAAAAAGTAAAAATGAATGGCATACTAAGTCAATTATGAGATAAAAAGTCAAAATTATCACGTTATTATAATAAAAGTTGACATTATTTCAAAAGTTTGAAATTATGTGATAAAAAGTCAATAACAAAACTCAAAATTGACAAAAAAACTATTATAAATATTATTATATATTATTTGTATAAAAAGTAAAAAAATATGACCACACTTAGTCACAATTATGAGATGAAAAGCTGAAATTATGATGAACTATGAAAAGATGGTCATAATTATGACAAAAAGGACAAAAAATCCAACTTTGAGATTAGGACACATCATGATTATTACAAAGACTAAATGATGAGATAAAAAGTCATAATTATGGCATTAAAGTAAAAATGGACAAAATAAATGACATAATTATGGCATAAAATTCATAATTATGATTAATTTAAATTACGACAAAACAAATATGAGATAAAGGAAATGATTATAACTTTTATCATCATTTTTACTTTGATCTCATAATTATGTTTTGTCATAATTATGATTTACAAAAGCAATATTTTTGTCCATACAACTCTATTAAACTGAAAATTGTCCTCCTGTCTGTCATGCTGAAGTACTCACAAGAACTCTTTCTTCTGAAATGTGAAGTTCCTGCTGATGAAAAATAAGAGATTAAATCAGTAAAAAGCAATGTTCGTGCAACTGATAAATGATGGAGAATATGTGTGCGTGCCATCATCTCATCACAGAATCATGGAGCCCTGTGTTTGAATCCAGAGTCCCTCTGAAATCTTGGAATTAGCCGCAGAACCAATTTCCTTATTCAAAGAAACCACGGGTTTAGAAAAACAGAACCTCAACATAAAAGAATATCGTCATTTTAGGGCACCCGCACTTACTATGCAGATCTGTTTTTAATGAAAGCAAGGCGTAGCAGCCCAATCATAGTTTACTATGACATTTAGCTTAAGATAACATTTAGTCTGCTCTTCAAAACCAGATATGTGATATTGCACAATTCACAATAATTCCAAGTTTTTAGTCAGCATAACCCATTACGTAACGCTCTCTCCTTCTCACTAACCAATGACTCGTGCTGGATAGAGCTTCAGAACAGTGGATCCCTTTGAGAACATCGACTTGCCCTAAACAGGGAAAGATTGCCTCAGTGGGAACATAACGTAAAACATATCCACAGAATATTCCTTATTTAAGTGTGCAGTGTGTGTGTTGACGGTTCCACTGAGTCATCTACTTATAAATTGTAAACACAGTGTGGTTTGTTAGTCGGTTGGGCTGCACTCACATCAAGGCCAGGTTAAACAGAGGCGGGTCGAATTTGTAAACCGTCATTTGATGAGCCGTTTTAAGCCGTTTGATATTTTGGCTGATGCGGGAGCAAATCTGTGGAAGACATATTCTTTACTCATTTTATGATGTTTGTCTAAGGTTGGACAATTGTCAGTGGCAACTTCCAATTACATAGTGAAGTCTCTGGAGAATCACGTTTCTCAGCGGGTGGCCGTTGGCCTTGGCAGTGACCAATGAACTTCTTCTCATACCGAAGAACAAGACTGTCCTGATATTACACATATAAAAGCTGCTGGATCTATGGTTATTGTGTCACCAATATCGTCAGAATTTAAAGGGATAGTTCACCCAAAAATGAAAATTACCCCATGATTTACTCACCCTCAAGCCATGTGTGTATAGGACATTCTTCTTTCAGACGAATACAATCGGAGTTATATCAAAAAATGTCAAGCATTATAATGGCAGTGAATGGCAGCCCCAAATTTGTGAGCTGTGGACTGTGAGAGGCGTTACTCTTTCTTCGTAAGTGTCCTTTTGGTGCAGTTTGCTTCTCTGATTCATGGAGCGTTCTTTGCGGAATCATGGGTAATGTAGTTTTTCCACCAGAAATGTAACGATTATTTAAAAAATAATGTGACATAACGCAGTGATGGCTTCAACAAAAACATATACCAACGATTAACAACCTCATAGCTCAAAGTATGTCTGTTTTTAATGGTTTATACGTTAAAATCGAATCCCCCTGTAGAGAAAATCAATGGAATTTTTAGATTTCCTCGAGAATGCAAGTTACTCCATGTAATTTAATCCAACAGTGAAAGTATTTTCAGCTTGTGAGTTTAAAGGGATAGTTCACCCAAAAATGAAAATTCTGTCATCATTTCCTCACCCTCAAGTTTCTTTCTTCTGTTGAACACACACACACACACACACACACACACACACACACACACACACACACACACACACACACACACACACACACACACACACACACACACACACACACACACACACATATATATATATATATATGTTTTATTTTTATTTTTTTATTTTTTTTATGTTGAACATTTTAAAGAATGTTGGTAACCAGACAGTTGACAGTAGCCACTGACTTCTGTAGCAAGAAAAAAATCACTATGGAAGTCAATGGCTACCGTCAACTGTTTGATTACCGACATTCTTTAAAATATATTATTTTGTGTTCAGCTGAAGAAAGAAACTCATACCGGTTTAGAACAATGTGAGGGTGAGTAAATGATGACAATTTTTTCATTTTTGGGTGAACTATCCCTTTAATTCCACCATTAATCAGTAAGATACGCTGATTTTCCAGTGAAAACTTCAGTTCGTTAAATGATTAATTATTCAGAATAGATCACAATATAATGACTCATTATGTTAGTGATGATCCATGCTTATAATAATATGAAGTTGAAGATTCAAGTGGGTTTCCCCCTCCTCCTCCTCCCCTTAATTTAAGCCTGTGATTCAGCTTCTCCTACGGGCTGTAACAAGATTGCATGTGTCATTTGACTAAGTGTTTAACCGTGGTTTTGGAATCCCGGTCCCGTGGTTCACTATTGGCCGGAGTTTGTTTAAACTAAACTAAACTCCCACTATGGAGCTCTCACAGCTCTCATTGCTCAAGCAAATTACAGTGCATTGTGGGATTACCCCGCTATGCCATTCAAGCCAATTCTTTCCTTCCCCTCTCCCACCATTTTTCTCTTATCCTCCCTTTTCTCTACTCCATCATCACAAAGGTTCCTTAACTCGCCCCGTATTAATGCCCACTTCTTTGAACCAAACATAAACAAAAAATAAGCATCAATTTCCTCCCATATAGTTACTTAATTCAGTCTTTTTTTACACATATTTCCTCTTTTGTTTTCATTGTCATCTTTACCTCACCTTGTAGCTTTTTTTCTGCAGGCGACTTGCATCCTCTAACTGAGATATTTCTGTGACCACATGCCTCCAGATGTTGGCCCTGAGTGTTCAAAGCCAGCTGGGAGACATTAGCTGGGCACAAAACCTCACCGCCTCCTCTCTTTAAACCCCTCCCACACCTCCATACACTCAGTTCCCATGGCCACAGTGCTCGTCTGTGGGATTTCAAACAAGGAGGATTTGGTGATTGCCAAATGGGTTTGGCATGCATGTGGTGCTCTATGCATGATTTGGCAAAATATTGGGTCCCACTTTATATTAGCTGGCTATGTACTTACATTTAAATTAATAATCTGATACAATGCAGTTATTGTGTACATACATGTTTTTACATTGTACTTATATTTAAAAAAAATATCTGCATGTAATTAAATCTGTAATTAATTTCTGTAATTACATTTATAATTACACTGTTGACCGTTCTGTTACTCTTTAAACCACTCATACACCTACCCATCCCACCAAACCTGTCCCTAACCTTACCCGTATCCCACCTCCATAACAGCAAAAGTGTTTTGCAATACAATATGAACACAATAAGTACATTGCACTTTTTTTTTGATGCAAGTACATAGTAGTTAAGACCACCTAATATAAATTGGGACCGAATTTGTACTAGTAACATTGCCATATTAAACTTTATATCATTGGAAAGCTCCCAAAGCCACCCATGTTGCACCATTTATAATATGAAGTGAACTGTAACACCAAATCTGGCAACATGAAGAATTAAATATGTTGAAATCAGTCAAAAGGTTGTTCATTTCAAGGATGAATGTCTTTGTGTTATGAAACTGAAGGTTTGCTAACAATAAAAAGCAGGTCTGGTTCAGTCAAATATTCAGGCGCTTACCAAGTAGAGGAAGAATTGTAAAAGGAGGTTGGGATGTAGGGTTTGGATGTTTTATCAGCTGCAGAGTTTTTCCGAGCAAGATTCCAATTGGGAAGGCTTGTTCTTAGGAAAGTAGCCATTGTTTAAAAAAATAATAATCAAAAACCGGATTTAAAAAAATGATTTTAAAAAAGGAGGTGTGAGGGTTGTGTGCAAAATGTAATTAATCCTGTGATCAAAGCATTACTCCAGTCTTCAGTGTCACATGATCCTCCAGAAATCATTCTAATGTGCTGATTGGCTGCTCAAGAAACATTTATTATTACCAGTACTGAAATCAGTTGTGCTGCTTAATAGTTTTGTTATGATTCTTTAATAAATAGTAAGTTCAGCATTTTTGAAAGAGAAATCTATTGAAACATAAATGTCTTTACTGTCACTTTTGATCAATTTAATGTATTGTTGCAGAAAACTGAAACATTTCTTGTTTAATTCAAAGTTGTGGTCATGACTCACTATTAGAGATATATTTTTACATGTTTGCTGTGGTTTCATGCTCCCTGGAGTTTGGAAAGGAAATGGACGCCATGGCAAAATCTCATCAGATGAAAGTGAGATTACACTGCTACTGTAGCCTATCCCTGACCGGAGACAACCTCGTAGCTGGCTACTTTTATGTTGATTTCCATCCCCGTACATACGATTTTGGCGCTCCAACACCTCCAAACACTCCTACTTTTTTAGGGCTATTTTTTACTGGCACGTGGTGTTTCTGAGGGATATGAGGAGCGAGAGGTAAAGTTTTTAAATATGGTAATTAGTAATGGGTAAACTTGGAGATGGGAAGATGTAGAAAGATACAATCCAAATCGGTAACAGATTCTGTAGGGGGACCCCCTCATGGACGTGTATGAAATGTTTGCTATTTTAAAGGTTCATTAATATCCAACAGATGCTAATAGTGTACTAATGGTAGGATGGATAGATAAATGAATGGACAAGGGTGCCAGACATTAAGCAACGCTTGCCAATGCAAATGTTAAGTGTTTTGTTTACCTGAAAGGAATCCAGTGAGACTATTATTTTAATGTTTCACAGTTGTTCTTCAATGTCTTTTCAAGGGAAAATGAGCGTTAATGAGAAACCGTACAATGGCTAAAATGAATCCACATGTGATCTGTTTACAGCTGATGTGAATCACACCACAGCTTCCTCTCATGCGTTGTCACCTTGGGACACAAAAGAAACTGATCTATAAAACGATCTAATTCACCTGGCTCTTAAAAGACAAGAGGAAATATGGGAAGGAGAAAATGGAGAACACGAAACGCAAGCTTTAAATAAATAAATAAAAGTTTGAGGTCAGAGATGTGTTTTTTTATTCAGCAAGAATGCAATGTCATTAATTACTCGCCCTCATGTCGTTCCAAACCCGTAAGACCTTCGTTCATCTTCAGAACACAAGTGAAGATATTTTTGATGAAACCCGAGAGCTCTCTGACCCCTCCATAGACAACAATTGAATGAACACTTTCAAGGTCCAGGAAGGTATGGAAACAGTGCAGCACTTACTATTTCTACGGCTGAACAACCCGTGCGCATGCGTCGTAGTGCTCACGCGAACATCATTGGCCAATGTTCTGGAAGTGCTGCACTGTTTACACTGCTTCATCAGCGCAAGACAAGGGCTAGAAGAAACTGTTGAATAAAGTCGTTATTTTTGTTAGTTTTTTTGCAAACAAAAAGTATTCTCATCGCTTCATAACATTAAGGTTGAACCACTGGAGTCACATGGACTATTTTAGCGATGTCTTTACTACCTTTCTGAACCTTGAAGGTGTTAAACTGCTGTCTATGGAGGGGTCAGAGAGCTCTCAGGTTTCATCAAAAATATCTTCATTTGTGTTCTGAAGATGAACGAAGGTCTTTGGAAGGACATGAGGGCGAGTAATTAATGACAGAATTTTCATTTTTGGGTGAACTAACCCTTTAAAATGATCTAAAGTGAGTGATGATTTCTGAAGCATAACGTGACACTAAAGACTGGCTTCCATCACAGGAATAAATTACATTTTAAAATATATTAAAAAAGAAAAGTTATTTTAAAATGTAATAATATATTAAAATATTACTGTATTTTGATCAAATAAATCCAGCCTTGGTCAACAGAAATGTATATCCTGACTCAAGAGGCTGGCAAGTTTTTTTTGCCATGTTTCATGTCTTCTTAAACCAATAATTTTATGGATAGGTTTAAATGGCCTTGTCAGATGATATCAGTTCTTAGCTGCTTTGGGGTGAGGAAAGCATTATGTCACATAGAAAAACCACAGCCAGATTTCTAATGACATATTGCATGTTGTCAGGGGGTTGTGGTTGTTAACTGGATGTTTTCCATGTGGAGGCTTGGAGTTATACATTGTCAAGTTGCTGTAGTACAAATGTATAGGCAATCCCATTCACTGTTCAACAAGTGAACAAGCAACAAGTGTTCACCCTCTCCGGGATTTATTTCTTATGGGATAAACAGGAATATTTTTCAACACTAATATTATAAGGGTCACAAAATACTGAGTGCAAAAATTATTTATTATTGCATCAAGTGGGACTTTCAAATGTACAGTTGCCAAAAATTCATGAAAGATAGTAAATAAATCCTTTCATGAAGATTTTTGTGGCATATGCAAGGAGATAAATTACTAAGAAAAGCAACTCCAGACATTCTCCTATAACAAACAAATTGACACTGATCATCCACAGCATCTTGCATCCAGTGGATTATGTGCATGCAGCTTATTTTCAAGATGGTCAAACGACAGAGGCGTTAGTAGTGGGGTGTAGCATCCTTTATTTCAAATTCCTTTACAATAGCCCAGAGGCTGGTCTCAAATACATTTCCGACATGAGAAACCTATTGGTAAACTCTTTGGCTAAAGGCATAAAGATTTATTTTGAAGAAACCTGCATTTGAAGGAGCTAGTGTAGTGTTTACATCGGTAGCACCAATTTATATTCAAGTTTTACTTTTAATACTAACAATTAAGTGTACCACAGACTAATGCAAATAAAGAACTGACTTGTTGCAAGCAGGGTCCAAAATAAATGCAGTTGCTTTTGAATTTTCAAATATATTACAGTGTATTTGGCAGTGTGTGTGTGTATATATATATATATATATATATATATATATATATATATATATATATATATATATATATATATATATATATATATATATATATATATATATATATATATATATATATATATATATACAAGACACACACACTGCCAAATATACTGTAATATATTTGAAAATTCAAAAGCAACTACATATACATACACACAAGATAGATAGATAGATAGATAGATAGATAGATAGATAGATAGATAGATAGATAGATAGATAGATAGATAGATAGATAGATAGATAGATAGATAGATAGATAGATAGATAGATAGATAGATAGATAGATAGATAGATAGATAGATAGATAGATAGATAGATAGAAAGAAATAACATGTTTATTTTGGACCCTGGTTGCTAGATATAGCTGTTTCTTTGCATGTTATTTAATACACTCCGTATATTTATAAAGAGTTTAAGTCCTCATCATCATAGAGATTTCAGCTCCTGACCACTGAAAGAATACATTTTTAGTGCCCTCAATATCATTTAATGCTAATTTCTGGCAGTTATGGAAAGCAAACTTTAATACAGTCATATAGTCAAAGCACCAGAACTCACTCTAACAATTGATGTAAACTGTGAAATGACTTGATTAATCCCTATACTTTACAAAGACTTAGTGAAATAAAACATAGGCATTTTTAAGAATTCTGACACAATCATTTACTGTCTTTTATGAAATGAAACAGACTATGAAAAACCTTTTAAGTTCAGATATATCATTCACATGAAAAATAGACCAAAAACTAAAAACATATAGCTTGTGCTATACTGCCGCCCACCACCTTTACTCCTGGACCCCTCCCACTACCCAATCACCCCCTCGACTCCAGGGAAATCTTGCGAGAGACAGTTTGGTAAAAGACCCCAGTGACCATTGAGCGGTAGTCAGGTACTTTGAATAGGTGGCGGTAGGCGTACGTGTTGTCATACGGACGGCCACGGCTCACCAGGGTGCGCAGGTGCCCTTCGTTCACCTGATTTCCCACGGCCAGCACGTACAGCTCAATGCCCGCGTTGCTCACCTGCTCCACGGCTTTATCAATCTGGATGGTGTTGACACCTTGGGAACGACCATCCGAAAACACCAGCAGCTTCTTCTTCCTCGTCCTGCCACCCCTGAAGCGCTCGATGGCGAAGTTGAGAGCGTTTGTTACCTGCGTACCTGCATTCTGAAACTTGGCTTCTGCGATTTGAGCGACCACCTGGGTGGCGTTTGAGGAAAATTCAGCCTCCAGGTTGGCATTGTTGCTGTACTGGCCAACGCCAACCCGGACCTGGAAGCCTCCTCTTTCTGCTGACAGAAAACGCTTAGCCAGCATCCGTGAGAAGTCCTTGGTCATCTCGAAGTTCTTGGAGCCCACGCTGGCCGAGCTGTCCATCATGATGAGGACATCGGTGTGGTCATTAAATGAAACTGGAGAAGAGGAAAAGGGTGTAACCATCATTATCTAATGGTCAAAATGCTGACAAAATAGTTTTTTGTGTTCTCAATTAAATACTTACTTGGACAAGTATAAGTGGGACACTTTTTGTCTGTGAAAAAAAAGCACAATGTATTAAATAATTGTTTCTCAAAATCAGATCCAGAACTCACAAAGCACCCTAATCTGCGGCAGATACTGTATTTAACCTACCTTCACAGATTTTCTCAGTCAGGTTTTGCAGGAAGCTGTCATCCAAAAGAAGACCAAAGTTGTTCAGGACAAAGGAGAAACCTTGTCTGGGATCATTTTTACACACAACCTCATCAAGCTGTTCTGGATTGGGATTCCTTGCTGCATAATCTGTGACTCCAACGCCACCAACCTGCCAGAAACCAGAAGTGAGTCAAGGTAAATCCTTTCTGGTTTTGAATGGCATTTAACCTCATTTCATGGGACATACTTGGACATGAAATGTCATTGGATCACAAGTTCTCCCTAAACATCATGACATTACATCTGCAGCAACCTAGCCTCATTGGAAAAATGTGCCTGTTGCGACATTTCTGCATATTGATATTACATTGCTTATTGCATGTTTCGCAACACATTCAAAGTTAAATATACAGTGAGTGGCACTAACAGCTAGCTGTTTTATCTAAAACAGATGAACGTGAATCTGGAAATGGTATCATGGCAGTCCGGCAATGAAATCCAGTCCAGTGAGTGGAAGTAAAAGGTTAACACTCAATTGTGATTGAAAATAACGTACCACCCACAGTAAATCCTACCTTAAATGGCATTTCATGACTCTGGTTTCACTGGACTCATACCTGAGCATCAGTTGTACCAGGTGAGCTACCGAGCAAGTTTACTATGCCAGAAAAGCCAAACATTTGGAGCTGGTTATGTGATTCAAATGTCAAAATGTATCAGTATACAAATCATGCAGTATGGTAAGTGTTTTGTGGTCATATAGTAGGGGTGTAACAGTAACCTTCACGGTTTGGTGCATACAGTCAGACGAAGAATACAGTCAGTCACTGGTGATCCATACTACAATCCAGAGGGGGACGCGCACGGTAATGCAACACTGTTTGCTAACCACCACAACAGGAAAAAGATCAGAAGAAGAGATGATCTATGCACCAACCCAAAACAAGAGTTCAGATGGCACACCAGAGCTTGCTAGTAGCCTATATGCTGAGTTTCGATAATTTTTTTGTGACACACTCCACAAACTTCACAGAAAAAGGAAACCAGGACAGCAGAACCGGCATCCTTTATGTTTCCTTTATTTTACAAAATTATTTTAAGTTATTTCCACTGTTATAATAATATCATTTGGCAGTGTGCTGATTTGTTGTGGAAGTCTCACTAATACAGTCCAGTGATGAAATATGCATGTCCTGGAAATGGGAAGCCTCAGGTGGCACTTCATTCGCTGTCTCCCCATGGAAAGGTGATGTAGGCTCAGATGTAAATTCCACCTTTTCACGCTTTTCTACTCTAATTAACTCTCAGCATAGGCTACGCACATCACGTTAATGAATCAAAAATCAAACCAATAAGTTTGAAAAAGCTGTTTCATTTTACCGCGCAACAGTGGTCAAGTAACAAATCAACAGTTCGACAAATCTTTTTTTTTTTATCAGCCATACAAATAACTTACGCAAGTGTGAATTCTGTTTATTGCTTAGAGCTTGATACAGTAAAGAAGGCTGTACTGAACCAACTACCTCAGGGGGACTAAATTCTGCTAGGTGGAACAAACTGTAATTTGCACTACTGTCTGTTCAAAATAAATGAAAAGAAACCTAGCACTTGGGGATTTTTTGCTTTTCCTGTTGTACCGAACTCATATCGAACTGGGACCCCAAAACTGAGGTTTGTACCGAACCGTGACTTCTGTGTACCGTTACACCCCTATCATATAATAATATTAATTGATAATCTGGCCCGTAATCATAATTTGTGTGAACAGCAATAAAAGTTGTTGGTGTTTTACTCCCACTAGTGTTAATTTCAGCTGGAAACTGCAGTGAATTGTACCGTATACTTGGTGCGTTTTGGAGTAGAGGCACGTTTTTCCTATGAGCCTAGTTTTTCCAAGTTCATTAGGTTTACCTTCAGTCCCTTGCCACACAGCACGTTCAGGGGTACTGTGTCCCTCTTGGTGTCAGAGCGTCCATCAGTTAAGACAATGATTACACTCCTCTCCGTCACTAGCTTGCTAATCATGTTGTTTAGCGAGTACTGCAGAGCTTCTCCAGTGTACGTGGCTTCAGCTATCCAGCGCAATTCCTTCACAGCTCTAAAGTGAATGACAGAGATCATTTTTCTTTATTTCTTCAGACGCAATGCCAGACAAAAGATCGTCTGATGAGCCACAGAAGAGTTTCTTGAAGTTGTTATTGCCATATTGTGTGCAGATTATTGCTTTTAACAATAGAACATCAATATTTCGTACTGCTTTAGGTCTGTCAGGGTCTTAATGTTGGGGTCACCAAGCTGTACGGCCTCCTGAGCACTAGCACCGCTGTACTGCACCACGCCAATACGAGACTCATTGGCACCAAACTGCAAAGAATAAATAGGAAACTTAATGCATCTATTATTATATTGTGGAATTAATTCAGAAGAGCCCATGTATCTAGTATGTAACCACCATGTCTTCAAGATTAAAGGGGACTAAATGTAATAATTTAAGAATCAACCATTGAAACCCATATTGGTCGACCACTAATCTGAATATGATGGGGAATGTGTCTTTCTCAGTGTCTATCATGATTACAGCCCCAATGAATCCAAGTTGTCAGTTAGCTGAAGTGTTAATGAGTGTCATAGTTAATCTAAAACTAAAACTTACCTGTCTTAACTTGAGTCTGTCCATTACTGTCACAATGAAGTCTTTAGCAATGGCAAAGTTGGAAGCTCCAATACTCTCAGAGCTGTCCACAATGAAAGCAATGTCCAGGGGTCCGCATGTGCATTCTTAAACAAAACATGCATATAAAGAAGATGGCATTGCAGAACACTAAATAAAACAGTTTGAATTATTTCTCATATACTTCAAAGTCTTGGGACTTACCACAGCAAGCTGAAAGAAAGAAAGAAAGAAGATACAGATGGAAGAATAAAAGCTTATTCATTTATGATAAAAAATAATAATAATAATAAAAAAGTAGTTAATGCTCTGACCTAAATTCCTGGCCTTTTTTTCTCATATTTTTGAATTTGTAACCCAAAGGGAGAATATTAAGAAGAGCATATCATATTTAATCTGTGGTGACAATGAATAAAACAATGGCCAACATCAGCCTCTGTTATATAAAATAATACCGACCAGAACGGTGAAAGTCTGGACAGAACTAGGCATAAGTAATATTATGTTTGGGAGGTCAAATAAATGATAAAACTCTAATAAACACAAAGCAGCTAATCTCAAGTGAATGGTTGGATGTTTTTCTTGTTGGCTGAAACTTTTCTTGTTTTATTTTAGACAATTTTGTCTGCTTTTTCTCTGGCCCCTGGGGTCTCATTCATAGTACATTTCACACACTGATTTTACTCTATTTATAAAATTAACTGACACAACAAAACAGTCAAGATTTTTTTTTTTTTTTACAAAAGCAACTCAAGATGAATGCACAGGGCTGAAGCCTAAGGTCCGTACAGGGAGGACAGCCTTCACTGGCCAAAAAAAATTGGGCCATATTAAGTAAAGCAGCAGCCCACAAAACATTACTCGCATCTGATTGGTTAATACTGTCCAGTCCTATTCCTTTAAACTGAACTTTTACACTCTTCTGTTCAAAGGATCAGTGTTTTCTCTCCAATTGGATTATGTCCTGTTTTCACATGCCCAGATGGCGATATTAAATATCTAAGTTAAGCTTCCAAAACTAATATTTATGATAAACGTGCACAATATGAGCATTTAAATTAATCCATTCTGGATTAAAGACTATGACTCCAACAAGAGTTATAAAACAAAATAATGAATATCCTTTCAGAAACAATTAACAGATGATTCTGTGGCGTAATTTGATTAATTAAAAACTGGCATAATAGTTTGTGCAACTTAAGTGCACCTACACATATTATACATATGAATGCATGATTTCTGACAGTGTTTAGGGGGAAAAGCACATTTACATTGGCTCAAAAATCTGAATGTGTTCTGTAACAGTTTGTAGAGGGCCTTAGTACTTAGTGTCAAAGTATTTCAGTGTTTTCTTATTTCTTTCACTCGCTCAATTTTTTTGCATGTTCTCTACTGGCCTGCAAAGTTTTATGAACCCTGAGCTGGCTAGGTGGATTGTTGTATCATCACTTCATGGCACGAGTCGACATTACGGTGTTAAATCAGTGTGGGCGACAGGCAGGTCACCATTTATGGAGGCAGTGAAACTGAGTAGTGAGTCATGGGTAAATACAAAAACAGGTCAACTCACAGCACATCTTCATGATGATATCCAGAATCTCACATTCCTACAAAGAGAGAGAGAGAGACATTAATGGAGAGAGACTCGCTGCCTCTGCAACTGATTTTCCCTGTCGCCATTTTGTATCACAAAATGGAGCCACAAGTCCATGCTGTTTTAATTACAGGAAATTCTGCACTTTCTGCACAACGCTCCCCAGAGACTCACAATTACTGCAAAGACACTTTTTAAAAGTGTATTTCCTCTTGTGCTGAATGATGAAAAAACATACTATGTCAAAATAAACCAAGAGTCCTGGTAAAGAGGTCAGGGCAGTTCCTGGCTGTGTAGCACCTACAGCTCTGCAGAAGATTAAGTGCCCTTATCAGTCTGATCTTAACAGTTTATGCGCCACATTTCAGCACAGATTGCTTAGTGAGCCTTTCAAATTACATTGGACTCTATCTGATTTCATATGCAAAAAGGCTGATGTCTTAAAGGAACAGCAGCAAAATATTAGCCGGTTTAATTCTATAATGGAGAAAATAATGAATGTTTTGGGTAAAAATAAATAAAAACGTAGCACTTTATTTTACCAAGACCTGTTCCCCATATACATACTATGTACTTATTATAGCTATTACAATAACTGGGTAATAACTAGAAACTAACCCTGAACCTACCCCTAAACCTAACTTTAACTCATGTAGTTACTTTATATTAACCAGTACTTTCTTAGGAACGTACACTGCAAGCACACATACTGTAAAATAAAGTGCAACCAAAAAAACTTTACATTACACATTACAAGTAGCCTTCAGGATAAAAAATAACCCCTTCAAATGTCACTCTTAAAGACTGCACATCTATAGTGTCATGCATTCCTTTCTTTGCAGATGCAAATGGAACAAGCCAGCTGTCGTGTGCTATTAAAGGATGCTTTTATTCCACAAAAGACTAGTCTGGTATGTGCTTGGGCCTTGGCTAGAGAAAACCATAGCTACTTGCTATCGGCGATGTGGAATTCACAAAAATAATGGAAAGTGAATTGTGGAATGTCCAGGATCATTTATTATCAAGATCACTGTCACCCTCTTTGTCTTTTCATACAGGAAACTGTACTGGAACATTTTCATTATTTTTGCATTATACTTTCTTTGATTTGTGCATTCAGTAAAACCCAGTTTATTCGAATTAAACTCACTCACATCAGCTCCTTGAGGCCCAGGTGGTCCTGGTGGTCCCTGTGCATGAATACAAGACAGATTAAATATACTATGTGCACATGAAGACACATACTATACTTCTGTAGTATCGAACTACATAAACAGGTCTGTGAAAGGGTCACTGTCTGATTTGTTACATACTACACAGATGTAATTCTGCCAGAGCAAAGAAGCTCTGAATCCCTTTCCAAATAAGAGCATTTTTGAGACAGACAAGTCTCCTCCTCTCTGGATGTCATCCAGTGGCAAAGAGGAACATCACAAAATTGCAGGCTGAGAGAAATTTCCCTTCCCACACACCCATAACTCATGGCTGCTCACTGTCGTTCTACATAACTGAAGATTTGTACACTTAAAAACTTCTCTTGGCTCCTCTAGAGAGTGTAAGAGCCTTGTTGTTTACTTCTGAAGATATAATAGCACCAATCACCTTCTAAATGTATCTGATGAGATTGTTTCTCTTTGTCATTTTAAAGATGTTTAACCGAGTTCAGGTCCAGGTTTTCTGGAATGCGAACTGTCAACCGTGGCCAATGGTATTTTTGATTCTATATCAAGCGAGCAATAAAATTGTTTTTCTAGCTTTTATTTAGCCAGAATTTTGGGGTTAGATTTGTTGATCACATTCCATTGAATTTCTCAACTGAACTTTCTTGCGCCTTTGGATCTCAGGCATTCAATCCAACAGCAGATTGGCGTGTCTAGGTTTCACTGATTCAGAATACAGATACATTATTTAAACTTTGTCAGGATGCTGACATAAGCACATGGTGCAGAATATCATGCTCATATGGACCCTCACTGGAGAACATGAATCACAATATGAATAAATATAATTTTTTTTTATCATTAAACCCTTACATAACAAACTTCAATAGGAAATACAGTAAACACAGGCTGAATGCATTGAAATGGTGCAATCACACTCACAGATTTTCCTTCAGGTCCTCTGTGACCTTTGGCTCCTTTAGGCCCAGGTGGTCCTGGCCTGTCGTTCTGTGGAAAACAAGACATGAACATTTAGCCTGGAAAATACAGTGTTATAAGTAGCTATACCATTTTAACTCTTTCCCCTTAATGGTGGATTTTTCCATAATTTATGACAACGCTTCCCCACCATTGACAACATTTTCTGGCAATCCATGTTTTCACTGTTATAAGGTAAGGACCGCTATTATGCATCTTCCGAAAGAGTACAAAATCTCCAGATCCAAAAACAAGCATGAAACAGAAACAAGTGACAGAAGCATTGCTTACATGTGAGCTAACGTGATTAAAATTACCGAATGAAATGTCGACCCACAAAGAGATATAGGACTGTGCAAGCTTTGATGGACTCGATCTACTCAATCTATGTTACATTTAACTTTTCCGGCCTCTTATTGCTACCTGTCCCAACTTTTTTGGAATGTGTAGCTCTTATGAAATTCAAAATGAGCCAATATTTGGCATGACATTTCAAAATGTCTCACTTTGAACATTTGATATGTTATCTATATTCTATTGTGAATAAAATATAAGTTTATGAGATTTGTAAATTATTGCATTCCTTTTTTATTCACAATTTGTACAGTGTCCCAACTTTATTGGAATCGGGTTTGTATATTATTAGCAAAACATTTAAAGAGAAAATAATATATAGTCATTTTAAGTCAATATTCCTTCACATGTAATGACAATTTCATCTGTTAATTTCCAGGTTTAAATTAAACTCTTAATTCCAGCCTCAATCTTTCGGACATCACCGTAATATCAATATTATGAACATCGCAATCAGCTTAAAACCCTCCCAGACAACTCTTTTGGCGTTCTGCCACCAGCCCAGCAGATATGTTCATCCCTTCATATCTGTCTCGTGCCAGATCACGGTCGGGCGGTGAGATAATACTAACCACCTGTCCCTATTACAAGCCGGCTCTCCCATGCTGCTTCAATTACCTTCAAATTCCTCACTTCAAAGTCCACAACTGTCACAGACATTCTCCTAGCAGGCTCACAGTAGGGACGAGGTTAAATGATGCTGTCATGCTAATATTGTTATGGCTCATCGTGATTACCTTGACAGATACTAGACCGAAAGTGGGCCCCTCGGGTTTGGGAGAGGCCGGAGAAGCCCAATCAATTGTTTACAAGTGCAGAAAAACATTTCCAAACAGTCTTGGCCAGCAGAAAGATAGAGCCAAACACAAGAAGGAGCAAAGCACCTTCATGGCTCATATGGAGCAGATGTGAGGCCCTGAATAATAATGTATACAAAATAACGTATACATATGCACACATTAAATCAAACACTTAAACATAATAAACACATAAATTTGGCTAAAAACATGTTCACCTAGAAAAATAAATGTATGTCACTGCTAATATGTATAATCAACACAATGCTAATGCTCCAGACAAATGCAGCTAAAGCCATAACAGCACCTGACAGCTATACTAGGAGAAGCTAAATAAATGAAACATTCCTTTCCCACAAAAAGTACATCAGGCTTCAAGCTAGTTGTTAGCTATTATTTGTTCCAGCCACAGTTAGTTCTATGCAATGAACACAAACTAGATTGCTAACATGCTAGTGTTCTGAGTGCTTCATACTAGCATGTTGCTATGCAGGGTGTTCTGGTGGTGGCTATCATGCAGCTGATTACAAAAGTATTAATAAAAAAAAAAGAACACAATGAGAAATCGTAATATTGATTGACTTGGCAAACATCACTATTAACAGAAGTCTTCAGAGACTGCATGTCTTAACCAGAATGATCACTGTGTAAACAGTTTAAACATCCGAAACACAAATGCTTCAGAATATTCATTTATCATGTAAACATTGTGTTTGATTAATAAAGGCCTTTCTGTGGTGCAAACATTCAAGTGTGTGTTCAATCACAGCAGTTTAACTTTTTTTTCAGCTTGTTAAAGTGTTCTTCCTTCTGCATTATTGGGGATATTGTTCCCTCCAGACCTGATGGTTATTATGAAGAGCTTCTGGCCATTCTTTAAGATTCAGTTGTAAAACACGTGGTAAACATTTTAATTTATGGCCACTGCAATTCTGCAAATGATAACTTTTGGAATTATAGTCAGTTGGCTTCTTTTTGATCTTTGCACATTTTCCATTGTAAATGGATTCTAAATGCTTTCTATATGAATCTTAGTATGGTAAACTACTCAAAACTTTTACAGGGGGTCTTTAGATTTTTGTGAGTAGTTTAAGAGAGTTACAGAGGTGATAAACACAAGGGTACGATTCTAATTATCGTAAAGTGTATGTGTGGTTGAACTTTGTGTGTGTCTGTCTAAAGCCATTGCCTTTTCATGTTTTAGGCTCATTGAACTCTTCTAGCTAAACAAGTTTGTTGTCTTCTGAAATGTGACCGAACACAATTCATAACTGTGGCAAGCAGGACGAGGCTGAGGGACCGTGAGAGCGGGGCAAGGCCGTTGGCGTGAGAGATAATGAGCGCCAGCTGCACGCTGCACCGGTCTCGTATCTCATGGAGGAGCTTCGGACGAGGCATAAAAGGAGGAGCGACGACAGTGAAGGACGAGAGAGGACCAGGCCTGTGTTACAATAACACCATGCAAGCATTTTCAGCCTTGTCACAAGAGGCAGTATAGAGGACATTAACCCTTAAATGCATGAATGTTTCGCCAATCATCATTACATATGTGGGTCTTTAGCGACCCGGATCTATATCGAACACGGATGGATCTCTACCTCTCGCGATAATATAAAACTCTCCCGATATTATAGTAACAATTTATCTTTTGGAGCTTGGAGGGGTTCAGTTTGAGCAGTTGTTTTATACCATCACTGTCCCCGGTCAGAGCTCATTTCCCAGTTTCTTCACCAGATCCACCATTAAGTGACAGTGACACTAATATTTGATTGCGTTCAGTACTCGCTCTGCAATAAATTGCTGAGCCATTTCAAATTTTGCTGATGATACTTCCTATTCTTTTGTTTACTGGCTGCAGTAACTATGAGTGAAACTTCATCATTGTTTATCAGACAATGCCACCTCGTGGAACAAACGTGAACAACATTTATTCAGTCATCAACGATTCGATTATTGATGTGCAGAAAAAATATACTGTTTCACACCTCGGGTCCTTAGTGACCCTATAAAAGTTTAACAAAAAATTACCGGGAAACCAATTATTTTATAATTTTATTATATTTTCTTGTTATATTGTTTATAATTAACTGATTGAAAAATACTATTTGAGAAAAATTAATGAGGAGGAGGGTAGTGAATGAAGTCCCGGGCCACTAAAGACCCGAGGTATGCATTTAAGGGTTAATGTAAAAGTCCAATGAATGAAGTCCCGGGCCACTAAAGACCCGAGGTATGCATTTAAGGGTTAATGTAAAAGTCAATAAGAAACAACTGGGTATACGGAAACCTTGTATCTTCATATATCCTTTTTCATGAATCATTACAATTGCTCATCCTTTAACTCTCTCTATGGGTTTTGCAAATATTTAACCAATGAAACGTATTAAAAAAAGCTTGTGACTAAACCACTGGATCCTTAAACTGTTGGTAAAACCTCATAACACAGAGTAAGGGAACACAGCATTAACCAATTAACAGGTTTTTAGTGTAGCATTTTTTTACATTGTAAGAAATAGCAATAGTGATGTTCGTCTTGGCAAACACCACCAATATCAGAAATCCTGCAAAAAAGGGTATATGTCTTCAATAGAAAGATAAATATGTGTAAGCAATTTACACACATCTGCTGCAGAATGTGTATGGCTTGTAAACATCCTGTATGATTTATGTGGCCTGTCTTTAGCCCAAACATTCAAGCATGCATTCAATCACTCGCAACTCAACAAACAAACAAAAACCTGGCACTCTATCCTCTCAATGTGCGAGAAACCATTTTAAAATTAGAACATAATTTCTAAAGAAAGAACCATGAACAGCCAACAGATGAAAAACAATTCTTCCACATATGCACGTCTCCACCACTTCCTTGAAGGTTTTGGTTTTGCATGGACAAAGACAATCATGATGAATAGTGAAGCTGTCTGGGCGTTAGATCACCAAAAATCGACTCCAGATGACTAAAGATGAAAGCTTGTGAGCATGTGTATTTGTTGCTATTTTGTGTCGGCTTGTACAACCACAATGAAGAGACTCAAGATTGTTTTGATGTAAAAATTACATCAAACATGAGCTCAGCGCTTTGATATAAGCATATGTGATATGTTTACAGCTGACATTCACCTTTTCACTTGACTAACATCCCACACAAGAGTGGGTGCTATGAGCAAAACCTCATATCATGGTTATTTTATAATATATGAGATAATCCACAGGTAGGTGTGCAATGCATGAATTTAATGTACAACGTGGAGGCAAAGAACCACTCAACCTGAAGCGGAGGCGAAGTGCAATCAAATCTCGAATTATCCTGCTTATACCATGGTCACTTGCTAACACTGACCAGATGAACAGGTATTGATGTTTACAGTGCAAAATTTGCTTGGAAGGGTTAAAATGACTTATTTTCGATCAGTGGTTACAACCTTTTTAAGCCAAAGATCCCTGACCTCGGCCTTGATGAAAGGCAAGATCTACCTATATTAGATTTTTCATGGCCAATTCAGTTTTTTTTTTTTTTTTACAAGCAAATTGACAGCTGCCGATTTTCTTTGTTTAAGCAAATTTATTTGTTGTTTATTTGCTCTATAACAGGCCTTGAAAAATGTTGCCATTTGAAAAGAGAGGCAACCACTGCATTTTAATCATGATCCAAACAAAGATACACACATGTAGAATGAGCAGTTGTTTCAATGACTTTAGCTTTGTGAAATTCTTACATAAGACACACCTGCACAAAACAAAAACAGATGGACTGAATAAAAATACAAATTCTGACAGTAGGTGGTACTTATGGAAAAGAAGCGTGTTTTTGGATACCACTGTAAAAATGCCATCATAATTATTCTGAAGACAGTCATTCAGAGATACATTCATGTAACCCCAATTCAATATTTATATTTTTCTTATATTTCAAGCATCAGCGATCTTGCTGGGCCTATTTATACCTGGTCTACTTCATGCGTTTTTACAAATCAGATATCTATCTGATTTATCAGAACAATTCCATTTACACTCCCGCAAAACGGATATAAATCCGATCTTCAATTCTCACGCTATATGCATTTTTTATGGAGTTCATGACACCGAAAGCAACAAATATGAGCTGCATTTTATTGATCAACAGCTAATTTCAAAATCAAAGACGGCGATAGGAGAGAGAGTGGCATAAGCACTAGTAAGATCTACGTTTCTTTACTTTTATTGATAATGGTTGTGTATTTAGTGTCTGCAACTTTCACTTTCATTTGTGGCAGTTTGCTGAAGAGATGCTCAGCTGCTCGTCTGAGATCACGTGCTGCAGTAGCGCTGTCAACTATAACGTCAAAATTTACATATGTGGTTTCAACAACCAGATACATTTAGATTTGTTCAGTTTCGTCTGGAATGCGTCCCAGACACTGTGTCTGGTATTTTTTCTGCTGCGCATCTGCACTCTCCTCTTTGCGTCCGTCTTCAGCGCATCCCATCTCTGGCCCGTGTTAATGTCCGCTAACAAACTTCGTAATATCTTCACACACATGACATTCGGGAAATTATTCCAATGCAGTTCGTGTGCAAGTCCGGAATAGAGATCAGCCAAAATTAAACTAAAAACCGTCCGGTTGCTAATTGTGTGTTTGGAGAACAAAACCGACTGTTTCGATTTATGGCTGGTCGAATTTGTGTGGTGCGAATTTTGAGGTTGCAGAGAATACATTTTGGGAGCATATGGAGCAACTTCGAGCCTTGATAATGTGTTGTTACTTATTTTTCGGTTATTTATCGGGAGCTACCGGGACAGTGATTGCGATCGACGGGTTGGCGACCACTGCTTTAGATCAAGTATTCTGCCTGCTTTAAATCTGATAGCGATAAAGTAGTGTGGTAAGATTACATTTATTTGACTGAATTATAACATTTATTTGAATTAATTATTGAGAGAGAGAGAGAGACATAAAGTAGATGTGTTTGTGAATTATCTGTGCTCTACTAACAATGAAGCTGCAAGTTTAATTACTTCAAAAACATCGATATCACCGAGAACTATGATGTAGAGATTCAGTACCAAAGCTAGACTTTGACAACAAGTTTCTGTGCTCCTCAATGTTTCAATCTCTGTGCACGAGAGACGTGTGTGTGTGTGTGTGTGTGTGTGTGTGTGTGTGTGTGTGTGTGTGTGTGTGTGTGTGTGTGTGTGTGTGTGTGTGTAAACTCAACATAAATGTAACATAAACTCAACTTAAACAACTATATTTAAATATTTCTACTGTCACACAATATATAGCATCCTAGTGCCCCAACCACAAATATGTTCCAGATGCAAGGAAGTGACATAATGAAATGGAATCCATGGTGTGATATTACAAAGTTTGCAGTCCATGCTTTTGTCCATCACATTTGGAAGTTTGGATTCTTTGATTACAAAACAAACAGTTCAAAATCACTGATTAGATCAAATAACAACTGAGTGCTGAAGGAAAATGCTGCAATTCCAACAGACGTACAAAGTGGCCAGAACGATCAAAGCACTGAATGTGCGGGACATTTCCTCAAATGTTTTTGCTGAGGAAGTGCACAGCTAGACAACATAAACAACAACAGGAGAAGCCATTAGTCAGTGGAGATGGCGGTAGTGCATAAGTAAAGTAATTTTCTGTTTCTGTTGTAGATTAATGTAGCTGCAGATTAATATTTGCTGTTAGGAAGGATTCATTCATTTACTGCTTATTTCTATTTTCTACTTTCATTATCATTTGTATTTTTATTGCACTTACTTGTAATTAGAATAATAGTTGTCGGCTAAGAAGTAGCTATTTGTTATTTGTATTGCTGGATGGGGGAGGTATCCAAAGCACAAAGCAGTAACTGGTCATGGGGGTTCCTCAGGGATCAGTTCATGGACCTCTCCTCTTCTCCATATACACTACATCAATGAGACCCGCCATCATACAGGCACATGGTTTCTGCTGATGAAACTCAGCTCTTTTCATTTCAACCAGATGATGGAACTGCACGGATCTCAGACTCCTTGGCGGACATCCCGGTATGAATGAAAGAACGTCACCTGGAGTTCAACCTGGCAAAAACAGAGCATATCGTCTTCCCTGCCACTCCAACTACACAGCACAATTTCACCATCTAGCTAAGTCATCGACAATAATCTCAGCGAGTTCTTGGGGTAATCTTTGCTGACCAGCTGACTTTCAAAGACCACATTACAAAGACAGCTTGATCATGCACTGCACAATATCAGGAAGATCAGACCCTTTCAAATGTAGAATGCTGCACAACTACTTGTCCAGGCCCTTGTTATTCTAGGCTGGACTACTGCAATGCTCTTCTGGCTGGACTTCCATCATGGCAAATTAAACCTCAACAACAGTGTTGGGGAGTAGCTAAACTACAAGTAATGATGCTACTAATTTAACTACATTAGGGTAGCTTGACACAGAACCTCATTTGCTTTTAAAACAGTGTAGTTTTTCCGGTAGCTAACTACTTTTTCCAGCAATTAGTCGTGTAGCTACATTGCGTTTTGACGAACCTGCAATGCATTGAAGCACAAATGTCTGTCTGATTTAATTTCAATGATGACCTGTCATAGTTTTGTAATGAACCTAAAAGATCACAAAGGTTGTGTTTTGCACCATTGCTTTGACAAAGCATCTGTCAATCGAACAGAAAACAAAATCGCGATATAGCAAAATCCCTGACAACATTCAAGAGACATCTGAAAACTCATCTCTTCCACAAACACTTAACTGCATCCTAATGAAAAGAAATAAATAAATAAAAATAACAATTCCTCTATGCTTCCTTTTCCCTTAATCCCTCCTCGTTCTACCTTCTACAATGCTGAACGATGTCTGAAACTTTGTATTACAAGCACTTCTCGTGTTTATTTGCCTCTATGATTAGTCACTTCTTGTATTCCTCATTTGTAAGTCACTTTGGATAAAAAAAGCATCTGCTAAATGAATACATGTAAATGTAAATATTAGCCATCATATGTCGAGTCCCTGCAGTCTGAATGATGAATGCACAGGTTCAAAGTTACTAGTCAAAGCTACTAGTGGTTTTCTGACCACCACAGACCAACACAGTGATTTCGACATGTTCCTGGATCAACATCCTTGCTGATCCTGGAACAACATTTCAATCAACCAATCGGATTTGAGGACATCTACTTGTTTGGTGCCTCTTATTCACCTATCATTTCCCTCTGATTTTAGAGATAATTTATGGGTAGAGTTATAGGTTTAGGGGTAGGAATAGGGTTCGAACTATGTTTTTGGACAGGATCATTGTTCTAGAAAAAAAGGAAAAAAGATGCTGATCCAAGAACATGGCTTACTTGGCAAAATCACAGCGACCAGATAGACAGAGCTGTTTATCTTGGGATGAAATCAGAATATTTCCACTTGTAAACACAGACAGGGAAGAGAATGATTGCATCCTTGAGATGCTTGTACATGTTTGGGATCAACAGGGACAAAAACAACACAGTCCAAAGTTGGAACATGTGAGGAATTCTCCTTTAAAAGACGCCCATAATCAATATATGCATGCATGCTAGTTTGTGATTAGCTCAAATAAAGTGTTTTTTGTGTTGCTAGGAGGTTATGAGAGGTTGCCAGGTAGTTTCCCAATCTTTATGACATTTAAGTCCATAGATAAGGCTCAAGTATATGCAACTCTATGGCATTTTCCCACCTGTTTTATCATCTGTCAAGCAAAAATTGTCTGACTGCTTAGAAAAGTAATAGCACACCTTTCTTTCACAAGTCACATGATTTAAGACATTTATGTATTAGTACATATTGTACAAAGCGCTAACATTTAAAACATAGTGTGGCGAGGCGAGGGACCGTGAGAGCGGGCCGGTGGCGAATGATGATGAGCGTCAGCTGCGCGGCACACCGGTCTCGTCTCATGGAGGAGTGACGGGAGTATAAAAGGAGGAGCGATGACAGTGTAAGACGAGAGAGGACCAGGCCTGGACTTTATGGTGCGTTTTGTTTTGTATGTAGGCGGCAGTCAGCCGTGAAGGGCTGCCGCCGTCATTGGATTTTGTTTGTTTATTTTTAATTAAAGTTTTTAAATGTTCGCCGATTCCCTCCTCCTTCTTCCCTATATCTGTTGAACTACGTTACACATAGGTTAAGAGTTCAAACTATTTATGAGCAATACTAGCAATCTCCACTAATAAAATGTAGGCTACTAAATGGATGTTGCATCCTCCTAAAAATAAGAGATGTTACAGCAGAAGTCCTTAATTCCAAATCCAAACCTCTTCACCACAATTCCCACCATTTAAATCAATCATCAGACACAGAAAACAGCACTGTGTCGAACAGCATATGCTGTTTTGTGAGAGTGCTGGAGACCCATCTGTTGGACTGAAGTGTGGGGGCTGTCAAAGAATGTAAACCAGCTGGCTTTAGAAAAGTGTAAAACATGAACTTTCCAACAAATTTCTGCTCTCAAGCATTCTTGTTTATCCAAATTGATGTTTAAATTATTAGGCATCTCTAAACATGTTTTGTTTATTAATGCAAACATTCAAAAGTGACAAATTTGGTTACCCTGTGTAAACCAAAAACTTGGCTCTGATGTGATTTTCTCACAGAAACAAATCTGGTGAAATCAAATCATCTCAAGACTTCCTTTCTAGCTGTTTGAAACAAAGGTAAATAAAGATACAGCCTCTTGAACTTTGCTTCCTTGAATCCATGATGACAAGATATACACGGCTGCCTAAAGTCAACACTAGAAGCAGCAACAAAAACGCTGAGAGGCTTCATCCACTATGATGTATGTGTGACTGACACACAAGACAGCAAGATAGAGGCTTGACAAACAAACACATATTAAAGGAATGTTCAAAGTTAATACTAATCATTTTTCCTCTTTAAAATGCAGAAACGAATAGTTCATTTTGTGAAATTATGTTTTAGTTTAATTTGTATGGAGTCATGGCCATGTTGAAATCACATGATCAAACACTGTTCGCTTTATTTCAGAAACCCCCCGATATTGGACACTTTCTTTTGCTGAATACATTTTTCAGACACTTTTACGCAATGCTATCAGTAATGACATTTTTTTGAATTTCCATGAACCTGTGACAAGAAGACAAGTGTTGCACAGTTCAAGGTGTGTTCACACTTGGCATGTTTGGTTCGATTGAAACAAACCCTGGTGCTCTGTTAGTGTGGTTCATAAGTGAATAACTGTGAACGCTGCCATCCGAACCCTGGTGTGCACCAAACAAGCGAGCTGAGGCCGTTGAAAAGATGGGTCTCGGTCCACTTCCAAACGAACCGCGTCTCCTCACAGCAGATCTTCGTTTGTGTGTGTGATGGAGGGATTCCTGCCACTGACTCCTTTACACATTTTATAAGCTCTTCACGAGTTCTCAGCTGGTCACATACAACAAGCACATTTATCCTAGCACACAGCATTGTTTTGGATGTTTGGTAACTTCAGTTGTGAAATATACGTAATAAACGACGACCAATCAGTTTCACATATCCCTATGAGATTCGGTATCTTTAGGCTTAGTGTTATGGTGCCAATGTGATTGCTAAGCAGACCAGGACTAAATGTTTGGACCAAACGAACCAAGTGAACCGAACTTCAAGTGTGAACACACCCTCAGATTTTAAACCTTTGATGATAGTGCTTTCAAAGTGCTTTTAACTTGTTTTGAACCCAGAACATTCCTTTAAAAGAAAATAATTTCATGGAAAAAACAAAGAGAAAAGTGATATGCACGCTATGGAAAATTTGGACTACTCAGAGAGAGGAAAGAATTATAAACTAGCTAAACAAGGTAAAAAAAGAAAATAGGGTGATACAGTGTAATGAGCTCAAGTGCATTTAAAAAGACTCACATCTAATCCAGGGTCACCTGGCTCTCCATCATCTCCCTTGGGTCCAGGGGTTCCTTTTCCACCCTTGAAAGTTAAAGAAAGTGCAAGAAGAAGGGGTATTTGATCAGAGGAATTATCTTTGCTGTGTCAGCTCATCAGCCATCTCCTCTTAACGTCTGGACTCAGTCTAGACGATTTACATCTGCTGGGGATGAGTAAATTCAGCTGTTGTGTGTCTATTGTGATACACAATCCCTGCTGTGAGACACATATACACTAACCCCTGGTGAATCAAGACATTTGTGAATCAACAGTTAGGCATGCTAATAAAACCACTAATAAATCATATGAATCATTCTCAGAATTAACATCATCTTCCATGTGGAGGCTATCTTTTAATCGCTTAATAATTTTGAATTTCATGATAACCACAGACGTGAATTATATGCTAGTGGACAGCAGGGTAAAGGATTTTTCGAATCATTTTCTCCATAAGGATTTTAAAATAACAGCTCCAAGATAAATGACACTACCATACAAATAAAACACTTAATAAAAATTTTAAAAAAGATTATAAAATAGATTAGTCTTTATGCCTTTGATGAAGGAATAAACTAAAGTGAATTAAGCAAATTAATCTGAAACCATGGTAAAATATATAAAAAAGATGAAATATTTAACAATATTATTAATTAACTAATTATGAAGTCACTGATGTGCATGAGCATATTTTAAAGTTTCATGCAAAATATTAAAACATGCAAACTTATAATAGTTTATATAATATATAATAGCTATACCAGCAAATCTGATTCAGGATTATGGTTCTTTACTAGGAATTAGTATTGTTACGATACTGGAATTTCCAACTTCTATATGATACCTTGAAAAATATCAATATTCAATACCATTTTCAATACCACGGGAAAACTGCCATATATACCGACATACAGATTGGCTATTATCTATTTATTTTATTTTTGTGATAATTTGATTGCAATAGAACAAAGAGGTTTTATTTGAATTGTTGAACTAAATTTACACCAAAAAAAGACAAGGAAGCAATAACAATTTGCAAACGATAGCACAAATAAATACAATAGAATAAAAGACAAATGAAATGAACAGGGCTTTAAGTTTTTCAGTTGGGTCTAATAGTAGTATTCAGGTAAGAAATTAAAGTAATCAAATGTAAAATAAATAATAATAATAAAATTAAATTAAATACAACTTAATGCTTACAATTAAAGTTACAAAAGTTATTCAGTCAAAAGCAGCGAGTGATTTTCTTTGTCTTTTGTTTGTAACATGACAGACAGCAGCAGGTTTAAGTACTTCCGTTTAAGTACAATAAGCCACGAAAAAGAAGTCAATTTGGTATTCACGAGCTGTTTGTGAGGCGTCTTTATGAGAGCGCCACTTATATAGATCAGTGGTGCATGTGCTTTTGGTGAGTGCGAAACCTGTGGGAATGACTAAAATTATGTGCAATATAAGCACTATTCAAACAGAGCAAATGAGACAAGAGAGTGAGTGAAGGCAGGTGTGTGTCAATTCGCCATCAGAGAGAAGAGAGAGTGAGAATGTGCAGCTGGTATCAGTCTATCGATACTGCAGGAACCATGTCAGATATTTCAGTATTGATACATATCGAGATATTCGATCTATATTTTTGACGACCCTACTAGGAATTATTAATTTGTTTGTTTCATTTAAATTACCTGTAGCTTTTACAGAAGCATATATCATTATTTAACAAATCAAAATTGTTATTCATTATCATTCAATATCAGTTTTCTCAGTGAGAAATGAATGGGGATTTTTACTTCTGGAACACTAGTGTTGGGATCGAATGAAATGGAGATCTTCTGTAATGTTCAGGATACTTACAGGTGCTCCTGGATCTCCCCTGGGGCCAGGATAACCCTAAAATGATACAAAACACGCGCATAAACAAAAAAGATACTGTAATAAATATGAGTTTTGAGGGCAAGATGTTTCATCAATTGAGATGCTCTCTACCTGGAAACCATGGCAACCTTCAGTTCCATTTCCTAGTGGTCCATCATCACCCTGAGCAGGTAAAGAAAAAAATGGTTACAACAACAGACAACTGCCTTTGGTTAGTTAAAACTAGCTCTGAAGATTAACAGGACTAACTCACCCTCTCTCCTATCAAGCCTCTGTCTCCTGGGGCCCCTTTGATTCCTCTGCTCCCTTTAGCTCCCTAAATCACAGAAATTCAACATAGGAAATCGGTTGTAGATGCAACATTAGGTCAGGGTGACAGGTAATAAAGACAAGTTAATATTACCCACCTCTGGCCCAGCAGGACCCTCATCGCCACGGTAACCTGGTGCCCCTGCCCTTCCTGGCTCACCCTGTTGGAAATGGGAAATTATATTCCTGAAGACATTTGAATATATTAGCATTCCTCTGTCTGCATTAGCATTTATCAGTCTAAACTAGTTTTCTGGTTTTGGCCTCCTAGTCTTACCAGCTGAAAAACAACCAACAAAACTGACCAAAATAAATGTTCAAATTTAATGTGAAATTATTGTGAAATTGTGATATAGTACCAATTCTCATATATATATATATATATATATATATATATATATCTCTCTCTCTCTCTCTCTCTCTCTCTCTCTCTCTCTCTCTCTCTCTCTCTCTATATATATATATATATATATATATTCAGCTCTCACTTTTAACTATAGTTGCTTATTAGCATGTATATTACTATTATTTATTACTAATTGGTTGTTGATTAGTACTTATAAAGCACATATTAATGCCTAAACTTAACATCTACCTTACTAACTATTAATAAGCTGTAATTAGAAGTTATTAAGGCAAAAGTCATAGTTAATTAATAGTGAGAATTGGACCTTAAACTAAAGTGTGACCATATATACAGTATACACACACACACACACACACACACACACACACACACACACACACACACACACACACACACACACACACATATATATATATATTTTAAAAATATATTAAAAAAATTATTAATATTATTTCTATTTGTTTCTTTTCTATGTATTTTTATTTTCAATTTGCAAAAATACATACATCTATTATTTTAATTTCTATTTATTTTATTATATTTTTATTTATTTTATTAATTTAATATATTAAAAATTCATTTCAGAGTAGAATGCCATTACTGACCTATCAGAATGAAATATTTCTGAAAGCTGTGTAAAGATATAAACTGTAGTAACTCAAGTCTCATTCAAAGGAGGAGAATAAAAGTCACCTAAGAGTCAAGGGTGTAGACACTGAAGACAGAGAGCCATTCACTACAACATGACCACATACTGGAATCATACAGTTATATAATGTTTAGCTTTTTGCTAGCCTTGGAGATCTGAGTCATCGACTAAAAATATACTTTTGGTAAATGACTAAATGACTAAACTTTTTAATTTATTTTTTACATTTTTTACAGCAGCATTACATTTCCAAGAGCGGAATCTGACACATGGGTGAATTAAACCAGTAAAAAAGCAAGCTTTGAGAGAGCAGTGGCTCATGACTTCAGAAACACATCCAGATTTCCACCTTTGAACATTTGGTTCTTTCCCATCCCACCCACTCAATTCTACTGGAAAATCCTGCTGCCAGGACAAAACCAATAAAAAAGGAAAAACTCATGATTCACTGGTAAGCACATCTGGGATAGCGGCGCATCTGGGATAGCGGCGGTTCTTGCTAGTTGCTAATGAAAATTATGTACAAACGGCTTTTTGTTTTTTGAGAAACAACAGACGATGTTGAGAAAACCATGAATCTCAGAAACCATTCTGCACGCACATGCTCTAAAACACTCTCATGTAAAGCTGCACAGGAAATTTAGAGTCCTGAGAGGCATCGGGAATTTGTTCTTCTCGCATTTGGCCTGGTAGTTTACAAATGCTTTAGAGAGAAGTCAAGTGCTGACAGAACTAGCATGCATGGAGTTCTGTGGTGCAGCTGGTGATGTTGTAAGCCTCAAGAATCTCAATCGAAATCTCAGCAGATTAGCTTGTTTCAGCTGGGAAATCTTGAGTCAGGTCTGGCATGTATAATCACTCGCAATGTCTTTCCTAGACCTGAACCATTCTAATGAATGTTACTCAACACCTAAAAAACCATTCAAGCTGTTTGTTTGAGACTTATGCTGTTAATTCTTTATCTGAGCAGGAGATGCATTAAATAAAATATAAAATATTATACCACCATTGTTAAAGTCTTTATTCTGATTGGTTGAAAATGCCTTGAGATAAACACAATATGCACATGTGGTCCCTGCTTAAAAAAAAAAAAAACCTACTTCAACTGGTATCACTGACTGGCCAAGCTAGTGGTTTAACTGTGTGGCTAGCTCATTTCACAGCTGAAAAGTGCTTAAAAACCAGCCAAAAGTCTGGCCAGGCTGGCTAAGACCACCAAAGCAGTTGTTTAAGTACCTATGATATTAGTGGAATAGCTGACACTTTTTTCTCCCTCACAAAATAAAATAATTGAATAAAAATAGAATCTCAAATTAATTTAATTTCACATCCATTTATTTATTTCAGTCAGGCATCATAATTATGACATTAATATAATATACTTTTCTAAGCTCTTCTCTTTATTATCTACAAGAGGACACATAAAACTATCACTAGTCTGTTTTATGTGGTTATGAGCTCAGTCGACCCTACATCCTAAAATGACATCATCTTTTCCTACACAAAGTGTAAGATATTTCTGTCAGGGAAGAACATTTGTATACATTTAGGTATTGAAATACATCTGTTGAACTGTATCTGCTGCTCAGGTTTGATCTCACCCGGCTGGTCTAACAACGTCCATCTGGACTCCATCTGACCTTAGGAGCTTATATATCTTTTGTTCTTTCTCCTCCCACTGCCTAAACCATCACAAAACCACCCCGAACCACTAGACGTATGTCTTTGTTCCTCAGGTTACTTTCTAACACAGCCCAAAGGTCCAATGATCTCAGGGATTTCAGAGGGCCTCTCAGAATGCCTGTGTCCTGAGGTCATATGCTTTCATCCTTGTACAAGCGCTAGTGGTCTTATGTCTCACATACTACACAATTCTGCAATGTATAATTCTGGACCAGCGGATAAATGTATAAAGATGATAAAATGATCGAGGTTAGTGATTTGAACTCCTGCAATGTCGCAGTTCAGGCAGGCTAATGCTAAAGGAGTTTACACAATCTCACATACTCAAAATCTGCTATAAACCACTCATGATGGTTTTCGTCACTCACCGGGTCTCCGTTTGGCCCAGATGATCCCTCACGTCCTTGCTCCCCCCGGGGCCCAGGTTCACCCTGTCAAGAGTTAAAAGTCCACATTAACTTCAATTGTATCAATCTTTTTTTGTAGTTGAAATAAGTTTGTTTCATAATTTATGAACTTTGCAAGACTGACATTGTAAGTGAGCTAAACACTGAACCGAATAATGACACTATTGTGTTTTATAGAGCTGCTTTACAGCTAATATTGTGTTTGTTTCATAATTGAAAAACATTACTACTGCCTTTTTAGTTGCTTTGAACCTGTATTGTATACAGTACTATGAACTTGAAAATATTATTTTCTTCTTGGGTGCATAAACACTAAAGGCTTAAGTTGTCAGAGTAAATTACAGAACAGAGCATGCACAATTAATATCTAATGGATTTGTTTGAAAATTATGTACATCTGTGCATATATTATATGTCAGATATGTTTAACTTATGAGAGTCACCAGAGCCGTTTCACTCATCAGTGGGAATACAGTGTCCTTTAAGTCAACATAAAATCAAAATTGAACTGATTTACTTTATTGTGAGTGATTAATTTCAATGAAATAAAAACTGTGAAAAGATGCCTTTTAACCATGCCTCTTTCAGTTGGAAATCCACAAAATTATCGTTATTAACTCTTTCTCCACCAGTGTTTTTATTTTATTTTTTTTTACCAGCTAGCACCAGAATTTTTTATCATTTTCACAAAACTTTCATGATCAGATTCAGAATGATGTTCAAAACATATGTTCTACTGCTTCAAGCAGGATTTGAACCGGTGCTTCCGACACTGGAGGCGGGTGCACAAACAAGGACGCTAAAGACTGCAGCCTCTAGTGACAGTCACTAGTGTGCCTCTTGAGGCCACGGGAGTGAGGTTTACTCACACAGCTCTTTACTAGCTGGCCTCCATTACAGATGGACTCAAGAGTAGATCGAGTCCATCAACACCCCAAAGCTTGCACAGTCCTATACCTCTTCATGGGTTCAACATTCAACATTATGTGTCATTAATAACGGAAAATCTTGTCAATGGCGGGGAAAGGTGTTAAAGGGGCAGTAAGCGACTTTTGAAAAACGCTGTTGGAAATGGATCGGACCGAGCACCACAACAAACTTGTGGCCAATCAGAAGTAGGGGGCGTGTCCACTCATGTGAAATGAGAGAGAGAGAGGGAGGTTTGAAGAAAGAGAGATGGCTGAGAGACATTACAAAAGAGAAAAGGTCAGAGGAATATCACTGGAAAAGAAGGTTTATGATCAGGCAAGAGCTTTAGGACCCGCGTTAATATTAGAAAAGCATTCCAGCGCTGGACAGACCTAAGCGGGAAGGCCTGAAAGCGGACGCAGAGGTTGCGTTGTTTCTGCTCCATACGTGAGTAACGCTGGTTTTGAGTGTGTGCTACTGGTGACTAACAACAATCTCTTGCTATATACTCATGTACTGTATGTTCATTTTTTGTTCCACCTTGTTGTTCAGCTGTCATGTTCCGGGGAAAAAATAAAGAGACATCTACTCTTGCATTACATGTTTGTGCATTTTGTGGGGAGTTTGTGCATTTCGAGGGCAGAGCAATGAAGGGAGGGGTGTGTTTGTTTGGGTTGATTTCATATTTTTTCATATTTACTGCACCCTTAAGTGAAATGGCTTGAAAATGTAATTTCAAGTTGCGTTTAAATTATTAGGAGGGTTTTAACATTGTGTTTGGAAAAGATGCATTGTGGGATATTTTCTCATATCCACCTTATTCCACACCACGCACGCATATAGTTTCTGTGAATGTGCAAGGTTTCCGATTCACTAGTTGTTATAGGTAAATAACTAGAAGAATAACAAAGTGCAGTACTAAACCACAAAACTACGTGGACTACAAGCCAGTGTTTTTATGAATACGACAATACATTAAAATAATATGATAAGAATTACTAATTTGCAATATCAAGCAGCATAACAGACTGTTTTTGTACAGCTAAAATAACTAGAAGTGGCAGCGCCTGTTCATACATTAAAAATAAGGTGGATACTCACAGGCTCGCCTCTGGGACCTCTGTTACCACGGGAACCTTGTTCACCTTTTTCACCAGGTGTGCCCTACAACAGAAAAAAAAACAAAAAACATCCATTCAGACCACCTTCATATTTTTACCCTCACACGTAAAAATGCAAAAAGACCCACATTTGCAAACTACATAAAACTCAACCATTCACATTACAAGCTACAAGAACAGAAGTAAATATAAATGTTTGATTACTCTATCTCCTCTTGGGCCGTCTGGTCCCGGTGGTCCCTGAAAACAGTACAGGAAATGGAAGAAACCATTAGATAATACTACATTCACATTTGTCACACATAAATACATTGCATGTGTAGAATCCCAGACTTTGAAAAGATGAAAAAAGCATGAAAACACTTACATCATCTCCTCTCTCGCCTTTATCACCATTGGCTCCACGAGGACCCCTGTCACCCTAAAACAACAAGCACTAGGATTGCAGATAGGCCAATATCCTTTGAAAACTAGTTATACTGTAAAGACCCATACTGTATAAAGTCAACCACCACCAGTGGTGAAACCTATACTAACCTATATTATTACATTTACCATCCAAATAAAATCATATCAAAATGTTCCTCCATACCTTGGTCCCTGAAAGTCCATAGTTTCCAGGTCTTCCTGGTTCACCATCTTTGCCAGGATCTCCCTGAAAGCAAGAAACAAACCCAGTATAATATGTTTCTAAGTTTAATTCAGTTTTACTGCTGGAAATTACTCATAAGAAGCAAATATCACATATGATATCTCTCTAAGACAGAACTGATGATAAATGGAGAGCAAAAAGTAGACTCCATCTTCTCAGATGTTTCTTCATATAGCATATATTTCTCATCTAATGCGCCAAAGGCAAGATTTTTTTAACTTTTATTAAGCAAGAATGTATTAAATTGATCAAAAGTGACAAGTAAAGACTTGTATTGAACTTTGTATTGATCAAAGTATTCTGAAAAGATCAAACGGCTAATGGTTTCCACAAAAGGCTGCACAATTGTTTTCATTTATGCTAATAATCATAAATGTTTCTTGAGCAGCAAATTATCATATATGAATGATTTCTGAAGGATCGCATGACGTGAAGACTGGAGTAATGATGCTGAAAATTCAGCTTTGATCACAGGAACAAATTATATCTTAAAATATTTTAAAATAGAAAACAGTTGTTGTAAATTGTAACAATATTTCACAATATTCCTGTTTTCACTGTATGTTTGATCAAATAAATGTAGCCTTGGTGAGCATAAGACTTATTTTCATAAACATTAAAGGTATACTGCAAATATTGTATTATTTATTTCTATTTTATTTATCCTGAAAATAAATAGGCAAGTTTAAGAATAAATATAATACGTAAATGAAACATATTATGGTTATTGATATTGGTAGGACAGATATTTACCTGAAAAAATATTTAAAATATCTGTCATTAATTATACATTTATATACTGAGAGCTCTTGTTGCTGTCTGATCATAGGTTTTAGCATGCTCTAAATTTTGAATCAACATTTTATGAAATGCTGACTCATTTTCATCCCTTACTCTTTCTCCTTTGGTTCCATATTGGCCGGGGTCTCCTTTAGGACCTGGTTCTCCTTGCAAGCCCTACAATATGAAATAAAAATATTTACTTTTGAATAAAGAAGAAGAACATACAACCATATATCCTACTTTTTGTTTAGTATATTCTTTACTACAGAATGTAAACAAAGTACAAACACTCTTGAGAATTCAGCTTGGATATCAAATTTGGTAAATGTTTGGCTGCTAAAGAAGCAAACATCCCCTTGTCCTGGTCTCCAGATGCAGGCTGGAGTGGAAACAGCTGCTCATAAAACGGATTGACACATCACACAGCCAATGAACATTGCTCAAAGGGGCGGGAACATCTGCAGTCCTATCGAGGTATTTTTTTATAGGAGAATGATATCCATCTTCTCATCCAATTAGATTCTGGTATTTAAACATTTGGATCTATAACTTGGGACGATCCCAAATGCATCTGGATCAACAGAAGCTCAAATGTATCTGGATCAAAGTAATATGATGTGAACATGCAAACATGCACACAATTCATGCCTTCAGCTGATATACAGTTATGGGAGTCCATAAATATGCAAAACCCCTGTAAACACTCAACAGTCTCAAGTAAAAAACCTGGCGTAGAGGATTTCAAGTTAGCAAATTTATTGACATAAGTGTGCAAGTGTAAATCCCCACCCTTGCCAAAATAACCATATATGGCACTTACAATGTGTGTTTTTATTATGCATGATTAATCTCCATATGCATATTGCCATCAACAAATGTGACACTAATGCAAAAAAACGGGAGATAATACAGATTGAACGTCGCTTTGCTAAAAAAAGTGCTTAATTGCTATTACTAAACAAGAGCATTTTAAATGCAAGAGTATTATTCTCTCACCATTTTTTTATTGTTTAAATAATAAACCTAATGTAACCTACACAATAGGGTGTTTCTCTGGTATTTTCTTTTAATAATTTTAAAGATTTTTAGACATTTTTACTGTAAATAAAACAAATTTCCTTTAACAGAATGAGATATTTTGGCAACTCCAAGAGGATGTCAAATGAGAAATGATTTGAATATGATTTACAAAAGCAGAACATCCTTCACCAATCTTTCCTCTGTATAGATAATTATTAATGTAATATAATATAGTCATAAGTAAATGTGGAGTATTAACCAGTACTTGACATCATTTTGAGACACAGCAGTTATACTTACATCTGGCCCTGGTGACCCTTTGCAGCCTGGAAGGCCAGCAAATCCCGGCTCACCCTATGAAATATAATACAAACACAAAAAACATAAACACTCTCCTTCATGGTGGGAGTCAAACACCTCGAACTGCATTTAATTATCTCGAGGGTGACATCACACTAAGAAACACTGAAGTAATACAGAGGAAAAACAAGACTGCATGCAATAGAGAGACTGAAAATAACAACGGAAAGAGGTGTTGTAAATCACATCACATGATGAAGTTTTACTGTGAGTTGAGATGTATCATGTGCAGATGGCGGGATTAAGACAAGAGACAGTGATTTGTTGAGTGGAAAATGAGAAGAGTTACAGTACATGTTGAGAACTAATTGAGGAGCAAAACAACCAAAGGAGGAAGACAAAGTAAAGTCAAGGGTCAGAGACACAAGACTAGGCTTTTTGCCCAAAGGGCAGACACACTTAAAAAGAGACAAAAAGCAGCAATGGAATAAAGTGTCAGACAGACAAGACAGACAGCCATGCAATGTTTTCTGTATCTTTTGTTCAAATACTGTTAACCTGAAATCTGACACAGGATGCCAGAGAAAGCAGCAGAGGAAGATAAGAGAAAAATAATGTCAAATCTAAAAGCAGTGTATTAAAAAAAAAAAAAAAAATATATATATATATATATATATATATATATATATATATATATATATATATATATATATATAGGCAGTTACCATAGGAATATTTCACGTTTAACTTTTATACTTTTGTGGAACACAAATGGAGATATTTTGTAGAACATTCACGCTGCTCTTTTCTGCACAGTAGCTGTTTCCATCCAAAGTTGCTAAATTAACTTGGAAAATTGGAATATTGCATAAAACATTTGCGAATAAAGCACAAAATCGTCACTTCCTGATAAACTGGTGATAAATATCAATAAGGGAAATGGAAATTGATGCAGTAGGAGAAGCCACTGTATATAACATAGGTCTATAATATTACAGAGAGCGTGCAGACGAAACGCAATAAACACGTTCATGTTAACTTTCTTTTTTGAGGCAGATGCTGCTGTTTGGGAACGCAGTCATATAAGACAGTTATGGGAGGTAATTTTGGCCAGGACTCCCTGGTAGAAGAGATTTATATCTCAATGGGATCATTTCCTGGTTAAATAAAGGATAAATAAATAAATAAATCAAATTACATCAAACCACTTAGAATCACCAAAACAGCATTTCAGATGCTGTGCAACGAGATCGGTCTGCTAGTTAAGGCGTCCCATGGCAGTTATGCCGTCCCATCGCAATGTCACGTCTTTTTTTGATGAGGAATTAAGAAATGTATTCGATACATGTGTTTCCATTGTAGTTTATGCATGTTTTCATAATCAGATAAAACAATTATCCGACTCAGTTGAGTGCATACGTTTTTAGAATTTATGCGCATCTTGGCCTTTCCAGCCAGCGTTTTTTATGTGATATCCCAAAATGTGCATAAAAATAGGTGGATGGAAACATAGCTACTGACAGTGAATGTAGACGTGGCATTGACAAAAAAATCAATAAAAGATGTGCACTGTGTATTCTAAGTCTTCTAACAGTTATATGATAGCTTTGTATGAAGGACAGAACAAAGTGTAAAGATTTATTTTCTAAAAATCCCTAAACATCTTTGACATCAGTAGCTGCGTTTATATGGACCCTAATAATACGATTCTAATCGGGCTAGTAGCACAGTCGGAATAAAAAAAAGTCACATGTAAACACGTCAATCGGAATGAACTGGTCAAATCTGATTGAAATTTCATTTGGACTGAACTTTTTATAATCCATTCAATAGGACAAACCAAACTGGAACGTTGTGCAATGATATAGAAATGGCGTAATGACGTATGACACGTGGAACGAGCTGTTGTTGTTGCTGTTGAATATAGTGTTATAAATGACTTGTCGTGTCAATCTATTCTTCTTCCACTCATCGTGTTTTTACTGCTTGATTAGCAGCACGGCACAAAGCTTCATCATGTGCTCGTCGTCTCCTAATAAGGACCCGAAATAGATAAACCTAACGTCTGTTTTTTAAAACAAAGGACAGACGCAGTGGTAGGGGGATGAGTAGTATGTGCCAACAGCAGGAAACTCATACATGTCATAAGATAAATTCCGATTTTAAGCTTGTGACATAAACGCTCACACGCGATCCCTTTATTTAGCGTTCATATAAACAGTATGTTCGGATTCATTCTGATTGAAACAAAAAGTGTCCATGTAAACGTAGCTAGTGACATGAAGAATGCATGTCTTGTGACCAATCGCCACTGACGTCAGACCTGCCGAGTGATAACAAATGAGATTTGAACACTATGGTGGATAGGAATTTTCAGATTTAAATAACCTAATTTCCAGTCTTATCTTATTTAAAATATAATCATACATTCTTAAAAATAAAGTTTCCTTATTGCCACTGATGGTTCCATGAAGAACCTTTACGAACGTTCTTCAGATTATTGAAATTTTCTTCTCACAAAGATTTTTTTTTTTTTAGGAACTGTTAAAAGAAAGTTTTTTGGGGTTCTTTGGCATCACTATGAAATCTTTTAGAATCTTTATTCTTAAGAGTGTATAGACCACTTTTATAGTGTTTTTTTAGTCATTTTAGAGCTTTGACGGTTCTAAACTCAACAGAACATAAAATAGCGGCAAACACTGTGAAACATTTCTCCTTTTGTGTTCCATGGAAGATGTGTTCCAAAGGTAAAGAATGAAGAATTTCCCCTTTAAAATGATGATGTGTGTCACATAAGGACATGAGCACTTACCTTACGTCCATCGATGCCATCAAGACCACTGTAACCTTTGTCTCCCTAAAAGAGGATTGGGATTCAATTCAGCATGATATACAACTTCTGATTGTCAAGACTACATAATTTAAGAAAATAATAATAATAATAATAAGCTCACCTTGAACCCTTTATGACCTCTCTCTCCCTGCAGATAAAACAAGAGTGTATTAGTGACGTTTTGCAGTTCTAGAATGAATTATGAGATAAAATAATTGACTGCAGACTGTTGGAATTTGCTTTTAATAAAAATTTCCATCGAATCAGCAAGGAAGCTCTGTCTTTTTTACCTTTTCACCTCTTATTCCTTGGTCTCCCTGGAAGGAAAGAAAAGTAGCATGGATTATAATTTGGGCAAGAGTGCACAATATCAACTGTAATATAAACAGAATGTAAATATTTGTGAGAGAGAGCGGAAGACAGACCTTCATTCCCTGGTAACCGACTGGACCGGGATCACCAGCATTTCCCTAATAGGAGAAGTAGAGGAAAGAAACATCAGAGAGAATGCCAAAGCGAGTTTTGCAATGTGGTTGTGGTATAAATAACTAATACAGAGACATTTGGACACCCCCTCGACCCCCCTTGAACTCCTACTGACAATATTAACAGGCCTGAAGTGAGAATAAACAAGGATGAAGGTGGGATAAAGTCATTAAGATAGTATCTTCAAGAAAGAATTCCTACAGAGGCTTTTACTGTATGCCGTAATTACTGTTTTGTCTACACAATCAGCATTCACTGTAAAATAATAGCTGGCTCAGTCACCATATGCTGTTTAATAGCTGGATGTTTCCCAATGTGTGTGCTTGTTTTATGATACTTATGAGGGCCAGACATCTGAAAACATCCTTACAAACTTTGTGCATGTGGCAGACAGGAAGTCCACCAGCAAATTCAGAGAAAAAAATTATTATTTTGAAAGGTCATTGAAATTGTAACAGCTGCACAAGATGAAAGACGCTCGACCTCGGGTCAGTCGAGGGTTTTGCTTTGATTGGATTCTCAACAAAGAGATCCGGAAACACATGGAACATTTATTGGACACAATGATCTCATAGCCATGTGAAAAGTATTAATCGGCATGTTAATAGGCTCATATGATTGAATGTAATCTGACTTGAGGTGCGGTCACATTTACTGTTCTTCAGCGAATTTACGCGGGCGAAATCCAATCATTTCAATAGCATAATATCTGAATCCACATGATCAGGAATTTCGTGTGAGGATAAAAGATTTCCCCCATGAAGATTTCAAGTTGGTCACATAGATTCACTCTTAACAGAAAGATGCTCGTTTTGAAATTGATTCTGTGTGAGCTGTGCTTTATACATCGCTACACTATTGTAGCGATGGTTGTAGCAATTGTAGCAAATTTATTGACCTTTTTGGCAGTGAAATTTCGCTGATGTGACTATAAGGCCATATTTATTAACAGCTTGCAACAACTTAAAAACTTAGCACTGAAAAGGAGTTGACAGTTATTTTTTGTGGCTGACCTTACTGCATATGTAGGAGTTTCCCTTTCAGACATAGAATTTATGGAAGGAGAGTATTTTAATGAATCACATAACATGATTTACAAAGGTAAGTCATTTTACTGGAATTTGCACCATTATTTAACATTGAAAAAAAGCATGTCTTAACCCATTGTGGGCTTGACATGGTTGCGTATGTTCTTTAATTTGCGCACTGTCAGTCGATATTATCTCTTAATTTAGCAGCAGGTATATTAGGCTGCTGTCACTTTAAGACCTGACACGCAGCGCCATTCATTACGGGTTTCTTTCTCAACTGTTTACATTGACTTAAAACATAACTGACTGTGTTTACATGAATACTCACCAAGACCAGCATTTTGTCATTATTTTGTGTGTATTTGACTGTTTAAGCATAATAAGCAGCGTAAAAAAATACTTCATTTGGTTCTGAGAGGTGCGCGCACATCTGCGGGAATGAGTAAAATTATACGTGCAAACCCACACCGGAGTTCAAGCGCTGTAACACCAACAATATTCATCCTGAGCAAATGAAACGACTGAGTGAAGGGAGGTGGTTTGTGTGTCAACTCGCTGTCGGAGAGATGAGAGAGTGAGAAAGTGCAGCTGGTATTGTGTCTCGTGTATTCACGATCAAAAATCTATATTTTTAACAACACTACATTGCACCTAGTTTACTATTTCAGATGGCTTTTAAAAGACTACTATTGAAAAATGCATATATTATATATAAAATTCAACCCGCCAAAGTGGCTAGTATAGGCGTGACGTCATAACACGCCCACTGCTGAAATCCATCCGCATTTGGCGGGTGTTAATATCAAGCCCTGTATAAAAACATAATGTCTTGTAAAGCATGACATTTAGTTCTTTTGTATGTCTCTACATATAGCAGAATGACAATAAGTACAATAAAGTGTAATAAAATGTACGCCTACAAATAACCACTATCACTTCTAAAAGGGAATTTATCTTGCAAAAAGCAGATAGCAGATGCTTACCGGAGAGCCAACATCTCCTTTCTCTCCTGGCATGCCTGGTCTTCCAGTCTCGCCCTACAGGAAAAGGAAAGGTTAGGCGTTTCAGATATGTCAGTATCGATATGTATCGAAAAATCGATATTTTTGACAACACTACACAGACCTCTGTGCATGCTGAGAGTGAATTGAAGTGAAGAGTGAACATTAAAAATTAACATTTGTGGATGGAGGCAACATAAAAATCTGTTTAATTAATACTCACTCTTTGTCCTGGCTCTCCAGCGGGTCCCTGAGGGCCTCCAGGGGCCTGTGAAAATATTGCATGAAACAGTTAGAAACAGAAAAAATCCACACCGATCTGTTAAAATGGGTTAGACAAGAATATCACTTACGTTGCAGTCAAAGGAGCAGCACTGAAGGAAACATTTATAAAACAAAATTAATTTTGTAATGTACACAAAAAAAGTATTGTATATAAATGTGCAAAGGCTATGGGAAAGCAACATACCACATCCTTTGTTTCATTTGTCTAGAATGAAAAGAAAAAAAGGGGGAGAAGACAACATTAGAAAAATCTACACACACAACTGGCATGAGCTCAAATGTTTTGCTTTCAGTGGCTCAACACAATATAACACAATATTTTGTAACATTATAAATGTCATTACTGTCACTTTTAATCAATTTATTGCAACCTTGCTGAATAAATGTATTAATTTAAAAATGTAAAAAGAATTACCCAAACATTGAACGGTATACTTTATATAGCTCAAAGGTACACAAGGTACACACAGATCTATGCCAATGTAATTGTTTTCTCACATAAATATTTGATCATGCCATTTTAAGAAGTTTCTTCATTCTTTTTCTTTAGGCAAATCAATTCTGTATGTGTTTGGGTCAGTCTGACTCATAAAGCCACAGGAAAACCACATAAACATCCTTGTTGTGGTGAGTTTGTGTCACGACACTCACAATCATGTGGATGATGGAGTGTATAGTGCTCAGTTGTGAGGAGCGGGAGTTGTCTGCAGCGGTGAAGTTCTGTCTGTAGTTCGCATCTGTGGCAATGACAGACAGTCTGGTGTCCTGGGAAGAAAAGGGAAACATTATGGCTTGTCCAAAATACATCTGCTTTCTCACAAAAAGCATGACTTTTTTGTGTAAGCCTTGTGTGGCCAGACTTTTGACCATCGGCATAAAGTCTACTACACATTGCTGCTTATTATTGCCGCCCACTTACACAGGAAGAAGACATTTGATTTGCCGATTTTTATATTGTTTACTTGCTATTAAATATTTCAAATAAAAATCTTGGCAACATTCTGCTAACTATAAGTAACATTACAACTACAGTACATGTCAAGTACCAGTCATTAGAAGTATTAGTAGTCTGTCTGTATAATATCTGCTAACATTTTCTTTTGGTCCCCCAACAGACTTTCTACTGACTATAAGTAACTTTGCAAGTATATGTCTATCTATTCTACTAACTCTAACCCTAACCTAACACTCTACTAATTCTCTAATAAGAGTTAGTTGACAACACAGCAAAAAATGCTTTTCTTACTTAGTATTTTTGTCTTGTTTCCAGTCCAAATATCTAAAAATTCTTAAATCAAGATGCATTTAATAGATGAGTAAAATGGCATAATATATTATGCCTTGTGTTCTGGAAAATCGTTGCTAGTGGGGATAGTTCACCCAAAAATGAAAATTAGCCCATGATTTACTCACCCTCAAGCCATCCTAGGTGAATATGACATTCTTCTTTCAGACGAATACAATCAGAGTTATATTAAAAATGTCCAGGGTAATCCATGCATTATAATGGGAGTGAATGGGAGCGCAAAATTTGAAGCCTAAAAAGTGTATCCATCTATTATAAAAGTAATCCTGAAGCGAATCGATGGGTTTTTGTAAGAAAAATATAAATATTTAACACGTTATAAAGTGAAATATCTAGCTTTCGGCTGATCGCCTTCCGTATTCGAGCCGTGTGGATTACTTTTATAATGGATGGATGCACTTTTTTGGGCTTCAATTTTTGGGCTGCCATTCACTGCCATGCAGGGTTACATTTTTTAATATAACTCTGATTGTATTCGTCTGAAAGAAGAATGTCATATACACCTAGGATGGCTTGAGGGTAAGTTAATCATGGGCAAAAATTTTTATTTTTGGGTGAACTATCCCTTTAAAACGAGTAAAATTATCTGCCAGTGGGGTAAGAAAAATAATCTTAATGCAAACGGAAACAAGATTGTTTTCTTACCCGATTGGCTCGTTTTAAGCAAAAACTCACAATTTTATTTTTTATTTCTTTCTTTTTCCCAGTGTAGTTGCAAGGTTAGTAGAATGTCTAAAGTGGACAATCAAAAATTCAACATAAAGTGTAACCAAAATCTTAAATATCTTTCAAAGATTAAATGACATGCACCTTTTAAACTTTGGCAAAAATATTTTATTACATAAAAAAAGGGTTGCATTTAATTCATAGTTCCTACAATAAGTGCGTAGTCAAGTCTACGCACTTATTGTAGGAACTATGAATTAAATGCAACCTTTTTTTTTTTTTATGTAATAAAATATTTTATGTTTAAGTGAAGTGCACATTAATTCTCTGAAATTGTAAAGCCAGCCAGTCAGAATGAAGTTTGCCATTTTGAAAGAGCACTTGCCTATTTTGAGTATAATATACAGTACATCATGAGTTTACTTTTCATGCAAAATGGTCTTCAAGTAAAGTCATAGGTTATCTACTTAAGTTTGTATGCATCGATTATATGCATGTCAGAAAACATAATGCAAAGCACTTCAGATTCAAGTAGCATTTCTGTGTAGGAGGTGTACAGTACCTCCTGATCAGGTGAGACGGCCACAGCGAACACTTTGATGGCATGTTGCCGTGCTTCATTGGCAGCCTCCTGGATCCCACCACATGGCTCCTTGTAGCCGGTCACAGGGTGACCATCCGTGATCACCACAATGTACTTATTCTCATGATAGTGGGAGCCCCTGCAAGCAGATGTATGCATGACATGTATGTATATATGTATGTATGTATTTTAAAATGCATATGCAGTCCAAAATGAACATACGCTCGGAGCAGCTCAGCGATACCCTCCTTGATGGCACAGTCGGTGTACGTTCCTTTGCCTATGTATTTGATTTTGTCTATGGCAGCCTTCAGGTCGTTGCGTTTTGTGTTGAGGTCAACTAATTCCATCACCAGCTCGGTGTCGTCACTGTAGTGCAGCGCTCCAGAGTTCCACGTCACATCACGATCACAAGGCTGTCGCCTGTCAAAAACATAATCAAATTACATTTGTAACAAAGCATTTAAGTAAAAATTTATGTAAACTTATTGTTAAAGGAGCATGCTATTTCAAACGATTCAGTTATCGATGCAATTGCACCCACAAAAAAGTAAATAAATATATAATTTGACCTGGTCATGTGATCTCAATATGGCAGCCATCATAGGTGGCTCATCTCATGGGTAACATAAATCAGATTTTTCTAGGCCTGGTATACTCTGTGCGCCTTTTAAAGGGGACCTATTATGCCCTTTTTCAAAATCTTGATTTTGTTTTTGGGGTCTACTAGAATAAGTTTTCAATACATTTTTCACACATTTTACATTTTTGCAGCCAACCAATCAGAGAACATCACACTTTTCAGAAGGAGGGGCTTCATAGAGACATTAGGTGTGTTCAACTTGAAGAGGCGCTGTGCAGACTGATTGGTGTATGACATTAAAGTCATATATATAGATCCGTATAATTTGAATCGCTCTCAGGGTACTTTGATGTCATACACCAATCGGTCTGTGCAGCGTCGCTTAAAGTCAAACACACCAAGGGCCCTATCACATATACTCGGCACAATGCGACACCAGGCAAGTGTTTTTAGCTAGTCCAGCACAATGTTGTTTAAATAGCAAATGCACTTGTGCCCATCTATTCGCCCATGGGTGTGCTGGTCTGAAAACGAGGTGTGTTCAGGCTTATTGTGGACGTGTTTGAGGCAACCGAAATCGACTGTGCCACTGACCAACAAAAACCTGGTTTAAAGTCAATAGCGCTGTAGTTTTCGTTATTTAAAGGGCGCGTTATTAATATGCGCCTATAGGCAGGTGCACAACACGTGTACACAGGGACACTTTTGCAGCACCACACAAACATTTTTAAATATGAAAAACAAAAGGATTTCTCTCTGGAGAAGCATTCAGTCTTTCCACTCGTAAATTCCGTCATGTGAATAGTGAATCCGCCACTGTGCAAGAGCAACTGGCTTTTAAAGGGAATGGGAGATGAGACTCTGATTGGTTTATTGCACATTATGCCCAAAACACACCCATGACTCATTAAGAGACTACGTACAACCCTTTTGGACTATGTGCCAGGCGCGCAGACCATTTTTTTCTGTTGTTAAACAAGCAAAAGTGGATTCGGACACACCCTAAGTGAACCTGCGCTTCAGACCACGCGTTCAGATCATTAAAATAGGACCCCTAATGTCTCAATGAAGCCCTTCCTTCCAGAAAGCGCAATTTGCTCTTATTGGTTGGCTGGACAAGTGTGTTGTGATTGGTCAACCGCTTAGAACATGTTACCAAAATGCCAAACCCCATTACCATAACCGCAAGTTTCAACACACTACTAACCTAACTCAACAATAGGAATAAAACAAGAAGCAAGAATATCGCCCTTTGAAATGGAATTTGTGCTTTGTAACTTTGCAGACCTTTTTCATGCTCAAACAGCAACATTACACACTCAAGAAAAGTTGAAAATGTAAAAAAGCATAATAGGATCACTTTAAAAGCATATAGATGTGATAAATATATGATATGATGTGATAAAAACTGATAAAATATCTTGGTCAAGACAAGTTTAGATAGACAAGGTAAAGATAGCGTACAGGTTTTTCAGCTCATCGATGAACAGCTTAGTGAAGGCCTTGAGCTGGTTGATGTAGAACTCTGGAGGTTTGGCTCTGAGGGCCACACTTTCAGATGTGTCCAACACAAAGAACAAATCCACAGGACACTCTGCAGGAAGACAGAAGTACAATCAGAAAATCACCTGCGGTTCAAAAATCTGTATCTTACTGTATGTGCTTTACGCGTCTAGTCTATCAAGATTACAGTCATGACTTCAGGAAAAGTATCAAATGCTTAAATGTGAGTTTGCATTAAAATAATTGTGTAAACAGTAGCAATTCATTATCATGTTCATTATGCTATATGAATTGTGAGGTAAAATAAAGTACATTTTGCTATATGAATTGTGAAGTAAAATAAAGTACATTTTATATATAATGGGTGTAACATGATAAATAAACTTTCAATATTTACTCACTTTATCTCCACTTCCTAATCATGATAATTTTGGTTAGTTTGGAAAAATAATGAGCTCCCCCTATTGGTGGATGATAAACTTGACCTCCATCATCAATTGGCATCACCTGACCTAAATCCTGCAGTCATGTGACATTACAGGTAATTTGAATATGGTAGTATTTGAGATACAGTATACAGGTATGTCTAGATGTACCCAGATGTATGTTGTGTGTAACTGCAACAACGCCATAGTAAACTGCTGACCTAAACAAATCTTCATATTTTAAAATCCATCTCCTTGGGACAGTCCAGCCAGATTAACTTTCTTCAGATTAATATTAAAATAATTATTTCATTTTGTGTTTACCAAATTAAGCACAATTTATATATGAAGAACCCACAAATGTGGCCTAAACAAGGCCTTTCATGTATATAGGAACAAAGTTTATTCAGAAACACAAGTTACATGTCAACAAATCATAAATTCGAGAGCTGAATCATAACTCACTATCATTCATATAAAAGCATAATTTTGGTGATTTTTATTTTTATGCATCATAGCATAATAATCTCCTGCATAAACTGTAAAACAAGCAGCATCTCAAACATCATCTCTGGATGGATGGATGGATAGGTCATTTTGCAAGGGATAAAATAATGTAATTAATTCTGTAAATTGCTACTGTTGTATATTGTAACTCATTACTGCACTATACTACAACTTAATATAGCATACTACCATCCCAATCAATACCTTTCTATGTTTCCATGAGGTATATCTCCCTATAGCCTAGCACACAATACCTTTTAGACTACTTTCAGTTGAAATACCTCTATAGAAACTATTATAACTTTTCCGTGTTTATCATAACAAAAGAGCAAACGTTACTTACATGCGTTAAGAAGGTAGCGCAGTATGTTGTACGTCCAGCGTTTATTTGTAGCTTCAATATCTCTCTTATAACCGACTTTTACGCACACAAGACAGTAGTAATCCCGATCATGCAACACATATTTATTAATTGCAAATAAGAAACAATCAATACACGTACGGAAAAATAGGCAATTTATAATTACCTCTGAAGGAGGATTGTTGGACATCCAGAGCGAAGATCCCTGCCCAAAGTGCGCACAGAGCGGTCAATATACATCCATTAAGCGCCATAGATCCTGATTTTACTGCACGTTAACCGTGCAAACTGACGTTGAGGGACACACAGAACAGAAGGAGTGCTATGATTGCAGATGAAATATGAAAACAGGTTCGGGTGAGATGAAGTAGCGGACAGTGGCACGGTTGCGCGTCCGCTCAGAGCGCACAGCAGAGTGAAACGCCTTACAGCAGGAGCGAGGAGGAGGAGGAGTTCGGTCCACTCATGTACTTCACTGCTTCATCTATGCTGCTATACAGCGATGTTAGGCCCTGAAACATAAGTATATTAATAATCAGCATTTACCTGATGAAAATGATTATGTTTAATACGTCCAATGAACCCTATTTCTGCGCGATGCAAATGTTTTACGACTTTTAAAGATATATATGCATTAATATATGCATTAATAATGGCCCCTAATAATAATATTTGCATTATATTCATTTATTTACTTTTATTTTACTTCCATTAATGCATTTAACGAGCATTATTACATTATATAATATTATAGGCCTGCTGTAATAATGTTTAATAGTCAGAAATATCATGAAACATGATGTCATCATATTTGAATTTATATGAAATATTTATATTAATATATTTTTAATTCTTAAATGGAACCAAAGTATCCTTTTCTTCTTCTTCTTCTTCTTTAAAAAAAACAAACAAACAAAAAAACATTTAATTATACATAATACATTAAATTGGAATCCTCTTTAATTAGTGAAAGAATGCTTCTGACTTTTTGTCATTTTATTTATTTACATGTATTTTGTATTACATTTGTATTTATTCAGTGATACCAAATTCCCAGTTTTATTCCAGCAATAATAACGGCAGATACTGAGTTTAGTTACTGTGGAAACTCATTTTTGTGAGTAAATGTGCATGTGACATGATGGAGCAGTGCGGTTTGGTTGGGCAGAAGCAGAAAGATGCTCTGTGTGGAGTTTTACTGTGGGAATGACATTCAGGGAGAGAATGAGACATTCTGATGAGGTTATGCAGCAAAGAACTGTGTTGTCAGGAGGTGTGTGTGTGTGTGTGTGTGTGTGTGTGTGTGTGTGTGTGTGTGTGTGTGTGTGTGTGAGAGAGAGAGAGAGAGAGAGAGAGAGAGAGAGAGAGAGAGAGAGAGAGAGAGAGAGAGAGAGAGAGTACTCAAAGGTAAACAGCTGTCAAGAGCTGAGAGGTGAAGAGTTTGAGAGAGAGAGAATGAACGAGACATCTGACAATGTCTTCCAGAGGGGGAGGGTGAATCACATCTGCATCTCGTCTACATGTAGACCAAATGACGAGGCGAGTGCGAGAGAGAGAGAAAGAAAGAATGAAGAGAAACATACGAAAGGCAAAAATGAGCGCCACTCCCTCGTGCACATTACTGTCTTTGAAAGAGAAACAGCGCCACCTATGTGCGTATTTCTGTGTAGAACGTGAGACCAGGCGTTGCTCACTATTGGCTCACTTAGATCTTAATTAGGACAGTCATCAACTAATCCCAGAACTAATCACAGTCACGAGTTTTCATACTTCTGAAAGCCATCATTTTGTGCAATTCAGTCCTTCTACAAAATGGGGGCCAATTGTGTGCTGCTTCACATACACATGCCTAACTACTGTTCAAAAGTTTGAAGTCAGATTTTTTTTTTTAATGTTCATCAAAGACATTAAATTGATCAAAGGGTAAATGCTGTTCTTTTGGTCACTTTTTCATTACTGTTTTCACAAAAATGTTTTGCAGCACAATTGTTTTCAACATTGATAATAACCAGAAATGTTTCTTGAGCAGCAAATCAGCACATTAGAATGATTTCTGAAGGATCATGTGACACTGAAGACTGGAGTAATGATGCTGAAAATACAGCTTTGATCACAAGAATAAATTACATTTTACAAATTACAAGTTATTTGAACCCCTTCAGCTCTTGCAGCATATTTTGAATGATTATTGATGATGCGATATTGGACCCACGGGTGGGGTGCAGAGTTGAATTGGTTAAATTGTAAATATTTCACAATATTACAACTGTATTTTTGATCAAATAAATGCATAAATGTTGTACAGTAAACATCAACATTAACTGTCAACCTTGTTATTGAAGGTATAGTGATATTAGAAAAGACAAGTCTTCTTGCATTTGAGGGCTGAATATGAATGTACAAGGCTGGTTACACATGTAATTAAACAATTAGCCATTAAAAAAACATTGGTTGACCACTAATCTGAATCATGGGAGGGATGAGCTCTCTTCAAAGTCTAAAGTGGTTACAGACCTAATGCAGTCAAACAGCCTCTTGAGACATAAATCATGAAGCTGCTGTAAATCAACACATCAAATTATGCCATTAATAGAGATAAACAATGATCTATAACTTTGTGGTCATAAATGTTTCTGGAATGATGATATGGATCACAGTGGAACAATATTTCACTCGGGACGGTGAATATGGAGTTAATGGAGGATGCTTTGTGTCTGGGTTAATGTCTCCCATTACCACTACAGTAAATTCAACATGACACTCTTCAACATCTTGAGTAAAGAACGACATCATTATTCATTCGCGTACACAACAACAGACTCGCATACATGCATGAGCATGTGAGAGGATGAGAAAACTTCTGCTCTTGAGAAAGTCCAAGCGAGAGCAGCAACGCTTTGGATGGGAAAGAGTGACGGTAAAGTGAAGACACTACATTCATTGTACATCCAGCAGTGTTGCGTAAATTAGAGGAGGGGAAAAAAGCAGTATGGTTCACTAATAGAGGAATATTTTTTCCTCTTTCGCTCTGTAATGAACACGGCATGAGCTGGAACATCACAGAGACTCAAAGGGGGAGATCAGGGTGGTCCCTGGATAAACCTAGTCATGGTTCTTCACAAAAAAAAAATACTGTGGTGGTACCATGGTAATAAATTATGTTTACGTGGTACTCTAAGGTACTATGTGGTAATATCATGATACATGATGCTGCAGAGAGATGGAGGGTGAAAATTTGAATTGATGTTTATGTTTTGGATCAAAATAGTTGCCTAGTGGCAATTGAAGGGAAATGGGTGTGTTTTCCCCCTGAAGAAAGGATTCATTTCTCTTGAAAATTCTATTACAAGAGACCAATGTTTGGCCAGAGCTCAGCGAGCTTTTTCCACTGATCTCATACGCTTTCTTTTTTTTCCCTTCCATGAAAGAAAAAATCATTTTGCACCCTAAGACTGAGAGGGAAAAGGGGGGAAAGCATCTGGTAATAATCAGGATTTAATAGTGGAGGCTTACTGTAAATCTGCGAAGAATCTGACAGCTGCGCTGGTTCGTTCAGCCTGGCCAACATGATGGGGATTTCATTGAGGTGAATGACATCAGGAATATTCGATGTTATGTGCGAGAGAGAAGCATACTGTGAGAATACAGAGCTAAAATCAGCACTAATAATATACAGGAGATTTAAGAGCTTTAGCTGAAGCAGAACTACAAAAGGTAGAGGTCGGAACAGACAAGAAGTAAGTTCAAAATAAGAGGTAGACTGACAAGTCAAAGGGCATGAGCCCTAAATAATATGCTAAGGAGGTTGTAGATTTGACCTTTGGTGTCCTAGGGAGCCTCAAAGTTTTAGATTACAATCACAAAACAGCAGGTAACATAAACGCCCCAAACTCCAAACACCACTAGTGGCTCCTGGCCGTAAATTTAGGTAGGGCTGATTGTGGGTTTTAGCACTACACTCTCAGAAAAAAAGGTACAGTGCTGTCACTGGGACGGTACCCTAAGGTACAAAAGTGTAAAGGTACATCTTTGTACCTTACTCACTCCTAAATGGTACATCAGTACTTTAAGAGTGCGTATTAGTACCTTAAAGGTACATATTAGTATCTTTTCGGTTTTGTACCTTAGGGTACCGCCCCAGTGACAGCAATGTACCTTTTTTTCTGACAGTGTAGTTTAAAATAAATATTTTGTAAGATTTATCGCTGAGCACATGCAGACACACTTTTAGCAGAGGTCTAACGTCCCTGCATTACAAAAGACTTTGTATATAGGAAGACGGTGCACTCAGATTACTTATGAATGGGGGAAAGTACAATGCCCAATATGGCGAATAAGCCCTTCTAAATGAAAGAGCCAATCGTTTCTTAGGAAAGTCACTGCAACTGCTGTTAGAAGCTCCGGTTGCTATAGAAACATTTAGGATTGCGCATGCGCATTAGCTTTGTCCAGGCTGAAAAATGCAGTTGTCATAATTTGAATGTTTAGAAGCCAAATTTATGAGACAGTTGTTGTCAGATTTCATTGATTTCAAATCTAAAATGTAATTGCAAGCTTTGCGAACAGTTTTGGATAATTTGATGCTTCCCCATTCAAAGAGATAGGAGCTGCACTTGCATGCCCAAGATGCATTTCAAAGATGGCCGCCAAGTGAAATGACCTAAAGGATTATTAGGAACACCATACTAATACTGTGTTTGACCCCCTTTCGCCTTCAGAACTGCCTTAATTCTACGTGGCAGTGATTCAACAAGGTGATGAAAGCATTCTTTAGAAATGTTGGCCCATATTGATAGGATAGCATCTTGCAGTTGATGGAGATTTGTGGGATGCACATTCAGGGCACGAAGCTCCCGTTCCACCACATCCCAAAGATGCTCTGTTGGGTTGAGATCTGGTGACTGTGGGGGTCATTTTAGTACAGTGAACTCATTGTCATGTTCAAGAAACCAATTTGAAATGATTCGAGCTTTGTGACATGGTGCATTATCCTGCTGGAAGTAGCCATCAGAGAATGGGTACATGGTGGTCATAAAGGGATGGTCAACATGGTCAGAAACAATGCTCAGGTAGGCCGTGGCATTTAAACAATGCCCAATTGGCACTAAGGGGCCTAAAGTTTGCCAAGAAAACATCCCCCACACCATTACACCACCACCACCAGCCTGCACAGTGGTAACAAGGCATGATGGATCCATGTTCTCATTCTGTTTACGCCAAATTCTGACTCTACAGCAGACCAGTCAGGGTGCCCATGCTGACCAAATTTTTAAAATGCAATTTATTTCCTGTGATGGCAAAGCAGAATTTTCAGCATCATTACTCCAGTCTTCAGTGTCACATGATCGTTCAGAAATCCTTCTAATATGCTGATTTACTGCTCAAAAAACATTTATTATTATTATCAATTAAAAACAGTTGCTTCGTGGAAACTGCAATATATATATATTTTTGTTACAGGATTCTTTAATGAAAGTGTCTTTTTTTTTTTTAACCTATATTAGGTTTCATTTGCCTTTAGGGACACACTTCAAATAATTTTTTATAGCAGTTTTATGTTACTTATGCATATGACATCATTTTTCCAGCTTGGTAGACATGGAGAGATGGACTCTGGAATTCTGGGATGTTTTATCTATAGTACTGGAGAGACAGACGAAAGCATTGATCTGCAAAAGACAATAATCCATGTGTTTTGACCTTCCGCTTAAATAATTCATCACTGAAGGATTTTGTCAGCACTTTGGGAACAATCCCAACTTTTCACCCAATGAATACCCGGCCTTCCTTACCAGATCTGGATCCAAATAGGAAAGCCTGCAAGATTTCCATGCGATGAGATCATAAGCCTTTGAGAACTGCTGCAAGCGCATTTGAATACAGATGCCAATTTCATTAGAATTATGAAAACTTTTATATCATGTGCATGAAACAGAATGATGAAGGAGTCTTATTATGCAACATAACCCAAAGTAATCTATGTGGATAAGATCATTATTTATATTGCACAAGAATAATTCTGCCCCATTTCCTCTTGCAATTTAAGACTTTGAGATGGTGAACAGATGTTGCCACAGTTTTGCAAATGTTAGATCGCCTACACAGGTCTGTTTCTCATGTTGTGAGGGTGAGGACAGGTTAATTCAGGTGATATGTGGCCATGTTAATGAGAAAACAAACTGATCTCAGACTGCACAGATGCACACTAGTGTCTTTATCCTGTTTTATGCTTCAGCAAAACCATGATGAAACCATTCTCAGTTTTTCCAAATCATGCGACAGAACGAAAACACATTAGTACAAAAACACCTGTAAGGAAGTGGTCTGTGAATCTGCTTTGAAACAATACCTGTTGTGAAAAGTGCTACTAACTCAATTTGACTTGCCTATATAAAGATGTGCATAATCTGTATTCAAAAATAAAGCAAATACTTATAAAGCATAACCTATATATTATCCAATCATATGTGAATTGATAATATTATAATCATAATGATCATTTAAAAAGTGTAAAAATATGCCTATACATAAAATGTGATCATGCAATACAAGAAAATAGAGGAATGTGCGCATTGAATGCTAAATTTCAAGAGAATCAAATCAATCTTGACTTGAGCAAATTAATCTTAGCCGGTCAAGTATTAGTTATTTTGTTTCCTGGCATGAATATTAGTGAGCTGGGGAAGAATAAATTGAGAGCATTGTCCTTTTGGTCCAGTATCTTATTAAAAGAGGAGGTAAACATAGCAACATGGTGAATGGGATCTTAGATAGGCTGTTTTTCCGTGCTTTCGTGTTCTGTGAGTGCGAGTGTTCAGGAAAGTTACTTTGAAAAGTAACGCATTACAATATTGCGTTAAAAAGTAACTAAATTACTTAGTTACTTTTTAAGAAAAGTAATGTGCTACGTTACTTTTGCGTTACTTTTTCTCACCTGCTTTTTATAACAAAAAAAGTTCTACTTTAGGGCAAATGTTAAGTGAGATTAGTAAATGCATGCTCACATTTAGTCTAGAACTACAATAACCATCAGGTTCACACACAGCACACACAAAGCCTCTGCACTTACTCCCAGATTTTCTCAACACGGAGACAAGACAGCTGTCAGTCAATAAATGGGAAAACAAAGTAACTCAGATACTTTTAATCTGTAATCTAATTACGTAACTCAAGTTACTTGTAATGCGTTACCCCCAACACTGGTTGGGAGTAACGCATTAAGTGGTTAGTTTTTAATAATTGACCAACACCGCGAGACATTTCAGCACCAAAGAAAAAAAATCTACAGGTAAAATAGTGTCTATTTCGATGGTTGAGATGACTCAAGTTTGCAAGTGGAATTCGATGGTTGAGATGACTGCAGAGACAGATTCTACATTTGTGAGATGGACATACTCTTATTATTTTCAGTTCATCAGAGAAAAGAACAAGAACGTAATAGTCAAGTCAAGTGCAATCTATGTGCGTCACCAAGGGAACTCTCTTTAACAAGCAATAGCATGAGTCAATTAAAGAAACACCTGGACCGGTGCCACGCTAACACTAAGCTAACAGAGAGAGCTGCAGGGTCGGAGAAGAGACAGAATGCGGCAGACAAGAGCGCGGGTAAGACAAGGCAACAGAAATTAGGAAAATCTCTGTCTGCCATTCTGCTTGAACCCCGAGAAGTGAAGAGACTCGTGTCCACCTAATGCATGCCAGGTTTGTGCAGTGAACGTGAATTAAAGGCACAATATGTAATTTTCACCACTAGAGGTTGCTTATTCAAAACAAAGGCACAGATTGATGACGGTTGTCTTCCTCTTTACAGCCGGAGCTTAAAATATCTTACATTGGGTGTCTTTGCCTAACTCTAGGTGTTAGGTTTTTCTATGAGTACTGAAGCATTCCTCGCATTCCATTTATTCCTATGGGGGTCAAATTAACTCGCGAGGGAAGGATTTGTTACTTTTTTAAATTTCAACGACAAAACTCCAGTCAATTTTTTGCTGTGTATTCGTGGTTCAAGTATGACAAAAATCCTAGGGTCTTGGACCACTCCAATGAACACTCTTTTTTTTTTTTTTTTTTTTTAACTAAGATTTAACTGCAGACCCTGTACAGGGTCCGGAATGACATCATCAAGTATATACTTTACATTTTAAATGTCTGTGGAGGAGCTCTGACCTCATATGTGGTACCATTTGAAAGCTTAGCATGTCTACTTTCTGGAGATATCCATCACTTTGGTATTTGTTTTACACAAAGTAACTTATTTACACTAAATTACTCTGCCTGGATTTGGCCTACCCAAATTGAAAAGCTTCCCATACCCACATCTAAATACAATCCCAGAAATGGTCCCAGAGCATAAGTGGTTAAACTTAAAAGAATTACGGGAATACTGGATTTTAAACAATAAAGAAATGCCACAATTTATCAAGACCTTGATGCAGATATGAGGGAGAAAATCATTAATGCGAGTTGGGCATATCGTCAAATGATTTAGCAAAATCGCACAAATTCGTACAAGTGAGGACGTACAAATTTGCACGAATTAGCCACCTCGTAAAATATTTTAGAACATCCGTTGCCATGATTTTTGCAATGACATCTGGCAAGAGGAAAAAATTTAGTTTTAAGCCCTATTCACATGGGATTAGTATTACCTGGTGACCTCTAGTCATTTGTAATAATTGCGGAGGTTGTCTATGATCTTAATCCCGTGCGAATCGGCCATGTCTGTAATTTGTAAAGTAAAAATTCCCCTGCAAATGACCTATATTTCGCCGAACACAGAGGTCCTGTGATAATATTAGTCCCATGCGAATCGGCATCTCTGTGATTTGGCCAGGATTTGGAGGGTCGTATATAATTTTTGCAAGGTTTTTGTTTCCTGTGCCATTTATATCCATATTTCTGCATTCATAACGTGCACCGTTATAAATGCCTGTGACTGTGCACATTTATTATACTTTCACTTTAGAAATAGAGCCAATTTGGGAGCGAATTGCTTGAAAGGTGTGTTCAGTATTCTAAATGAAAAACATAAAAACAGAACAGTAGCCGACAATGACAAGTTCAGTTAAATGGGCGCTTTTACATTTAGCTTTGAAATCTTCCACCGTCATATTGTCAGCTCCTAAATTTCTAAATTACACAAGGTCCCCTGATAGGCCTAATACTAATCCTGTGCGAATAGGGTTTATGACACATAATATCGGTTAATGGAAATGCCGCCATTTCGCAAAAGTTTTTTTTATCGACATTTAGAAAATATTGCAAAGGTTTTCGCACATCTGTAATGGAAATTCGGCTATGTAACTAATTACTTTCAAATGACAGTAACTTGTAATATATAATGTATTACATTTTGGAAGTAACTTGGTGTTCGTCCATATGACGCCTTTACAAGTGTGTCATGGAAAAATTAACAGTGCTTAGACGAAGCTGCACTTAATTAAATCACCTCCTGAGGGTGTAATGGGACTGAAAGAGAGTAAAACACTGAGGAAAGCAGCATTCTCACCACAAGAGCCTAATCACTCTACAAATACCTCTCTGAGGATCAATTTGGAGCAGTCATCAAGGTCTTGCGCTTAAAGGGCCGCAGCTAATTAAACACAGACCTGAGCTCTGCGAGCAGTGACACTGCCATTAATCTTAAAGTGCAGTCTGCCAACCAGATGGAGAAATCTGGTGGAGTAACTTTGCTCTCGTTCCTCTCCCAAACGCATTAGAACACAATGTTTAGCAAAAAATATTACTTCAGAGAGGGGTTGCATTAACCAAAAAAAAAAAAAAAACAGCATGTATTGAGACTTCCACAGAAATGTTGTGCAGCGGAATCACTTCAGCTTCTCCAGAGAAGACACTGGACTGCCAATATCTACAAAGACAAAGAACATACCACAGCGCATGATGACAGATTAATGATAACATCCCAAACTACCTTCCACAGAAACATTTTGACAGGAAAAGCAACATTTATGATGAATTACGTTGGCAATGAGCAAGCTTTCTTAACACTATCGCTCCCCTGCATGTCGTCGCAGCTGCGAGCTCTGTCTGTATGTTTCTGTTCCCCTCAGTGGTCCAGCTCTGGTGTCGACAGCTTTTGATTGGGGATAACTGCAGGAAATGCTTGGAGGAGGGGGACAATCAACTGTGAAACTAAGGGGACTAATCGGATCTCTAAAATGAGGCATATTTCCTGAGTTGGAGTCCAACCCAGTGAAAGTATGCCTCCGCTCCCGCCCAACAGGTAACACCCTGACCGAGCCTTCACTTCCATCCTTCAAAGCTACATTTTACATCATGTTGCCTACTAATTATACCCAGCTAGACAAAACAACCTATCCATTTACTTTTGATGGGTGCATTCTGCTCTCTAGTGGACAACTGAAGCATTGTCTGTCTGTCTGTCTACAGTATGCATGTACAGTACTGGTCAACAGTTTGAAATTACTATTTTTAATGTTTTTGAAAACATTCAAGCCTACATTTATTTGATCAAAATACAGAATTTTTTTTAATAATATTGTGAAAGATTATTACAGTTTAAAATAATGGTTTTCTATTTTAATATACTTTAAAATATCATGTACTTCTGTGACGCAAAGCTGAATTTTTCAGCATCATTACACCAGTATTCAGTGTCACATGATCCTTCAGAAATCATTCTAATATCGCAGTTATTAGCTATGTTGGAAAAAGTTGTGCTGCGTAATATTTTTTTTGGAACCTATGATACTTTTTTCAGGAGTCATTGATTGATAGGGTACAAAAGAACAGCATTTATTTAAAATAGAAATATTTTCTAACAGTAAGTCTTTACTATTACTTGTTATCAATTTAACACATCATTCCTGAATAAAAGTATTAAAGGGGACATATGATGCAAAATACACTTTTATAAGGTGTTTGAACACAGATGTGTGTCCAGTGTGTGTAAACAACCAGCCTGCAATGGTACTCTAACTTCAACCAGAACAGGATGGCACTTCATATTTTGTGAATGTTTGCAAATTTTCTTTCTGAATGAGCTTTCTAGAATGCTGTACGGATAATATGATTAAAGTTACCATAGTCTTTGACTGTATTCACAAAGACTAGAGACGTGTCGCTAGTTTTATTCCCAAAACGCTCACCGTCTGCGTAATTCATAAACGCACATTTAAATAGTCAGGTGACAGACTTTTTACGTTCCCACAAGCGCACCTATACAACAATTTATAGATTAACATAACTGTACATGCTAGTCGACAGAGATGGGCATAAATACATGGACATGCGTTTAAAATAACTTCAAAATACTGTGTGGAAAAATGTATTTAAATACAAATACTGTATTTTGAAAATACACAAAATACATGTGAAATTGGCGATTCAGTGCTGGTAAGTTCTATCTGGGCCTATTCTAAATGACAGCATTTAGATGTGTGCAACTGCTTAGAAACTTTCGTTTTCATTTTACATACCTCTTCCCTTCCCCTGCCCTGTAGGAAATGTAAAAAAAAACTTTTATATTTTTTAAAACTTTTATTATGTTTTATCACCTCGTAGGTTTACTGAGGAGCGCGCGCAGTAAGCAGGTTCGAGGCGCAGAGCCATGCGAATTGCGAAACTAAAAACAAGGCTTCAACTGCACAAAGCTAAAGAGAAAGCGGCAGCTGTGCGCTGATTCCACCGCTTGCCGCGTTAAAAAAGATTTTAAGTCAAAGGTGTAGGTCTGTTTGTCAGCGTTCCATTCCGTCTCGGAGCGTGCGCGCAAAAAAACGTGCCAACGTGCAAGTGTGAATTTGAATTTCCTTTCGCGCCAGTTATAACATCGATTCACAATTTATATTATTGTTACGAATATACGATATGTATTGTCATATGATATCTCCCATCCCTAACATAGAGTAACGTTAATGCTTCAAACACATTTAACAGGCTACTTTAATCAACAAGTAGAATTGACCATGACATCCTCACCTTATTCCAGAAAAGTTGCCAATCCATCCAATAATGTCTGCAGAGCCACCGTTTCACCTGTGGCAAAGTAGAAAACTGTTCTGTGGTCAGACCAATCAAAATTTGAAGTTGTTTTTGGAAAACTGGGACGCCATGTCATTCGGGCTAAAGAGGACAAGGACAACCCAAGTTGTTGTCAGCGCTCAGTTCAGAAGCCTGCATCTCTGATGGGATGGGGTTGCATGAGTGCATGTGGCATGGGCAGCTTACACATCTGGAAAGGCACCATCAATGCTGAAAGGTATATCCAAGTTCTAGAACAACATGTGCTCCCATCCAGACGTCGTCTCTTTCAGGGAAGACCTTGCATTTTCCAACATGACAATGCCAGACCACATACTGCATCAATTACAACATCATGGCTGCGTAGAAGAAGGATCCGGGTACTGAAATGGCCAGCCTGCAGTCCAGATCTTTCACCCATAGAAAACATTTGGCGCATCATAAAGAGGAAGATGCCACAAAGAAGACCTAAGACAGTTGAGCAACTAGAAGCCTGTATTAGACAAGAATGGGACAACATTCCTATTCCTAAACTTGAGCAACTTGTCTCCTCAGTCCCCAGACGTCCTCCAGCTGTTCCTTATGTGTACATTTAACTTTTCCGGCCTCTTATTGCTACCGGTCCCAACTTTTTTGGAATGTGTAGCTCTCGTGAAATCCAAAATGAGCCAATATTTGGCATGACATTTCAAAATGTCTCACTTTCAACATTTGATATGTTATCTATATTATATTGTGAATAAAATATAAGTTCATGAGATTTGTAAATTATTGCATTCCTTTTTTATTCACAATTTGTACAGTGTCCCAACTTTTTTGGAATCGGGTTTGTATCTAACGGTTATTGTTGCTCCTGCTGTTATTTTTTGCATCTGTTAAAGGGTAGGTTTAGGGTAGGGGTGCGTATGGATGTTTAAAAAGGCCTCAAACCACATGAATATGGTGCTGGTAGCACAATCTAATATGTAGCATTTTTCGCTGTTGAATTGTGCTACCTACTGTTTTCTAGAGGTAGCAAAATCTGACAAAGTAGGACAAAATCGACAGAACACCCTAACATGCATCTAGACGACATAAAACTCTCACGACGAAATGGGCAAGCGCGGGCAAAACTGCTGTGGGGTAAAACTGTAGTTGGGGTAAAACTATGGCTCTGCAGTCAGACCCTTCTCAATCCAAGGTTGAGGTGTACAGCTGCGGCGTGCATGAATGTTGGGGTTGGGGTTGGGGGAGGGGCGTGTCTGGTCCAAACTAGTTGATGCATGAAAACAGCACCCTGATAAAGAGGTTGACTGGCTCAAAATATTTTGAGTATTTTCTAACATTTTGGCTGAGTGAGATCCGTTTTGTTGACGGTGTATCCGAAGCGCGTGTAAAGGAGCCACTGGAAGGGGTCGGGGCCCCCAGTAGTATATTCCTGCACAACCAGAGGCTGCAGTTTCAGGACTCCAGTTCTAGGACCTATGTGGTTTAGTTTTAGTTTATAGTCAAAGTGTGTAATACCTGCTTTGTCACAATTTTAAATTTAAACAAATTAATTTACACAAAATATAAATGAAAAATGTAATTCAATCTTTAAACAACTGAAAAAGTGGAGTACCTTAAAAATCTTAGTTTCATTAATTATACTGTATATTGATTAACCTCCTTAAGTTTAACTAATTAGCTCATTATCAGGTAAAATAACGATGGAATCCGCATATGCAGTCACTAAATTACAGCCAGATATTTTAAAGGTTGTAGAGAGGCAAGGCAAGACTCAAGAATGATTCAAAAATGTATATTTATGTCACTTTTGCAATAACATCATCACCAAAAAGACCCCTTTTTTCATCAGTTGCTGCACAGACAGAATTGCTGTAGGCTTCAGCTCATTTGAAACATTTGTTTAACATGTTCAAGGCGAGGCAACTATTGTAAACATTTCTTTACCTTACTTAGCTAAATGGATGATGGCTGACAGTCATTATACTTATCTGATGAACATGGTAATTTTGATAAATGAGCCAAGGCACAAAATGAACAATCAACTGTAGATGATAACATTAAATGTAATAATAAACAGCACCAGGTATTAAAATAAGCATAACTCTCGTAAATCTTCCTGTTCAACCCGCCCCACTCTAAGCGGGACTCGAACCCGGGTCCACTGGCATGAGAGTCGGACGCTCTAATAAGGAGGCTAAAGGCAACAACCTCTAGTGTCAGTCGCCAGAGCATCTCTTGAGATCAGAGGAGTGAGGTTTACTCGCACAGCAACTACTAGCTGGCCTCCGTTACACTCTCAAGTCTAAGCCACACGCATTTCAACCCGCTCACACGCCACACCTTGTATTTCTCATGCAGAGAAATTTCCAGGATAACGCCCACCAAATTGCATCGCTATTAGAGGAATCAAGTGAGTTCCCCATTTAGTTCAGAAGGCCCTGACACAAACCAGCTAATCAAATAAAAGATATATAGCTACCGAACAGCCAATCAGTAAATTACATTGCTGTATCCGGGTAAGATTTAGATATTCCCGCAACAACAAGGGCATATTCTGTGGTTCACGGGCTTGCTCGACACGACATTGATTCAGATAACTAAGTTAGGGAATCACCAAAATGCAAGAACGATTCTTCATTAATTTAGTGTAAGTGGCGATTGATAGAGGATAATAATTTATAATGTAATGTATAATGAACTGACGGTTGTTGACGCTCACGCTGCGTCTCAAGGAGAAATCACAACAAATGAGCGCCGCTCACACAGAGAAACTAAAGTTAACATACACGGTTAAAATTACAAATTGTGGAGTTTTTACATTTATAACATATAACACAGTTAAGCAACATCACACAACCTCATCTCACATCATTGTTTTCCTGAACACCATGTCCCGAGCAGCCGTTTATAGCATTCCCCACAACTGAGAGCTCTTAGCACACAAAACACATCCAGCCTCTCGAGCGGCATTCAAACATAAATAATCAGGGTTCACACACATCACCTGTGCACATTAATTTCATCACGGGACACCTCTTCACATTAACTGAGGGGCGTGTGCGTTAACCATAGCCACTCTCCAATAACCTACTACAATATGGTAAAATGATGAGTATAAGCAAGGTTTCCCACTAATACAGTAAGCTACAGGTAAAACATGCTTTTGTCATAATTTTAAGTTTAATTAATGTGCTTGCTAGATTTATTATAGTCATTAAAAATCAACAAGGATTTATTAAATCATGGCCACAAATTAAGAATGTCCTAGTAATTAATAAAACTAGCAACAAAATTCTTAATTTGTGGGAATTAATTATTAATTCATAGTTAGCAGCTCTCACTTTGGCTATGTAAACTTTGTTTCATTTAAACGTTATTAAATAAAACTTAATTGAATATTGGTACTCACCGTCTGATCGGTATCCATGTCGTCCATCTTAAATTAGTGTTTTGGTGATCCAATTCGTTCCCAAAAATTAGGGTCCTGAAACCGCAGCTTCCGGTTGTGCAGGAATACCTATAGACAGTAAAAGAAATGGACACAGCGACCCCATAGACTTCAAAGGAGAGAAGTGAAGTCAATTAGAAGCACTCACTTCCTGATGGCTGAGCGTACTGCGCAGACTCAGACTGAGCTTGACGATGTGACGTGAGCAACCTGTCTGACAGTTGTAAGTCTTCTAGTAGTTGTGCAAAGTAAAATCTGAAATCACCGAATCTTGCAGAGATTTTGGCTCTCTATGGGCTTCTCCCCATGCTTCTCCCTTGACTTTATCGGACTTTATGCCTCCACGTCCCCCCGATTGCCTCATAGACAGTAAAAGATTGCCTGCGAGCTTCTCCTCCTGTCTAAACGGGTCTATACGGTAATTTCTCTACTGTGCATGATTATGACGCAATCGTTAGCCTATTTTTACAAAAACTAACTTCTACAGGGCGATAGTGTAAGATGCAAGGTAATGGAGCCTTTAATACATTGTTGTGTTTCTTTAGTAATAAACAATGGACAAATGGAGTCTTTAAACGCCTAAGATGTAAAGTTATTCGCTGTCAAAGTGACGCCAAAATGAATGGGAGTCAATGGAATGCTAACAGCAGGTGATGGCTTGGTTAGCAATGGCTGCCCCTATGGAAGGTACGCTTTCCGAATGCTGGATTACCCCCTTGGGAATACCCTTCTCTGTCTGGTAGCAGCAGCTCATTTGCATTTAAAGAGACACACAAAAAAACGGTGCATTTTTGCTCACACCCAAATAGGGGCAAATTTGACAAGCTATAATAAATGTTCTGGGGGTTATTTTGAGCTGAAACTTCACAGACACATTCTAGGGACACCAGAGATTTATATTAGCCTACATCTCGTGAAAAGGGGCAAAATATGTCCCCTTTAATTTCTTTCAAAATAAATAAACAAAATGAAAGCTGCGAGCAGCGATGACGAGCCCAAGCCGGTGGCACCACCACCCCGGTGGCTTCAGGGAAACTGTGCACGACAGGCAATATGCATTTAAACAGGAGAATATATTTTTTTTAATATTTTAAATATGCCACATTTACCGCAGCAGCTGGTGCCACTATGACCACAAGCCACACCCATGATGTCATTTAAATATAGATTCATTTTATTGTCATAGGATATAATAGGTCACTTTCAAATATGCGCAAAGTTATCTTGTGCAGCTCAAACATTTGTACGTCCAGAAGGCCAGTGTTTAATTCAAGGTATTTGTATAGTTTTTTTAAAACTTTTTGTCACACTAAAGTGATAGTTATTTGTGATAGCCTATGATATGAAACATCTAAACTCTATTGTTGCGTACGTGTAAACATGGGTACGCACAACACATATTATACGTTAAAATATCTTAAGATCAATCATCATTACGTAAAGTACATTAGGCATTATTTATTTATTTTTTGTAGCTAAAATAATGTTTTAACAAAATGAGTCAAAGTCATTTGAATTCCCCTCATTAACTGCAGCAGTCGGTGCTGCTATGACCACAAACCACAACATCTATGAGATCAATTCAGTTTAGATGAATTTCATATCAGATGATGTCAAAGGTCAATTTCAAATGAGTGCAAAGTTATCTTTTGCAGCTTACATTTTTTAAAGTCCTTAAGTCCAGTATTTATCTAAAGGTCTTTTTATATTTTTATTAACATAATTACGAAACTAATCATATAAAACTATATTGCAGTGCTCTTCAAATTGAGTTCAGAATGACATTCAGAATACTGCAGGTGCACCCATCCCCCTTACACACACACACACACACACACACACACACACACACACACACACACACACACACACACACACACACACACACACACACACACACACACACACAGAAAGAGAATGCAGAGACAGAGAGGCATGCTTTAGCTGTCAGCCACCCATCCCCCTCTCCACACACACATACACACACATACACACACACACAGCCAGAGGTAGAGAAAAATAGGGTTTTTTGCTTCATAACTAAGACAACAGTGCCATCTACTGGACACACACACACACACACACACACACACACACACACACACACACACACACACACACAGAGAGCCAGAGGCATAGACAGAGAGGCATGCTTTAGCTGTCAGCCACCCATCCCCTCCCCACACACACACACACACACACACACACACACACACACACAAAGAGCCAGAGACAAAGAGGGAAACAGGGTTTTTTTTTCTCATCAAAACTAAGTCAAACGTGCCATCTATTGGACAATGAAGGGAGGGCAGACAAAATAAGATTCAGATTAAATATATAAAATAAAATAAATATATTGATCTGAAAAATAGTACATCCATTTTAAATTCACCCAGGTTCAATTACCGAACATACAATCTTAATTTAATTTAAATCAAACAATGATTTTACAAGAAATTAGACATTTTCTGTTTCCCTTTTTTGTCCTTCATTTAATCCCTCGCCATAGCAGCACCGTTTGAGATATCCTATAATCTTTCGCACTATAGCATCTTCAGTGTCTTTGTTTCATGTTGACCGAGTTTGGTGTCAATTTCATGCATCTCCTGCGAATAGTTTATAATAACTCAGAGCCGGATTTATCCAAAATTCCAAAAGCTAATGACTGTAAATTAGAAAGATGTCCGGCTTGATGAGAACAATATATATACAGAGTTTGGTGACTGTAGATAAAACTAACCCCCCCACTTTTGTCAAAAGGTGGCGCTACTGAGCCCCTCCACCACGCCCGTTTCTAAGACTTTGGCCATATCTACTGGAAGGCATCACTGATGTCTGTGTTCAGTTTCATGCCATTTCAAGCATGCTAAGAGTCTCAAAAACACCCTAAAAGATTATTCAACTTTGACACGTTGCCATGGCAACAGTATTTAAAATATCAGGAATCCATTCATATGTCTATATCTGCCATGTTTTGACATTATACTGATGAAGTTTGAAGTAAATCGGGTGAAAATAAGACGGTGATTCAAAGCATTTTTGATAAAACAAGCACTTCCTGCTGCCAGTTGGTGGCGCTATAACTTTGACTCACAAAAGTTATATCCATGTGATCGGCCTCTTACAACGAACACACATCTGAAGTTTCATCCAAATCGGACAATGTATGCAGAAGTTATAACACACTTCCTGTTTCCCATTTCTCGCCATAAATTCGTCTCCTGCCACGGCCAAACCGTTCGAGATATCAAAAATCCGCTCGCAATTTAGCATCCTCAATGCCTTGACTTCATGCTGACCGAGTTTGGTGCTGATCGGGTTAATCGCCTAGGAGGAGTATTTCAAATTCCACAGTATGCGTTTTAAAACGACCCATAATAGCTCACTTCCTGTTGGCATAACTTAGAGCACCAGTCATGACCGCAAAGCCCTGCAAAGAGTAGTGCGCTTATCCGAGCGTATCTCAGGGTCAGCTCTCCCGTCTCTGCAGGACGTCTACACCAAAGGCTGCAAAGGTAGAGCTACTAAAATCATCAAGGACTCTAATCACCCTGCAAACCCTCATTTCACGCTGCTGCCATCTGGTAAGCGCTTCCGAAGCCTGATGGCCAAAACTGAGAGACTCAGGAGGAGCTTCTTCCCCCAGGCCATCAGACTCCTGAATTCAGTCACTTAACATCACGTGACTTCACGTCAGGATAAACATCGATACACTGACATTGCACTGCACTTTCTGCTCTCGTTGTTACTGTGTAACAACCTGTTATAAACCTGTTTGCACATTATACTCTTATACATTTGTTAACCACATATTTATAAGTCTACAGTTTACTCACTGCAAAGTCTACTTCAATTATTTTATTCCACTTTATCCTTATTTGTTACCTTTTTTTTTTTCTCTTGACTTGATTATTTATAATTCTACAGATATAGATATATATATATATATATATATATATATATATATATATATATATATATATATATATATATATATATATATATATATATATATATATATATATATATATATAGTATATAGATAGTACTTTTTTTATATCCTATTTCTATTATAATTTCTTCCTTGTGTTTTTAACTGTGAATTTGCACTGTCCATGGAGCAGACCTGTTTACATTTCACTGCTGGTTGTATATTCTGTATATAACTGTGTATGTGACAAATAAAACTCTTGAATCTTGAATCTTGAATCTTGGAAGTTGTTCGGCCCGATGAGCTCTATATGTATACCGAGTTTCATACTAATATATGCACGCGTTTTTGATTTATGGACAGTTTTTTCAAGGGGGCGCTGTTGAGCCCCCCTGCCACGCCCGGGTACCAAACCCAGCCCAAACCCTGATGGCCGCGCAGTCCGACGAGTGTGTAAAGAAAAGAAAGAAAAAAAAAAAAAATTATTAATAATAATAATAATCCTTAGAAGAACAATAGGGCCTTCGCTCTTTCAGGGCTTGGGCCCTAAATGCAGACCCCAAACTTCTGAATGATATAGTGTAAAAGTATCACAAGTTATAAAAAATATTAAACAGCACAATTGTTTCCAACATTGATAATAAATAATCATATATGAATGATTTCTGAAGGATAATGTGACACTGAAGACTGGAGTAATAGCTGATGAAAATTCAGCTTTGCATCACAGAAATAAATTATATTTTGAAGTATATATAAAATAGAAATCTATCTATGAATTGAAACAGGTAATTATGTCCCTGGAAAAGCCCTTTCTAAAAACAAAACATATACAATAAGATAATCATGCACAAATGCAATGCACTATGTGCATAAATCATGCACTATGTTCAAATGTATAGCATTCTATAAAAGATAGTATATAGTATTCTACATTTATGGTGGGAATTTATTGTCATCTATATACTGCAAACTTGAGCTCTTAACTTTTGCTCTTTCTATCAGACCCAGTGACTGTGTACTTCTGTTATTTTCTATGCAAACAGGTTCATGCCCTCTGCACATCCAATTGTGGACAGTGTAGTTAATTTTTTAACAGAACTCACGTTGTTTCCCTCCTACATCGTACACGCATCACTGTATGGCCACACAACTCACACAAGCTAAAGTGTACTACCGGTTGACTAACTGAATGATCTTGAAAGTTTGTGAATGAATGCTGAAGAAGAAGTGATATACAAAAACAAATAGTCAACTAATCGATTGTGCCTCGTTAGACAGTTCAGTAGAAATAACAATCTGGTCATATTTGAAGAGTTGTGATTAAATTTTAGGAAATATTTGACAAATGTTATGTCACCATGTACACATGTTCCTTGAGCAACATATTTGTTGATCCTGGAACAACATTACAATCAACCAATCAGATTTGAGGGTCAAGTTTACGGTTTATGTCAAGTTTAGGCTTACAACAAGGCTAGTTGTTTCTACATCAGTGTAATTCCTAGAATCATTTCCCTCTGATTTTAGGGATAAGTTATGGATAGGGTTAGATTTAAGGGTAGGGATAGGACTACATTTTTGGATAGAAATGTTGTTCCAGGATTAACAAAATCAGGGTGACCAGTGTAGCTGTCAAAACCTATATGATTTTAAGTTACTAACAACACATTTAAAGAACTGTATATGCCACTTAAACCTTACAGAGGATTTACAGACATGTTTTTGTCTTAGATGCTTTTGTCTAACTAGTATACTGTAAATCAGAGTTATAGGGTGGGTAAAGAAAGGGTCAAAGTGTTTATCATGAGAGAGAGATTCTTAGGGCCTCAGCTTTTTATATGCTTTTCAACTTATTTACTTTAAATTGTAAAGTTACAAGGAACTTGTTAGAAAAAAGTTACTATAAACCAGATTTTTATTTCTTTTTATAAAAAACAACACAATAACACTATATGTCCTCATTTGTTACCAGTATGCATTATCTAACACGAGATAACAATGAGGAATATATTTGTACACAATTTATTAGTCTTTGTTAATGTTAGTTCATAGCGAAGTAACTAATGTTAATAGATACAAATTTAGATTTTAAAAAAATTGATTAGTATTAATATTAAGTTTAATAAATGCTGTAGAAGTATTGTTTAATGCTAGTTCATGTTAACTAATGTACACTCACCTAAAGGGTTATTAGGAACACCATACTAATACTGTGTTTGACCCCCTTTCGCCTTCAGAACTGCCTTAATTCTTCGTGGCATTGATTCAACAAGGTGCTGAAAGCATTCTTTAGAAATGTTGGCCCATATTGATAGGATAGCATCTTGCAGTTGATGGAGATTTGTGGGATGCACATCCAGGGCACGAAGCTCCCGTTCCACCACATCCCAAAGATGCTCTATTGGGTTGAGATCTGGTGACTGTGGGGGCCATTTTAGTACAGTGAAGGCCGTGGCATTTAAACAATGCCCAATTGGTACTACGGGGCCTAAAGTGTGCCAAAACAACATCCCCCACACCATTACACCACCACCACCAGCCTGTACAGTGGTAACAAGGCATGATGGATCCATGTTCTGATTCTGTTTACGCCAAATTCTGTCTCAACAGAAATCAAGACTCATCAGACCAGGCAACATTTTTTCTTCTGCTGTTGTAGCCCATCCGCCTCAGGATTGTGCATGTTGTGGCTTCACAAATGCTTTGCTGAGTACCTCGGTTGTAACAAGTGGTTATTTCTGGCCCATTCTCCTCTGGCCTCTAGCATCAACAAGGCATTTTCGCCCACAGGACTGCCGCATACTGGATGTTTTTCCCTTTTCACACCATTCTTTGTAAACCCTAGAAATGGTTGTGTGTGAAAATCCCAGTAACTGAGCAGATTGTGAAATACTCAGACCGGCCCGTCTGGCACCAACAACCATGCCACGCTCAAAATTGCTTAAATCACCTTTCTTTCCCATTCTGACATTCAGTTTGGAGTTCAGGAGATTGTCTTGACCAGGACCACACCCCTAAATGCATTGAAACAACTGCCATGTGATTGTATATATAATGTTAACAAATGAAAACTTGTAAAGTATAAAGTTCTTAGTGCGTATATTAGCACAATGACATTTTTTTTTTAATTATGAAAAAAGTACTTTTTGTCGATTTCCACTGATTTGGAGCAGTTCATTTGTTTATTAAAATGTCAAGGTCTAGGCTTTAATTCAAAACATTAGATCAATCTGACAGCGGTCACACAAATATTTGCCAACATAGGCAGGTAGGTAAAAATTTTTACAAGCAGTGACGAAAATATAGTTTTGTTTATTGATGTGGTGCACAGTATCTTCACCTAAAACTTCAGCATAAAATCTGCATCTCACTGTATAGTTACATTTTATGTACTATTGTCCATGTACAGCTTACAATACAATATATATATATGTGTGTGTGTGTGTGTGTGTGTGTGTGTGTGTGTGTGTGTGTGTGTGTGTGTGTGTGTGTGTGTGTGTGTGTGTGTGTAATCAATGTGCCACATTCAAAAATATCCTTTTATTGGTACAAAAGACATTTTTACATACATGTTTAAAATATAAATAGTATGTACAATATTTCTTGATTTTTTTCGTATATACACAATTACTTCATCATTAAACTTTTTTTTTTTTTTTTTTATCTAGTCTATATCATCTGGAGAGAGGTTTTTAGTTCTACTAAATCATGTAAATGGAGCAAAAAGCACAAGCTTTAGCTGATCAATACAGAGTACCTGGCCTTATTCCTGAGTTCTTGGACATTATTTCATTTCACCAGCATGGACAAACAAGTCTGATCTTTCTAATCTGAATCCTCACCGCTGCATGTATTGTACGAGCTGTCGTAATACTCGGCCATGTAGGGGAATTTATGGATGTTTGGGTTCAGTTTGGGCACCCAGGCATGAGGTATCAGGAAAGATGCCAGGTTGAACAAATCCACAAACACTTTGTAACGGTCACTGAAAGATGAGAGAACGAGGCATCATTGATTTATGGCATAATCTTACAAATGAAAAAGCATTATCTTTTTAAGCACTTTTCTGAGGTTAAAGTGTTACCGTTTATCACTGTGTGAAAGTCACATAAACGCATTAAAAATGCGAATAAAAGCCTTTTATCATCTTCAAACACTTGTAAACCTATGGAAGCTTGTTTTCACCACAGAATAAAAAATTTAAAAGATAACTGCAACTCCTTCACAATGGGGATTATGCGCAACAAACTTCCATATTCTGTAAAACAGGTCTCATCGCTTCCGGTTTAGGTATTTTGTATGTGCTTCATTAAATATAGAGCCGTTTTATAGAGCCTCCTTCAAAGGAGCAAGCAAAGATGAGCATAACTAATGTTCATCACATATGCTGATTGATATCTAAACGTTTTTTATTGTTCTCTTCCCACTAACATTTAGATATTTAAATCAAATAAAACAGCAACTAGCTACTACCTTAAAAGACCATAGATATCGCTGTCAGTCTGTACTGCCGTTAACACTTTCTCCAACAAGCGGATGCAATGAGACCAGTTTTCCTGTTTGTATGTGACGTCCAGCATAAAGCCTATTGCGAGTTTACATCTCACAAACATCTCACAATCCGCATAATAAAGTCAGAATTTCAAATTTGACTTTTTCTTGCAATTGCGAGTTTATATCTCGCAATTCCGACTTCTTTTCTTAGAATTGTGAGATATAAACTTTGTAACTAAAAAGTCAATTTCTGGGGGAAAAAAGACTTTTATATCTCACAATTCTGACTTTATAACTCGCAATTGTGAGTTTATATCAAAAAAAAAATTGTCTTTTTAATTGTTTTATTCCATGGTGGAAACAAGCTTCCATAGAAAAAAGATTCCATGGAGTGCCCCGACTACTGAACTAGGGAGCTGACTGAGATGCACCCTCTAAGAACTATTGAGTAAATGAGCTGTAATCATGCCACCATGAGTAAGACATCATCCAAAACACAACAGGAAGCTTAGTATTTCAGATTGGCACAGAAAAAAATTATAATTTAATTTGTGAGACACACCTGACAGTGGAGCGCAGGTAATGGTATCCTGAAGATCCACCTGTCCCTGCCTTACTACCAATCATTCTGTGCACCATACAGACATGGTTATCTGGAGAGAAAGGTTTGTGATGGTAAATGTGGGATGTGACTGTAGATTCCTGAATGAGAGCTCAGAATCAAAGACTTACATCTCCACTTGGTCATAAGCGTATCGATCTCCATCAGCGCAGTCAGGAGCTGGAAGGGCACCTGAAAGCGAGGCTCTTCCCTGGAAGGGGAAAAATTAAGGATTAAGGTCTGTCTTCATTGTATAATGAATAAAAATAATATTTGTATGAATATAGTGGATATTGCATGAAATGCATACCTATAGAAATTGATCATTAGAGCTCCTTGAAGGGCCTTGTAAGAAAGTCGACGGTCACCTTTGGGACAAAGATCAAATTGCAGCAGTGTTAATTTTTTTTTTTTGTCATTTACTACCAAGGTAATATAACATAAAGTATAGCATTATATTACTGTAGCGGCTGGACCAATCAGACACACAATTATTCATTATATTTAATGAATAATCCAGCAAACGACCTCACCCAACCACAAAACAAGGTGCCTGTGACAACCCCGCAAATGGATAGAACATATAACGTTTATACGACATAAAGAAAATACGGAAGGCACAGGCCATAGGAAAGACACATAAGGCCCATATAAAAGGACTTATTTCCATTCATTCATAGGCAAACTTTCTATGAATGAACATGCATATCTCCAGGACATTGTGTGTATGATTATTACAGTCTTGTATAGTGTCTTTTGTATTGTATAATCTGAATGATCATTTATGTTATATGTTGATACCTATGCAATAATAATCTTTAATAGTTTCTCCATCAACACCCAATCCAGTTACATATGCAAACCAGCATGCTCACTGTCCCTCAAAACTTTCCCTCCGAAAGTTTAATTTAGCTTTGGCGCACTGACACTGGAGGTTTGACCTCCACAGAATCTAAAGGTTTGACCTTCCTCCTCCTAGTTGCTGTTCGTGTTAAAAGACTGGAGACATCCAATCTGACCGTGGGACATTTCCCCCGGTGCGCAACCCGAGAGGCCTCAGGTTATAACCGTTCCTCGTAACTTCCTCGACCAAAAAAGAATCATACTAACACAGAAAGTTCATTGTTTCCTTGTTCAGTGCGGAGGAAATTTGATTACAACTTCAACACCAATCAAGACTTTCTCCTGAGACACTCATTCAATGGCTAAGGCATTGCAAGTATCATACATTTGTTTAGTATAAGCTGTAGAGCCCTTGTTAACAAGATGCTTTGAAATAAGAAACTGACGGTTCTGTTCAGATGGTAAAATGACTCTATTCTATAGCTTCATTCCCCCCGTTTCTGTTTCCAGATTTAGGTTTCATTCACTTTCATTTTCCATTTTACCCATGTTTGTGTGATTGTGTGTGTGTTTGTTTGGTTTGCTTTAGTTAAATAAAACATTTTGTGTATATTCATGTGAGATTTGATTCTGGTCCCTGCTAGTAAAGCAACGTCACTTTAACGATGCAATCACAGCTAGAGTTATTTTTCTGTGGCCACGAAAAATAGCCTTTTTTGAGAGTTAATAGACGATCGATACTGAGTGTTCGCTGGACAGATTCATTGATTGCAATATTAATTTAGCTACATCAAGTTAATTCAACTCATTCAAATATTTATAGTTAATTATAACAAGTTATTCATATTTCCCCTTTGAGCAAATTTGCTACATAACTTTCTTTTCTTTTCTTTTTTTTAAAGAAACTATAAAAACTTTACTAGATGTGCAATGTTGATAACTGTGAAAATGTGTCATCACAGTCTGTTACTGCCAAGGCATTGTGGGCCCTCACCTTTGCTTAAAAGATGTTCATGGCGTTTTGGGTCAAATAGGGCAGTGAAGATCTCAGTCTGTTTGTTTAGATCCTCTAGAAGCTCCTGCTTTACATCAGAATCTTCCATTTTCTATCAAAGTGATAAGTTAACATTCAGCTCAGTAACATAATCGGGGAAAGGAATGGAAAAATAATTGTGATCATAATTGAGAGCAGAACGAACTTCCAGTTTGTGCTTCTCCATCTTGTGACCCTCTTCAATGTTGGCTTGCAGTTTTCCCCAGAAATTAAATCCATCTTTTTCAAGACCAGGAGTCCTCTCCAGCCATTGCTACAAAACAAATAATAGCATATAACTGAAATTATGGAAAAACAATAGAGGCAAAAAAACCTGAAGATGAGAGGTTTTACCTCCACCAGCTGAAGAAGAGTGGGTTCCTGCTCTGCATTCAGCAGGGTCTCGCTCTCATGTTCGTGGAAGTTATCTCTGTAGTGTCGTCGATTGTAGGGGACTCTCAAATGATCCGCCACACCAATCTTACCCTCCAGAAGACGGAACTGAAGACTCTGGAATCCCGAGGCTGGGGACAGATACTCCCTACAACACGTACACAGCACAGTCTGATTCATTCACAAAACATCTGCAGTTTCTCTCAAAGACATTGACGTTCTAGGGTGGATGTATCAGCAAGATTTTTAGTTCTTTCACTACTACTTTGTACAACTGAGGCCTGTTGTTCATGGTTGTTTGAGCTGAAAAAAACCTGAGCTCGTGAAAAAACAAGTATATTATGAGGTACGTTGACTGAGGCTGTTACCTGAAGTCAAAGAAGTCAAGGGCAGTCATGGTCTCCAGGACAGCAAACTGTTCCACCAGCAGTTTGAAGATCATGGTGACCCTGTGGATCCTGCTCACCACCTTCAGCATGTTTCTCTCATCCCGAACCTGTGGACAAAGCACACAATTCTTCATTTTTAATTTCATCACAAGAAAATGCATCTATATCATAATGCTTAAGGTAAAGTCAACACTTCTCTATAAAGTCACACTTATTTTACTCAATATTCACTTTGTTAGTTTAACTCACATGGTTTTTAATGAACAGGTCCCGAACTGAATCAAGCTCCCACAATATCTGCTTAAACCACAACTCGTAAGCTATGAGAAAGCAAGATAATACAGTCAGGATGGAAATCAGTAGAAACCAGACAGCTGACAACACCCATTGACTTCCATAGTCTTTTTTTCCTACTATGGAAGTCATTGGGTGCTGTCAGCTGTCTGGTTACTAACATTCTTTAAAATATCTTCTTTTGTGTTCAACAGAAGAAAGAATCATACAGGTTTGGAACAACTTGAGGGTGAGTAAGTGATGACAAAATTTCTTCATTTTTGGGTGAACTATCCCTTTAAACTGCTAAATATTTTTCTTTTTTTTTTTACTTGCAGTGCAAGTTTTCATACAGTATGAATACATATAAATAGATTACCTTGGTGGGTAACAATGAAGAGATGCTCATCATGGATTTTGTTACCTTTCAGTTGACTCTGCAAAACTTGAGCGTTCAGCACCTTGTCAAGCTACCAGCAAACAGATTGACGTTATCACACCTTAATGCATTTCAGCTTTTCTTGTTAAATCACTTGCAGCAAAACAGACTGAAATGTTCTATATGAATAATTAATATTTGGATCAGTACAGATGTCTATAAAGGTTAATGACTTAAGAGGTTAATTACCTGTAAGTATTCTCCATAGATGATTCCTCCTTTAGTGGCTTTGTTGATGCCCTTTTGGGATTCATCCTCCTCCTCTGCCTCACTGGGCTTACCGGTAAACAATCTAATTTTGAGATAAAAAAAAAAACAAAGTTAAAAAAATTAGATTAAAAAATAAAAACATTGCATTTTATGTTGACAACACTGTATTTAATTAGATTTTTGACAGGAAATAAGAACGTCTAGTTAAAACCAAATTCTAAAACAATATCAAACGCACTGATGCTTTCTTTCAAAAAAGCGGACATCCACTCATGTTTTTCCTCAAAATGTCCAACAGAAATGGATCTTATCAATGTTTACTGAAGGTTATAAATCACAAGGTTCTGTGTGTTTCATTGCAAAGTTAAGCATTTAAAGGTTTACAGTGGCCAATCAAACGCTGGATTGCCAAACCCTGCCTATGCAAGCAGACACACAAGGTAGGCATGTGAGTGTGTGTTTGTGTGTACAGTTCACAATGTGGTTGTTTTGGAATTTTTTTTTTTTTTTTTTTTTTTATCAAACCATTTACTAGTTAATTTAAACAAACCATAAAAACCATACAAATAGTTAGTTAGTTAGTTAGTTACCAAAGCCAAAGCAATATTTTGCATTTTCATTTAGCTTAACTTCATGTACTGAAATAGCTCCAATTGAAATAATTTAGTACGTTTGTACATTTAATGGAGTCTTGAAAATGAGGATTATTTAAATGTTCTGCATTTTTATAATGTGCTTGTAGCTTGGTCTAATGTTCAAAATGTACTTGACTGTACTTTTGTAATTGTAATTGTACTTTTTTTCACTTTAACTTCTACACTAATGGTACTACATACGTTTATGGACAGGTAAATATTTACAAGTCCATATGTTCTTACTCTCTTAAAATTTAACTGAAACAGCCAATGGCATCTCACGATAGTCAGGGGGCTTATCACAACAAGGTCATGTGGGCTTAAACTTTCAGTGAAGAAAGGTGTGGGGGGGGGGTGCATTTCAAAACAACTGTGGTCCTGTGCTGATCAGCTCGCCGGGTTGTTTACATCTATCTTTAATGAGTCCCTCGCTACATCTGTGGTCCCCACCTCCTTCAAAAAAATCCACCATCATCCCTGTCCCCAAGAACAGTAAATCCTCTTGCCTAAATGACTATCGTCCAGTGGCTCTCACGTCTATAGTCATGAAGGTCTTTGAGAGACTCATTAAAAACACCATTTGCTCCTTCATTCCTGACACTTTGGACCCTCTTCAGTTCGTCCCAATAGATCGACTGAACATGCCATCTCTCATGTCCTTCACTCCTCCCTCACTCACATCGACAGCAAAAGTGGGAACTACGTAAGGCTGCTATTTATTGACTATAGCTCAGCCTTTAACACCATAGTTCCCATCAAGCTAACCGCCAAACTCCTGGATCTCGGCCTGAATCCTTCTCTCTGCCACTGGATTGAGGACTTCCTCACTGGCAGGCCTCAGGTGGTGAGAATAGGCCAGTCCACCTCCACCTCTATCTCCCTGAGTGTGGGAGCTCCACAGGGCTGTGTCCTGAGTCCCCTGCTCTACTCTTTCTACACACATGACTGTTTGTCCACACACAGCTCCACCTCTATCATCAAACTTGCTGATGATACTGTTGTCCTGGGCCTCATTTCCAACAACAATGAGACGGCATACTTGGACGAGGTGGAGCAACTAACATCATGGTGCCAGGACAACTGTCTCTCTCTGAATGTTGGCGAGACCAAAGAAATGATTCTGGACTTCAGGAAGAGACAGCAACGGACATACTCCTCTCTCACGATCAGCGGGTCACCAGTAGAGAGAGTGAGCAGCTTCAAGTACCTGGGTGTAAACATCTCCGAGGACCTGACCTGGACTGCTCACATTCAGACACAGGTGAAAAAAGCCAGGCAAAGACTGTACCACCTGCGCCAGCTGAGGAAATTCAGGGTTTCACCAGCTATCCTGAAAACGTTCTATTTAGGGGCGATAGAAAGTGTATTAACTCAGTGCATCACAGCGTGGTATGGGAACAGCACCAGTCATCCAAAACCCTGCAAAGAGTCGTGCGCTTATCCGAGCGTATCTCAGGGTCAGCTCTCCCGTCTCTGCAGGACGTCTACACCAAACGCTGCAACGGTAGAGCTATTAAAATCATCAAGGACTCTAATCACCCTGCAAACCCTCATTTCACGCTGCTGCCATCTGGTAAGCGCTTCCGAAGCCTGATGGCCAAAACTGAGAGGCTCAGGAGGAGCTTCTTCCCCCAGGCCATTGGACTCCTGAACTCAGTCACTTAACACCACGTGACTTCACTTCAGGATAAACATCGATACACTGACATTGCACTGCACTTTCTGTTCTCGTTTTTACTGTGTAACAACCTGTTATAAACCTGTTTGCACATTATACTCTTTGTACATTTGTTAACCACATATTTATAAGTCTACAGTTTACTCACCGCACAGTTTACTTCACTTATTTTATTCCACTTCTTTATTTTTATTTTTATTTTTTTCTACTTGACTTGATTTATTTATAATTCTACAGATATATATATATATATATATATATATATATATATATATATATATATATATATATATATATATATATATATATATATATATATATATATATATATATATATATAGTACTTTTTTTATTCTATTTCTATTATAATTTCCTCCTTGTGTTTTTAACTGTGAATTTGCACTGTCCATGGAGCGGACCTGTTTACATTTCACTGCCGGTTGTATATTCTGTATATAACTGTGTATGTGACAAATAAAACTCTTGAATCTCTTGAATCTTGAAGTCAACGCGTCACAAGCAAATTATCAAAATGAAGAACATTTAAATGTAATCCTTGTTTTAAAGACATGTAGTCTATTAAATGGTCAAAAATAACAACACCAAATTACACTGTAAAACGGTCAAAAGACGACGGTAAAATACGAAAGTAAAAACCTTACTATACACAAATAACTGTAACAGATATAACCTTATGTTTAATGTAATTTTACAGTAGCCTAAAATACTGTTTGCAATAAGAGCGTGGCGCTAGCAATGCCAAGGTCATGGGTTCGATTCCCAGGGAAAGCAAGAACTGACAAAAATGTAAAAATGTGTACCTTGAATGCAATGTAAGTCGCTTTGGATAAAAGCGTCTGCCAAATGCATAAATGTAAATGTAAACTACTATCCCCAGAATTCCATGCGTGACACTTCACATTTGATGTATTTTTGTTGAAATAACTATGGCTACATTCGAAATGGCACATTTCCCTAAAGGCCTAGAGCAGGCAAAAAACAGTATGTGACAAAAGTATGTCTGAATTCACAGTACTCATAAAAGAGTACGCAAAAAGTACGCGGATGGCCTACTACTTCTAGCGGGATGCTGAAGTGTGCATACGATGGACACTTTACAGTCCAATGAGGCAATGGGAGAGGATTTGTGAATGGCAGCGAAGTGACGTAACTGACGCCGTAGGTCACATGATAATGACAACATGGCGAATGTAGTACATCCAGATTACATTCATACTAAACACACTCGTACTATATAGAACATTTTTAGCGGTCGTGAAGTAATTACTTGTTTTTGTCTGTTTTTGGTAGTTGTCAGTGTATTACAAAGTTACAAAAAGACAGTATTGGCTGGTATTAACATTGTATCAGTTAATGAAAAATGTTTTTTTACTGCAAATTTTAGTTAAATCTGTCAAACCTAAAATGTTGCTACCGTATTTTTTTACAGTAAATTTCTGGCAACCGCTGTAAATGTCATTTTTTTTTTTTTTTTTTTTTACAGAAGCATAGTTGGCAACTTTGACGCTTTTTTTAATCCATAATCAAATCTTCCAAGTCACTTATCTTATTGAGAGCGGTCCTTCGGGTATTGGAACAAGATTGGCCGTTACATAAAAGCTGATTTTTGCAACCAGCAGTCACAGAATATCACTTGGAGCTCAACCAGAAGGCTTGACCTAAAAACTAAACAAAACGATATCTCAGAGACAGAGCTTGAGGTCAAAGGGTGTTGTAATTTTATTGGGGCTGAAGTTCAGTTAAGGCGCAAAATTCTGTACAAACACAAGTAAAAACAAAATCATATGCTCCAAGGCACACAAGCAGTGATGACATGGAAAATGACAAATCACCCTTAACACTGCTCAAGTCACGATGTTCTTGTGTTTTGAACCTTTGGGACCCAGCAGTCAGCAGATGAAGCAATATCACTCTAACTATGTAACATTATTGGGTCACACATTAAATTAAGGTCCAATTCTCATTAAATAACCATTAACTATGACCTTTTCCTCAATAACCTCCTAGTTACTGCTTATTAATTAGTAAGGCAGTTGTTAAGTTTAGGTAGGGTAGAGTGGAGGAAAACGCCCCCTACTGTTTTCCCCCAAAATAATCACTAGATAAAATCAAGATACATTTTTGTTGCTGCTATGGACTATGACCAGAGTGACGTAGAAGTTTTGACCGCAAAGCTTCTGACACCTGAGAGAAAACAGATTTCACATTAAGTGATATAATTTTTAACAGTAAGAAAAAAAAGTGTTTTAAAGCTTGTTGTTTTTCAGAACATCACAGTTTTATATGATATGAGAAGAGCAAGGCCTGTAGTTAGGGAGTACTTGTTAGTTAAGGAAAATATTATTATATTTTCAGAATTACATCATTTATTTTTCAGATCTAGTCTGTGGGGTAAAACGCCCCAGCCACTTGGGATAAAACACCCACAGAGGGCATTGCTTACCTCTTTCATAATTACTGTTTATTCAGTTCTGAGCATCACATTCTTTGTTTTTCCATCAAATGTAATCTAACTAGGTGGTTGAATAAAAATATTTGTACTTTATGTTTAAAAATTACCTCACATTAGCATGAGCTAGCTAGTTAGCCAGCCAGTTAACTTCAGCTAGCAATATACATTTCTTTTTTAAAGGTTGATTTTCAGCATGGTTCATTAATACATGATTTTTGTAAAGTTGTGAAGGAATGACAGTATCATAAAATACATTCTGACAGAGATTGTCTGACATCTTTGTTGTCAGAGAAGGGTTTCTGACAGAAAAATAAATGTTTTCTGAAGTAATTGTTCACATTATTTCAAATTAAATTAATGATTTTTGTAAAGTTGTGAAGGAATGACAGTATGTGTGTGTGTGTGTGTGTGTGTGTGTGTACATCACTCTGCATCACATGTAACGTTATATACATCACTTTTTTATTATTATTATTATTATTATTATTATTATTGTTATTATTATTATTATTTCCGACCTTTAGGCAGACAAGCAGCATTTGTCAATGTACAACTTCCTATGAACTGTAGAGCGCCATAAATAGAATCAACAATTAATCACAGGTTAGCTCAATAACATCACAATCAACATACAATAATTAACCAGCAAAAATGTAAAGACTCTTTCTCAAGTTTATATTAAGAAAACGAAAGATACATCAATAATTGAGCATCAAACATGGTAAAACCCGCATTCAGATTATAAATGAGGTGATCTTACTATCTAATGTACACTCACCTAAAGGATTATTAGCAACACCATACTAATACTGTGTTTGACCCCCTTTCGCCTTCAGAACTGTCTTAATTCTACGTGGCATTGATTCAACAAGGTGCTGAAAGCATTCTTTAGAAATGTTGGCCCATATTGATAGGATAGCATCTTGCAGTTGATGGAGATTTGTGGGATGCACATCCAGGGCACGAAGCTCCCGTTCCAACACATCCCAAAGATGCTCTATTGGGTTGAGATCTGGTGACTGTGGGGGCCATTTTAGTACAGTGAACTCATTGTCACGTTCAAGAAACCAATTTGAAATGATTCGAGCTTTGTGACATGGTGCATTATCCTGCTGGAAGTAGCCATCAGAGAATGGGTACATGGTGGTCATAAAGGGATGGACATGGTCAGAAACAATGCTCAGGTAGGCCGTGGCATTTAAATGATGCCCAATTGGCACTAAGGGGCCTAAAGTGTGCAAAGAAAACATCCCCCACACCACTACACCACCACCAGCCTGCACAGTGGTAACAAGGCATGATGGATCCATGTTCTCATTCTGTTTACGCCAAATTCTGACTCTCTGACTCATTTTTCTGACTCAACAGAAATTGAGACTCATCAGACCAGGCAACATTTTTCCAGTCTTCAACTGTCCAATTTTGGTGAGCTTGTGCAAATTGTAGCCTCTTTTTCCTATTTGTAGTGGAGATGAGTGGTACCTGGTGGGGTCTTCTGCTGTTGTAGCCCATCCGCCTCAAGGTTGTGCGTGTTGTGGCTTCACAAATGCTTTGCTGCATACCTCGGTTGTAATGAGTGGTTATTTCAGTCAAAGTTGCTCTTCTATCAGCTTGAATCAGTCGGCCCATTCTCCTCTGACCTCTAGCATCAACAAGGCATTTTCGTCCACAGGACTGCTGCATACTGGATGTTTTTCCCTTTTCACATCATTCTTTGTAAACGCTAGAAATGGTTGTGCGTGAAAATCCCAGTAACTGAGCTGATTGTGAAATACTCAGACCGGCCCGTCTGGCACCAACAACCATACCACGCTCAAAATTGCTTAAATCACCTTTCTTTCCCATTCTGACATTCAGTTTGGAGTTCAGGAGATTGTCTTGACCAGGACCACACCCCTAAATGCATTGGAGCAACTGCCATGTGATTGGTTGATTAGATAATTGCATTAATGAGAAATTGAACAGGTGTTCCTAATAATCCTTTAGGTGAGTGTATATCTTAATATACACTTTTCTTAAAATGGCTGAATGATCTGGATTAAAATGTTTGTGCAATTAATGTAGGTTTTAGCATGTTTGCAAAGGTGCATCTTTTGGTTTCTTAATATAAACTTAAGAAAGAGTCTTTTAATTGTTTGTTGGATATGTTGATTGTGATGTTATTGATCTGACCTGTGATTAATTGTTGGTTCTATTTATGGCGCTCAACAATCAGCTCCCTAGTTCAGTAGTCATGTCACTGATCAGGGAGTCAGCCCACTGACTGATTCCCTGATCATTGCCCTGACTACTGAACTAGGGAGCTGATTGAGACGCACCCATTTTGTAGTAAGTTGTACCTTGACAAAGGCTGCTTGTCTGCTGAAACACTGGAAAGAATAAAATATTTGAGTGTGTGTGCAGTTACAATCTGTCTTTACCAAGTTTTCTTTAACTTGCATCTCAAAAAGGTGTGTGTTTGCTTTAGCTACTTAAGGAAATGTAAACCTCTCTCTCTCTCTAAACTTGTATAAACTATAAATACTGTAGCGTATGGACGGTGCTCATAAATGATCAATGGACCAATACTTTGATTATTTATAATGACTCAAACAAGACTGGCGCCGTGAAGTCTACAGACTGACAGGTTAACGGTGCTAAAAGGACACAAACCAGCCTCGTGCAGCCCACGAGAGACCCTCATAAATAAAGCCCCCACCCATGCACACATACCAAGGACATCCGAATAGGTTATATGACTTTTAACTGAGGTATTTTTCATTTTAGGTGTGCCTGTGTGCCCTGTATGTATGCATGCTTTTTGTTATAACCATTTTAGATGTGTTTGATAGGTTAGAAACTTATAGCCAGTGAATGCTTAAGGAAGAATGACGTCAATCCTCGCCGTTCCTTTAATTCCTAAGTTAAACTCCCCATGCTTGGTCTCGAAATCTTTGTCTCTCAATTTGTAGACCGTCTATGTGCGTTGTGTGGTGCTATGATGCATCAAACTCTTTCTTTTATGCCAAAACCCCAAAGTCTGCATACCAAAACCCCAAAGTCTGCATATCTAAGAAAGCCATAAACATGTTAATGAGGCGAGACCTGAAGACAAAGGGAGATTTCCCGCTTCTGAGTTCCTTCGCTCTGATTGGCTGTTCCGACAAAAGAGGTGTGCCCCATAAGGGCCCTTTAAGGAGGCCTACAAACGCTCCTCTCTCTCTTCTTGCCTCTTCTTGCCTCTTCTTGCCTTCTCTTCGCCCCTCTTCGTCCTTTTCTCTCTTGCCATCGCCCTCCGTCCCTCTCTTTCCCTGCTTTTGACCCCTCTCTCTGGACTCTCCCTCGACGCGGATTTTCGGGTGGCCCGCGCACCATCTTCCAAGGGACATTACTACACAAGGAACCGAATTTGAACTACCTGCGGACCCCAATGGATCCGCCCTGCAAGATTCAAAATACGGACCGGATCGCGGAATTCCCCCACACGAACGAATTCGCGATCTGCCACGCAGGAAACATATGCAAGTATCCCTTAAGCTGTCGTATAAAGTCTTGAGCTTATACCAATAAGTTGGACTGAGTTCTTGCTTGTGCTCAATAGGTTGTGTCGGTAATAACACCGTTTCCTTGTCTCTCTCTCTCTCTCTCTCTCTCTCTCTCTCACACTCTCTCTCTCTCCTCCCTGCTTTCAGTTAATTTGTGTATGTTTGTTTATTGTTTGTTGATTTATTAAAATATATATATTCACACGTGACTGTGCCTGAATTGCTCATACATAGGTCCCTTGTACGGTGAACCGACCCTGTTACAAATTAAAAGAAAGATACTTCTCCTGGCCAGAGAAGCGTTGTCTAAGAATTATTAAAAGGGAGATAGTCGGTGGACAATTATCCGTCCTTTGAACTCAATTCTAGAATCAAAGAAATTTCTAAAAGTTGAATCAAGCCCTAGATATTAATAATTGTTATAATCAACTGTTAATATCCAAATTCCCCTCTGTGCTGATGTATGCATGTTTGATCGTAACACGATTAAACGCATGCATAAATCCCGCACCATTTCCCCTGGGGCTAGATCTCACTACAATACCCATCTCCTCTTTCTCTCTCCAAATGTAAATTATATTCTCTTTTCATGTGCAGAAATTACTTCAATACAGAGAGACTGCAAATTGCCAGAGCTTAAAAGATGCACTTCCTCTCTGTTCCACTGCCCATTCTGTACTTCAGAGTTCTACAAACCCTCAAAGAAAAGCAAACTGCAGTCTCATCTTCAGCTTCACTTTTCAAGGGCAGTCATCTATGACGGTAACATCATTTGTGAATGATTATTTGTTCTAAAAATGTTGTAATGGAATGTTGATGTTAAATACAGGCATGATTGATGTTTCTGTTTTAGTTTTTCTCAAAGCTAATTTTTTTTTTTTTGCAAAAAACGTTGTGCTGTGTATCGTTACATGAAGTAGGGATGTAGGATTTTTTTTTTCTCCAGATTATACAATCCACTGGTGTGGTCCAGGTTGTGAACCAAAGCTACACTATCATTGTGTATATTGTTCCTCAATAATTTTCAGACGTGACAGCTTTGTGGCCCACCTCAAATGCTGTAAGACAGCCAGTGCATCAACCGCCATTCCTGATGTGCCACCCTTGATCGCCAGTACATCACCCACCATTCCTGATGTGCCACCCCGGACTACCAGTAGGTCCTCCATGAAATCACAGCTACGGAACAGCACAGTTGTTAAGACAAAATGCCCTCATTGCCACATTACCTTTCAAAAAAAAAATTAAGAAAACATCTAGAGAGGAAGCACACAAAATTTAGGGACGACATTACAGCAAGCCATCACTTTCATTCTGACTGCATAGACCGAGCTAATGGTGTCTGTGCAGTCCAGAAACATTTTCTTTCTTCAAGTGTTCCGGCCCATGTTGTTTACAAAATCTGGGGAACCGAGCAGAATGTCAGATGTGAGTTGCCAACATGTCAAGTGGACATTGACTTAGCCAGGAGGATTGGGCTAAGCCACTACAAATGCTATCACCGCAGGTCACTAGACTATTGTGGATCTTTTGCTGAGGATCCTACTCTGTCAGAAAGCACTCTGACAGAAATGGTCCAGTTAAAATGGTTTGGCAGCGAAAGAAAGACAGACTGTCAACAAAGACAAAGCCTGGCCACCCAAGACAACAAACCCTTGTCTGTAGCAACAAAGGCCACAATGCCATCTTTAAAGAGGTGCATTTCAGTCTTTGAACCACATCCTAGTTGAGCATCCTATTATGCCCAACTTGGAAGAATAATGGTCACATATGATGCAGAACTCCTGGCATTGTCCATGTGCCAGGTCAAGAAGATCCTGCCTTCATAAATACATAGCAAAATGGCACCTTTTCCAGACTGAGCATCAGCTCTTTAGGACAGTCCAAAGCACAGATCAGACCAGTCCAGTTCATGAATGCGTAGATGACTTAGGCCTACTGTACCCCCCGACAAAAGAGCTGGAATCTATGATTCAGTACGTCATGAACAAGAAGACTATCCCTGCAGCTCTTCCTGAGCACCTGCGTCTGCCTTCATTTTTCAAGCACATACCCAACATTCTAAAAATGCAGAAGCAGAAAAGTCTGAGGCAAAGATTCAAGATCTTCAAACACAGCTAAATAAATTACTAGTTGAACAGTTAGCCCTGACTGAAAACTGTAAAAATCACAAGGAGAACATTGCAGATCTCAAGGCTAAGCTAAATGCTAAAAAGGTAATGTCTCCCAAAATGCTTAACAGCGATGGGACTAAAAAGCCTGTTCACTTCTTAGATGAGGTGACTTGCTCTAATGAATCTGAAACATTTAGTTCAGAAAATGCATGTGCAGCTCAAGAAAGTGTGCCTATTTCAGTTCTTAAGGTTTCAGTTTGTTTTGCAATTTCAAGTTTCATGTGTTTCTATGTTGAATTTGTTTGTCTCCTGAGTGGAAAACTCTGCTATTTCCTATATAGCTGCAGTAAAACCATGTACAGGAGCATAGAATTGCCATGTGGCTACAGTGTAATTTACAATTGCATTTACCATGAAAATGCTTTCATCACAACAGGATTCAGTAACTCTGACCTTTGCACTTTATCATGCTCTCTAACAAAAACACTGGTGTCGGAAGATTTTGAGCCAACCACACCTCACTCACATTCTCATGCTGGCTTCCTGTTCAACAGGACCAAATTTGCATCACAATTGTAAAACCTCATCAACGTGTTTGGGGCATGATTTACACATAGCCACAGCTAAATGCTAAATTTATTTTATCATTGTATTGTAACAATGCATTTGATTTTGAACTTATTTGATTTATGAGTCTTTGTATTTTGTCCATTTGACTTGGACATTTATTGAATTGAATCTCTGTATTTGGTTACACTGAATATTTTGCTGATACTCTTCATGAAAAGGGGGTTTAAAACCAACAATGATTGTTGTTTTGTTATAATGCTATTTATTTTTAATGTTTCCAGAAACAATGTAAGAGCTTGTGAGATCTTCTTTTATTCTCAACCTTGACCAGTTTATTAAGTACATCGATTTAATGGCTTATTGCCAGAGACTATTTTAATCTGACCACATCAAACTTCTGACCAATGACAAATGCCATGTATACTTTTGTTCTTTGTTGTGCTATATGTTCTTTTAATCACAGGATCCCTGCTGCACAAGTTCACATCCTGTGTCCTCAGAAAGAGGAACAAGCGTTTGCTCTAACCTTCAGTGACTGTTCTCGAGGTGTGAAGTATTCAATGGACGTTTTGCGTTTTGCAACACCATTTGATGGAGCCTTCTCCTACAGGACTGAAATGAGAACAAAGACTGAAGACTGACCAGCTGCTTTTGGAACAAGTCTGGACAAGAAGTCTGAAGATGACATCTACACACAACAGAAAGCATGTCTTCGTGGACTGTGCCACCTTTGGACTAAATGATTATGGCCAACGGTGCCAACGGGGGAATTGTAGGATTGAAAATAAATCAAAGATATTTAATTTTTGAAAATGAACAAAGACATTTGCTTTACTGTTTTCAACCCCCATCTTTCTTACATCTTATTGCTTTCCTGTAGCTCAAACAATAAGAGCGTGGCGCTAGCAACACCAAGGTCATGGGTTCGATTCCCAGGGAAAGCAAGACCTGACAAAATGTAAAAATGTGTACCTTGAATACAATGTAAGTAGATTTGGATAAAAGCATCTGCCAAATGCATAAATGTAATGTAATGTAATGTCTTACCAGAAGGGCCATTTGGAATTCCTTAAGACAAAAGATGCCAAATGTCACACCTATAGTACAGTGGGGGAAGTTTGGTCAGTTTGAATGTCTCACATTAGGGTTTCAGTCACATGGTCAAGGAATAGATAAAAGAAGATTGTAACTGTTGCTCTGTCTCTTTTATTCTCTGTCTCTCTCTTCTTGGGGGCCTTCTCTTTGGCTCTTCTCTTCTTTGCTCTCTTCTCTTCTTTGTCTCTCTCCCCCTCTCTTTCTATCCCTCAGGTAACATTCATGCTGGGTACAATTAATGGTATAAGTTTTATTCATCTCATACATTTATTTTGTAACTATTTTAAGTGTAACCATAACTAGATTTTGTCATTAAATTCTTTCAATTACAAATGATGTGCTAACTAGTTTTGATTTGGTATTGACATTATAGCAATGCTCTCCCACATGTTTAGCTATTGTAACTGCGCTTATTTCCGTCGTTGGTATAATCTGCAGTGGGTGGTTATAGATGAGAAATGTACAGTTTTCTGTCATCTTGCTGATAATGTTTCATAAGTCATTTGGCAACCCTGCAGTCAGAACCACTGTAGGCGATCCACCCTTACAAGAGTATGTGGATATCATATTAGATACAGTTGCCAGGTTCCTATGGCATATAATATAGACATGCAATTGCATTGTTTCAGCATTTTGATTGATCTTATAGATTAAACCAGCAAAGCAAAATCTTGCCTTTTTGTGGATGAGGACATCTATGTTCTGCGGGAGAAAGTAGACTCAAGATTCAAGATTCAAGAGTTTTATTTGTCACATACACAATTATATACAGAATATACAACCGGCAGTGAATGGGTGTGAGCAGAGGAGGAAAAATGCTGGTTTAATTTATGGCCATACAATATGCTGTTGCATAAGCTTTGTAACATGAGTCCTCATTCTTCATTATGTTAATTTATGTTAAGTGTCTTTTACCCAAATCTTAGGAGTATTGCACATCATCTCGACCCTGGACAGTGGACAGAAGTCACAAGATTGGATATTGGGGTGACACACAACTACAATACAACTGTACATGTTTTTAGCTCTGTGTATTAATTCTTATTTATGTCAACCATAGAGGAAGAATTTATTTCAAATTCTTATCTTTGTATCCTAGGTCTTTCCTCAACAGACAAACAGCCATGATTGTGGAGTTTTCATGCTCATAAAGATAAATTAAGATATATGTTTCGTACTTTTTATTTTTTATAATTATTTTTTACTCTGTTTTTCAGTATGCCCTTCACACTGTGCTGAACACGCCATTTGATTTCACTCTGGTGAGCTTTTCTATTTTCTATATATATAGAGTTAACTACCGATATCGCTAGCTATTTTAGTATGGTGACTCCGATTGCCAGCTAATATTGACCAAATACAACCAGAAACAAATGTTCAGTCTTACTTGTGAAAGGTAATTCCTCGTTTCCAATTGTGCAGCGATTTGTACAGCCCCAAGAAGCACACGAAGCAGGCATTTTTCCCAATTTCAGTTATTAGAGTTATGGGAAAGTTGCCCTCCGCAACATGGCGTCTCCTCTGACGTACAATCCCAGCGGCCACTAGGGCGTCTATATATTTATTATGTCTATGTGTAGCACTCCTCTCAGAAACTGAAGCCTCCACGTCTCGATCGCCCCCAGGTGGTTGGTCCCAGTATAGGTCATAACCCCGCCCCTCCGTGTATTCTGATGTGTCGCGAGACAAACTAAACAATCAAATTACACTTCAAATAATTTTTTCCCCAAAGTTGGTTTCTGTCATTTTAGGCAGTTTTTATCATGATGATTTCATTTCAAGTGTTCGTTTTTTTAAATGAGTTTAGTTTTAGTTAGTTAGTTGATGCTATAAAAATGGGCGATGTGACGTCATGATTGACAGCTGAGATTGACGGCTTCTCTGAGTGAAGTTGTTACTGAGGCACTAACAGACTTTTTTTCGGGATTTTTGGGAGGAGATTGGAGCTTTAGCTTTAATTTCTACATTTCCATAACTGTTTATTTCACACCAGACCGAATGTAGACGGGCTTTTGATATTGCGCCCTTTACTTAATGCTCTCTACTGCGCAGACTCGGTCCCAAATCTGCGCAAGATGTCAGCGCCGGAGGCTTCAATAACTTCAGAGGAAGAGAATGAAGTCACGTCGTCCATATTTTTCTTACGGTCTATGGTTTCAATAGACAGGTGAGCAACTGTTTGGATACATTCATAGACAGAAAACGACTTATTGTTATATAGCTAAACACAGTTAGTCATTGTTTAAATCTTGTTTTCTCGATTTACCGCGAGAACCATGTTTGACCATGCCTAATATCGATCTAGCTTACTGCAGTGTGCAACAGAGTACCATTGTAACATAATGTTAAAAACACTCAAATGTGTCCAATATGATAAAACAGCGTTGTTACATACGTATGACCGGAAGCGGTCGTCTGCAGCATCGTCAAGGCAATCAAGGCATCGTCAGGCTACGCCTTTGTTTTGAACAGGGACGGACTGACAATCTGTGCGTTCTGGAAATTTCCAGAACGGCCGTTAAAAAAAAAAAAAAAAAAAAAGTCTAATAACGCAATGCGAACAGCCAACAGCAGGGGCACTAATACGATCACTTATATGCTGCTACGTGCAAAAAAAAAAAAAAACTGAGGAAGAAGAGTCGGCCTACTAGCCAGTTTGTGATTGGTCCCCGGATTTCCGGAATCAAATCGCCGGCAGAATGGCTAGCTGAAAGGAGAAAGGTGGAAAAAAAATAAAATAAAAAGAGGGCCAAGTCTCTCGAGACTGATGCAGCAAAGTGTAAAAAGCTCACAGAGCTTTTTGGTTGCAGTACAACTGCCAGCAGCTCTACATCGTTTAGCCAGACTGAGACTGTAGAGGACCAGCAAGCGGAAGCTGAGCCTGAGCTTCCACAGCCCGGTCATGATGAGGAGGGACAGACAGAGTTAACTTCACACCAGCAAGATGTCCTGGTAAGTGCCAGTAGTAGCAGACACATTATAATAGGCTGCCTTTATCCCTATCTTAGCGAATTGCATGGTCAGCTAGCTATCAACATGAGTGTGCATGGGGTGGAACGGTACATGTGTATTCGTTCTAACCGAATCGGCACGGGCGTCACGGTTCGGTGCATGAATTGAAAATACACTATATAAAAATAAATTTTATGTAATGCGCAAAAATGTATGTAATGTGGAACTACTGTTAGAGAGAGACGTGGTGTGTGTGTGTGAGAGGCGCGGGCGCGATCCTGCGATCGAACAGTGGAAACATAAAAACAATACATACTCCGTCATTTTGTTCTACAGGACATCATTCAAACTGCAAAGTGTTTACTTATATTTGTGTACACTCGCAATAAAACAAAACATTGTGCTTTTGTCAAACTGTAAACTCTTGTCAAACTGTAACCTACTGTCATCTAACCAAAATATCTCTCTCTCTCTCTCTCTCTCTCACATACACACACACACACACCTAAAGGATTATTAGGAACACCATACTAATACTGTGTTTGACCCCCTTTCGCCTTCAGAACTGCCTTAATTCTACGTGGCATTGATTCAGCAAGGTGCTGAAAGCATTCTTTAGAAATGTTGGCCCATATTGATAGGATAGCATCTTGCAGTTGATGGAGATTTGTGGGATGCACATCCAGGGCACGAAGCTCCCGTTCCACCACATCCCAAAGATGCTCTATTGTGTTGAGATCTGGTGACTGTGGGGGCCATTTTAGTACAGTGAACTCATTGTCATGTTCAAGAAACCAATTTGAAATGATTCGAGCTTTGTGACATGGTGCATTATCCTGCTGGAAGTAGCCATCAGAGAATGGGTACATGGTGGTCATAAAGGGATGGACATGGTCAGAAACAATGCTCAGGTAGGCTGTGGCATTTAAAAGATGCCCAATTGGCACTAAGGGGCCTAAAGTGTGCAAAGAAAACATCCCCCACACCATTACACCACCACCACCAGCCTGCACAGTGGTAACAAGGCATGATGGATCCATGTTCTCATTCTGTTTACGCCAAATTCTGACTCTACCATCTGAATGTCTCGACAGAAATCGAGACAGACCAGGCAACATTTTTCCAGTCTTCAGCTGTCCAATTTTGCTGAGCTTGTGCAAACTGTAGCCTATTTTTCCTATTTGTTGTGGAGATGAGTGGTACCCGGTGGGGTCTTCTGCTGTTGTAGCCCATCCGCCTCAAGATTGTGCGTGTTGTGGCTTCACAAATGTTTTTGTAACGAGTGGTTATTTCGGTCAAAGTTGCTCTTCTATCAGCTTGAATCAGTTGGCCCATTCTCCTCTGACCTCTAGCATCAACAAGGCATTTTCGCCCACAGGACTGCTGCATACTGGATGTTTTTCCCTTTTCACACCATTCTTTGTAAACCCTAGAAATGGTTGTGCGTGAAAATCCCAGTAACTGAGCAGATTGTGAAATACTCAGACCAGCCCGTCTGGCACCAACAACCATGCCACGCTCAAAATTGCTTAAATCACCTTTCTTTCCCATTCTGACATTCAGTTTGGAGTTCAGGAGATTGTCTTGACCAGGACCACACCCCTAAATGCATTGAAGCAACTGCCATGTGATTGGTTGATTAGATAATTGCATTAATGAGAAATTGAACAGGTGTTCCTAATAACCCTTTAGGTGAGTGTAGTTTAAAAGCAAAAAATATGTGTCCAACCCCATTTAAAAACAGTCTGTGGGTGTCATCTTTTGGACATTCATCATGGTATTGCATTGGTTTTAATTTCTTTCATTCACTTTGTTGTATATGAGAGGTTGCAGTGAGCTCACATTTTCTGCTAGAATGAAGACTGAGGTATTGAATTAAACAGGAAACCGTCAGGCATGCATTGCTACCACTCTAAACGTGCTAACATACAAGGAAGGGGGCTAAATAATTGACTACATTTTTGTTTAACCAAAAAAATCCTAGCTTGCACTTTCTGTCTGTTTTCCATCAGAGTGCAGTTTTTCCTTGTCTTTCATATTTGTGTTTATTTTTGTGGAATTGGCAAAGACCAAAGATTTTTGCAAATCGTACTACAGGCGTTCGTACCAGAGGAGCCAGAATTTTTTTTTTTTTTTAAACTACCTGCTTCATGTAGTTCTACTTGAACACAGGGTCAGTTTCAGCAAATACGACAAAGTTAGTTTTATAAGGCTTACCTACTGCACTTTTAAATTTGCTTTCATTGTATTTGAATAGTTATAAGTTATAGTAACTATGTTTTATAATTAAAAGTGGGGTTTTTTTGTAGCCAGTGACATTTCATTTTTTTGTATTTTATTTTCAATGCAGATGTAATGGCATTGTACTTTATTATTATTATTATTATTATTATTTGAAGGCTGAGGCTTCATTAATAAACACAACTTTATTATCATCATTGGTTTTGAGATGTTACTTGTTGTGAATACTTTGTCTGATAGTCTGACAGTATTGTGGCATAGTACATCCTGGCTAGTGTCTGTCTGCTGTCTGGTTTTGAATGACACCTCTAGCGGCGAAAATTACATATTGTGGCTTTAGATTTTTTTCAGCTAAATCAGACATAAAACATCATGATTTGACTTTTTACTTGCACTATCGGTCAAAAGTTTGGTGTAAGATTTGTTTTCTTTAAAAGAAATGAATACTTTTATTTAGCAAGGACACAAATTGATCGCAGATTTCCATTTTGAACTTTTGACTCAAAGAATCCTGAAACATTTCCACAAAAACATTCAGCATGACTATTTTAAACACACACACACACACACACAAAATTAGCAAATCAGCATATTAGAGTGTTTTCTGAAAGATTATGTGGACAAAATACTGGAATAATGATGTTGAAAATTCAGCTTTGCATAACAGGAATAAATTACGTTTTATTTTATTCAAATAGAAAACAAATCAGCCAAGCATGTACCAAAATCTGAAAGCTTCCCACACACCATTTTTCAGCCAACATAGCAATGAACAACATTCTGTTTGTGCCATTTATTGCAGAGCAGTAAGTGGGGGGAGGAAAAAATGGAAAGGGAAACTTGCAATATTTATTAAAGCAAATAAAAATTACACAAAAAGCTCACAAATTTACAATGTGGCGAGAGAATATTTACTTAACGTCACCAAGAATACAGACTCATGTGATGATTTTTTTTTTTTTTTCCCATATTTATTTATTCAGCATTAATCATTACAAATACACACATTTCCCTGAGGAAATTAACCACTCCAGCTTTAAAAGAACCAGTGGCTGAACTTTTGCTCACGTTTGATCACATGAATACGACATACGGTACAAAATGAATTAAGCAAAAGAAAGGAGTAACATTGTGTATTGAATGACCTCCAGTAATCAAACACTTTTTTTCTTTTTTCTGTGCGTTTGTATCCTAGAGAAATGACAGAGATATGACAAAGATGACGTGAACATGGCCCCAGTTTTGGAAAACATTTTTCTTCAACACATACATGATTGCTATGGAACTTAAAGAGAGAGTTCACCCAAAAATAAAAGTGGTGTCATTTACTTTGCCAATGGACCCAACTGTTTGGTTACCCACATTCTTCAAAATATTCTCTTTTGTGTTCAACAGAACAAAAAACTAAATACAGGTTTAGAACAACTTGAAGGTTAGTATATATGACCATTTTAATTTGTGGGTGTACTATCCCTTTAAAGAGTGACATGATGGATATTTCAGTTCATCTGCAGGTGTAAAAGTGAACAAAACCAACAAAAATGTGCATAAGGTGCAGGTTTGTTATTGTGATGTTCTCCAAGTCCTAGCAGCAACCTACTGCCTCCTAGAGGAAGAGAAACTGATTGCCACACCACACAGTTCAGATCAAGACAAACTAAACCATTTAAATAATAATAAGACCAATAATTAAAAAAAAAAGAAAAAAAGAAAATAATTTAACATTCCCCAATCCCAAACGCATTCAGCATTGCATTCACATTGGTTAAGGACATACATGTAATATATATATAAAAAAAAAAAAAAAAAAAAAAGAGAAGCCGTGTTTGTTTAACCATCCGGGCTCAGTAGATGGTGCGAGTAGATGCTTTGAGATGGTTTATAAAATTAATACATTATATAATCATATAAAGGTGATTTGTTGTTGCCTCGTTCAAGGAATGCCCGGCAAACACGCGTTTATGATATAAACAGATATGACATGAGACAAATACAGCTGAAAAGAACACGTCGCAAATAGGCCAGATGATCAATACCATTTTAAACATCAAACAGTACCAAAACACTGCAGAAACGGAGCAATAAAAAGACAGATTCAGCCCTTTTTCAGATTAAACTGAAGAATTAAAAATGCCCCATATACAGCAAAACAAAATCAACATGAACTTGAAAACCAAACAATAAATAAATGCAAAAACACGTAGGAAAATCTGTGATTACTGTTTGAACATCTTGTTCCATTTGTATTCAAAGAACATTTCATTCCAAGGTTCATGTAGATCTTTAATACATTTACAAATTCTGTTACCTCACATAGTAATTCATTATAAAATTAAGTGTTACTTTTATTCGTTTTCCATTTGAGTCTTTTTGATGACATGAAAAGTTGTCCAAAATAACACGAATCTTACCTCAGTGACATGACTAATCAAAACTCTTCAAAATGCACAATAAATGGCTTGGATTTTCAGATGAGCAACAATACAAACTGTCAGTGTAAAGAAAACAAACAACAGTGATCACCTGCTATTGCTTAGTGGTTCTTTTCAGGAACACCACATGTAAAATTATATGAACCGGTTTCATTTAACAAATAATACCAAAAGATGCAATGAAACACACCTGCAAGTTGAGGATATTTGAACTGCACTGTATAAATGATGCAAATACATCACATCTGGAAGAAGGGGAGGGATCATATGCAACAGATTTCGAACCTTCAAATGATCATTTAGGATGAAAAATGTTGTTTTGTTTCCTAGATTAGCAGCAAAACCGTTAATAAGTCATGCACAAGTAATACTGTTAACTGGCCAATTCTGAGTGATTTTAATCAGCAACCTGCTTTGATTTAGATTGCAAAATTTGAACATACAATTGTCAGATACACAACAGTCCTTGCTTCACAAAAGGACTCCAGTTTAAAGCTCTATCCTTTTCTTAAATGTGCCTCATTTGCTCTTTCCTGTTGATCCCCAATGGTTTAACAAAACCGATAAAACGTTTCAGGATGGATCAAATCAAAACCAATCGCTAAATATTGCGCCAGGAGAAGTGAACAAAACACAAACAACTTTCACAAATGTTTGGCCTTCCACAAGTGAATCCCACCTCGATTCTTCCATGGGAAGAGATATGAAAAGTAAAAGATCAAGTATAATTATATATCTACGTCGATATATTTTTTTAAAAACGAGCTGGCTGAAAACGAAGCTGGATCTTGGATTCTGTGAGCCACTAGAGTTTGGTTTGTTCCGCATGCAGCGACGGTTTCCAAAGCGTTTGCATGCAGCCCCTGCCGCAGAGCCTGTAGAGATGGATGCACTACAGTCTACATGAACGGGACGATGCTTGAAATCCAGTGAAGAGCCTCCTTGATAACCACGGTGGCTGAAATGATGGAGAAGAGCCACATTTGGTAATGAGTTCAATGTCTTTGCGGTCTACGTTATGTCTTAAGGGAATATCGGTGACGTGCTGACAAACGGCACGCCTTTGTGAGCGGGGCTTCTACAGTTCCCAGCCTGTGAACCCCACCCATTAAAAAAAAAAAATCATCTTGCGCAGCAGAAACAAAAGAAAAATCGAAGAAGAGGGAGCTCGAAATATCTTTGAAGGGTTATTAAAAACTCGTTGCAGGGTTTTGTTTTTGGTGTCTTTCGTATCGGTTTTAACAAAATCGTTAAATTTGACAGTGCTTAACTTCCTGGTGGTTTGGATGTACAATACGGAGTGTGAGCGGGTGGAGATGCTAGGAAACAGCCTCGATCTGGTAGGAGCAGTCGTCCGGATGAGGGGCAGCTTTGGCTTCAGTAGTGCTCTTAGGTTTGGGAGGCCAGTCGGGATCCACGCTCAGCTCTTGGGCCAGGTGCATGTACCGAGCCTTGGGCACTTTTCTCCGTCGGCAGCACAGCCAGGAGAGGAATCTAGATCCAAACAGCTCAATTCCTTCCTATAGACACACATACATCGGCCAGAGAGGAACACAGGGGAAGGTGAAGATAAGTGGTCGGTTTTTATCCATTTTCTTCAAACCTGTAATGGAATCACTGTAAACTACAACAAAATGAAATGAGAGATTCATATTCATCTGCATAAACAATATTAGAGCCTTTGGTCTGCCTGTAGAGTATGTCATGCCTCTGAGCACATGCAAGGGTAATGACTTTTTATTCTTATCCAAATTAATGCCAAAATTAAATGGAATTTACATGTTTGCTTTAGCTAAGCTCAAATGGTATTAAAAAGAATGTTCCGGGTTCAAATCCATGGCATGCTGTCAGTTACCATAGAAAATAGCTTTGGCTTGTCATCAAATGTAATATGCATCCAATGCAAAATACAAAGCATGGACACTGCATTGTGGTTAAGGTTCAGTTTTAAAAGACTTGCTCATTATAGGAGTTAAAATGGAGCTAGTGAGAGAAAACCACTTACTAAGCTAATGCAAGTAACGATTTCAAATTGTTGAGCCCTCTAATTGTATACAATGAGAAATCCACTCACAGGAATCATATTAGTAAAGCACAAATCATATTTTGGTATAGAAGCATTAAAATAAGTGCTTTAACAAAATATGAGCGTATAGCATTTCATCTTCTAAACTCTTCTGAAGGCCTTGCTCCATGGACTGTAGACAATTTTTGCTTGTTTTAATCTGAGGGCTCAATTATTTTTGGTGGTAATCGAAGGCAGGCCACAGATATTGTCAATAGAGCTCCTTTTAAACCCGGGACATTCCTTTAAAAGGAATATTCCAGGTTATTATTTCTAAAGTATGTTATAACTCAATGACAAGCTAAAAAAAGCCAACCTGGTTATTTTCTCAGTATCAGTGTTAGTACTCTTTACTAAAACTACTCAAATTTGTTTTCAGTAACTGAAATGAAGCTTAAAAAAAAAGATACAAATAGACAAATGATTTAAACAAAAAAATAAATATAATACTAAAATAACTACTCCACGTCTGCATAAAGATTAACCAAGTTCATCCACCTACAAAAACAGTCCCACTTTAAAAGGACGATGCAAGCAAGTATAAATTATTTGTCTGTGATAATCGACAGCAGGCCAGAGTCTCGTTTTGAACCCTTAACATTCAATTAAAGGAATATTCTAAGTTATTTACACTTTAAAGGGGACATATGCCCCTTTTTACAAGATTTAATACAAGTCACATGTGTCCCCAGAATGTGTGAGAAGTTTCAGCTTAAAATACCCCACAGATCATTTATTACACCACGTTGTAAATGCCCATTTTTGAGTGGAAGCAAAAACATGCAGTTTTCATGCATGTATCTTTAAATGCAAATGAGCTGCTGCTCCCCACCACCCTATTTATAATAGTGTTGTGCCTTTACAGCTCATGCCTTGGACTGACAACTTAACTACACTACTGTTCAAAAGTTTGGGATCGTAAGATTGTTAAATGTTATTGCAATAGGTCTCTAATGCTCACCAAGGCTGCATATATTTGATCAAAAATACAGTAAAAACAGTAATAGTGTGAAATATTACAATTTAAAATAAGTTAATACATTTAAAATGTAATATTCCTGTGGTGACCAGGCTGAATTTATTACATTACTCCAGTTTTCAGTGTCATATGATTCTTCACTCTAATGGGGTGCTCAAGAAACATTTCTTATTACCAATGTTGAAAAATATAAAAAAATTCTGGATTTTTTGATGAATAGAATGTTCAAAAGAACAGTATTTATTTGAAATGCATATCTTCAATACTGTACATTTAAAGCATACTTGCTTGAAAAAGTATCAATTTAAAAAGTAAATAAAATAAATAAATCTTACAGACTCCAAACTTTTGAACAGTGGTGTAGAGTAAAAACGTAAACCAAGGATTAGTTACATGACACAGCAAATTATACATTGGTTAAAGGGATAGTTCACCCAAAAATGAAAATTACCCCATGATTTATGGTCCGCCAGACCGCCTTCCGTATGACGTAGGGTTAGCATTTTAAACTGCGAGAGGCATTACACTTGAGTTAACTTAAGTTGAATACGGAAGGTGGTCTGGCGGAAGATAGATATTTTACTTTATAACATGTTAAATATGGATATTTTTCTTACGCATCACTTCACTTCAGAAGGCCTTTATTAACCCCCCGGAGCCGTGTGGAGTACTTTCATAATGGATGGATGCACTTTTTTGGGCTTCAAATTTTGGGCTCCCATTCACTGCCATTATAAAGCTTGGAAGAGCCAGGATATTTATTAATATAACTTTGTCTGAAAGCAGCACGTCATATACACCCAGGAAGCCTTGAGGGTGGGTAAATCGGGGTAATTTTGATTTTTTTTGGTCAACTATCCCTTTAAGCAAAACCAGAAGTTGAAAAATTGCTTCTACTTCAAAAATGCTTTCCATAGACATCAAGTTGCAAACAACCAAGAATATTCCTTTAACCAAACGAGATGCTTCTATAAACACACAAAACACAATGTATCAGAACTTTAGTGCAAGTTTTGCAATTCACTATGTTAGATGTTAAACATTGCTCTGTTTGGCACATACCTGCACCGTCATTCCAAACACGCAGTTTAAGCAGACGCATAGCGCACACACGTATGCAGTAGTTGCCACTACAGAAGGAGCATTAGAGGAAAATGGGGGAGGGGGAGGGGGGTAATCGTAAGCCCCCAGAGCATGACAAAATAAGAGTCCCCGCAGGGGGCACTAGAGAGCGTTCAGAAAAATCATGTTGGCGCATGCAAGGCCAAACGTTAAAACAGGGTGTTGGGTGAGAGGGAGAGAAAGAGAGAGAGGAGGAAGGAGAGGGGGAAAAGAGTGAGTGGGAAAGAGGGCGGAGTGGACACCAGGAAGTGAAAAGGCAACGGTGAACAGAAGTGTCAGATTTTTCCCAACCTGTGGTGTCGGGCCTGCAGGGGAGACGCCATAGCTTCCCTGCTTGTCTCTGCTGAACACATGCTTCCATAAGATGACGTCAAGCACGACGGTCTAAAGAATATCGCAGTAGGGCGGAAAGAATGAAGAGAGCTACGGATCACATGGCTAGCAAAAGATTTATGGTCATCATTTGTTTCTGCTTTTTCTTTGTCAAGAGCAAAACTAAATACATTTCTTCTTGAAAGGGCAGTGATTTTATTTTGTTTGGATTGTGAGTTAGATAAAGAGAAATAGAGGGATGCAAGACAATTATATTACTCTACCCTAAAAAAAAAAAAAAAATCAGTTCATTGGCAATGAACATACAGCGAGATCACAGGATCGGGTCCCTCTGATTGGCTGTGGAGTCTAGTGTTCTACTGATTAACAGGTGAGAAAGAACGGCTGAGAAGGGGCGTGACCTGTAGTCCGCACCAGGAAGTCGGCGGGATCTAGAGGCGAAGCAAACAGCCACTATGCCACTACGATGATTGCTGGCATTTCTTAATCAGCGTGAGGAGTTTGCCCAAAGAGGACAAAAGTAATTTGACCTTTTCTTTGGGTTTCAGAGGCAGAAGGAGCTGCTGATGGAATCAGGCAGGCTGTACAATTCATGGCGTCTCAAAATATAACTGCAGTTTCCTTATCCTGTGAATCAGCCTCAGCAGAGCAGACGGATTTTACTTTTGTATAGGGATGGGAATTGCAATTCATTAATGATTGAAAATACTGTTATACCATATTTTTTGTGTGTGTATATACATACATGCATATATACATACACACTTTTAATCCATTATTTTTTGTAATTTAATTACAAAATTAATTAAATTAAATTAATTTAAAATTAATCGGTTTTAATTGGGTTACAGCAAGAGCAGTGAGTTATTGACCCTGGCTGAAGGGTCCACTACATCTTCCCCAAATACTGTATATATGAACTAGCAATAGACTTACATTCTAATTCCCCCAACATTGATTTGAACAAAAATGACCAGATTCAAAATTTACTTTTATATGTGAATATCCACAACAAATAAAGTGGCAGATGTAAGAGTCTGATGTTCCCACTTACCTCGATGAACACACTAACTAAGGTGTTGCCCAGCACGATAACCACCATAGTCACACGCCAGCTCAAAGGAACACACACGAGCTGAGGAGAATGGAGACAAACGTAAAGAACTTCTTAAACATGCAGTAAGACAACAAAACTTATTTTAAAAGAAATTAATGCAGTACTTTTATTCAGCAAAGGTGCATTAAATTGATTCAATTAAAGACATTTATAATGTTACAAAAAAATTTATTTCAAATAAATGCAGGGTCTTCACAAACATTTTCAACATTGACAATAAGAAGAACTGTTTCTTATTAAGCAAACCAGCATATTAGAAACATTTCTGATGGATCATGTGACACTGAAGACTGGAGTAATGGTGCAAAAATGTTAACTTTAATAAAAATCACATTTTAAAATAAAGTTTTTAAGTTGTAATAATTTTACAATTATTACAGCCTTGGTGAGTATAATCTTACAAATCCCAAACTTTTGAATGATTATTGTGTGTCTGGGTTTCATAAGGTCATAAGTGATAATTATTCAAACAATAGGACATATATTATCTAAAAGAACCAATTAAGAAACAACAATACCTCCAAAAACTGATAGATTCCAGAGATTGGGACAAACATGATGAAAAACAGGAAAATGATGAGAATAAAAGCAGAAAGAACAAACGGCCCTGAAAGAAACAAAACAGACAACCAGAACGAGTCAATGAACAGTCACTGAGAACTAGATGTGCTTTTCCCCCCATGTCAAAATTCTAATTCAATATGCAAATCACAATGATATCTTAAATGTCTTTAAAATATTATATGCATAAAATTATTACAAATGATAAATAAGGGATTTAAAAAATTGTCTTCCTTGTGAGTTACACTGCACTGTGAATATATAATGCTGAAAAAGGTTCATCCTTACAGTTCTTGTAGCTGGGCTGGCGGAAAGGTTTTCCTTTGGAGAAGACAATGGCAACAATGAGGTACTGAAAAGAGGAGACGAAGAAGAGTGTGGTATTCACATGGTTCATGATATTTTCTTCTTCGGTCGCTGTGGAGTTAGTGGAGTTATCCATGTGATGGGGAACAGAGCAGTTGTAGAAACTGTAAATTAAAAGAACAAGCAAATGAAAAAAAATTTAAGTAGAGTTGCATAAAAATTATTACATTTTAATGCAACTATAAGCAGTGTTGGGGAAAGTTACTTCGAAAAGTAACGCATTACAATATTGCGTCACCCTTAAAAAGTAACTAAATACGTTACTTGGAACTTAAATCACATTACTTTTCTTAAAGTATCTATTTTTGGGCAAATGTAAAGGCCCTTTACACCAAAAGTGCAAATAATAAGCCTCAGGCTGAGGGAAATGCAAATTCACACGTGTACAGTAGAGGGCGCAGCTCAAACAAACCTTTCAGCAGTGCTGGACTGCAGAAGAATAGGATGCAGGAGAAGAAAGTTTAACACTTCAATAAAAACAAAAATCGAATCCGCTTAATTTTTGCTTATGGTTTAACCGAATCATCGAAGGTCAGCGGCATGTACATTGGTCAATAAAGTGATATTAAATGCATGCAAATATTTGCTTTATTTAACATTTAATTATTAGAGGTTTGCATAGTATTCTGATTTTGCATTGCACTGATTTATTCATTTTGAGGAATACTTTTTTTGGTGCAAGTGAGATTAGTAAATGCACGCTCACATTTAGTCTAGAACTACAATAACCATCATGTACACATGGCGCATATAACGCCTCTGCATTTACTCATGATTTGTCTCAACATTGGGAGAAAGTTATGTTGTAAATTTAAAAGGAATGCGTTACTTTACTAGTTACCTGAAAAAGGTAAACGGATTATGTAACTCAAGTTACTTGTAATGCGTTACCCCCAACACTGCCTATAAGGTTAGGGAATAAAAACATCAGTTGTTCTCTATAGCCCTGTTTTCAAGCCAGTTGTGTCCCAGGAACTTTTTTTCCCCCAGACCTGTTGCTGTCTGCATTTCCATCGCAGTCTAAGTACTGTGAAGATTAGTCTGGTGATGTAGGACTGCGTGTGACTTTCCAGAGGCCACTGGATTTCGTCCGCCGCAAATAAACTTAAAGCCTGAACTTAGGCTTCGGCCCATCGGTCGTATCTTTTAAAAACTCCATTGTTGATTTGAATAGCAAACAACTCACGCACCCCAACAGAGTTTTAGGTTGAAATAAAATGCTGCGTGACTTCAACCAATCACCATGTTCAGCACCCCCGAAATTTCCTAAACTTCCTCGCAAGATGGGCCATTTTAAGGGGGGAAATTTACTCTAGTTCCTGGAGAAAGTTCCTGCAGTGGAAACGCAGCTTATGAAATCAATATGAAGACCTTCTGAATGTCTTGCAGTACCATTAGTGACCTATAGGGTTGACTTCATTGGAGGCAGTGCACCATACTTACTCTGACTTGGAGTACCAGTTGACTTTTTGGATCAAGAGAAAGGCCAAGATCTGGAAACCCAGGCAAATGAGAATCTGGGTCAGAACTGAGAAGAGGAGAGGACCTGAGACGAGACCAGATGGAGGTCTTCGGGCGACAAGCTCCTTCCATGCAGAGTTCAAACTCACTAAGAGTGGATGTGGAAAGCAAATGAGAGAGAAATACAGCATATAAAAAGAAAAAAAAACAATTAAAAAAACCAATACTGTACTTACAAACAGTGGACGACAATAACCAAGTAGTTTTACTTAGTTACTTAAGTACATTTTACAAGCATCTGTACTTTATCCGAGTATTTTTCTGTTAAGAACCTAAGCATAATATCATACTTTTTACTCCACTAACTAATTGCATAAAAACATTGATTCATGTTTATTTTGAACTGAAGAAATTGCCACTCGATTCATGAACGTGCCGATTTTCTTTCAATGTTGAATTGGTTCAGAAATTGCATTCACGAATCAGACTGATCCGATTGCGGCTGTTAGTGAGTCAACAACTCACTGATTCAATAATCGGGCCAAAATGAAGTTGTGTTGTGTATGGTGCGAGTGAGTCTGAGATTGTGTTGTGTGAGAATGTTAGCCATAATGAATCAATCCCTGATCTTATGATGCAATGCAATAATAATGGATACTATTTGTATTTATTTAACAGTCACATTTGGCAAGTTAAATGTAATGTAAAATGCATTGTGGAGGTTTAAAGGTCCAAACCAGATAAGAATCCACTAATCTGTATTACAAAGACTAGTTTGCCTTATTGCATAATTCATAAAAACTGATGAAAAAAAAAAAAAAAAAACTAGAACAGACAATGCTGAGATAAATTTGAGCTGAACAAGACATTACAGATGATACTCACTGGTGAAGACAATTACAAGAATGATGGCTATGTCGATAAAGAGAAACTGGAAGTCGCCCAGGTTACTGCCAATCTGAAATGCATTATTAATGGATCAGGGTTGTATAAGCAATCTCAGCGTGAAATAATGCTCTTTGGTTACTCACAACCTGTCTTCAAGCACAGAAAACCAAGTAAAAGATGAATAATAACTACAGTTAAGTGAACTGTTGTGGTTGAAATCATGACGGAAACTTACGGAGTAGAGAAGGGCGACACTGAGGCACTGAATAATACTGTACAGAGCCATGAACTTAAACACACAGAAGGAAGTGATGAGAGCCGCTCGTCCCTCCCTATGGAGAAACAACAAGTGAGATTTTCTGCAAACAAGACATTTTGTACAAAGAACATTTGTCATTGGGAAAAACTGTCTACAATGTTAAAGGCCAGCCTTATCTATTCCAAATGATTAATTTTCAAACCATTTCATTTTGAAGCACATCAGTATCATTAAAGAATTAAAAATGTGTTCACCCGAAAGTGAAAATTGTGTCATTTACTCACCCCCAAGTTGTTCCAAACTTGTATTAATTTCTTCGTTCTGCTAAGATTCTGAAGTATGTTTGTAACCAAACAGTTGTGGGACACCATTGACTTCCATAGTATGGATTAAAAAATACTGTAGAAGTCAATGGTGTCCCACAACTTGAGGGTGAGTAAATGACAGAATTTTCTTTTTTGGGTGAACGAACACAGCAGTTCATAAGTCATAAGAAACCAAGCGATCGACAAAATGTCCTCTCTCATCGTGGTTCATAAAGGTTCGGTAAGCGATTTCTGAGAAACACTGTTGGAAACTGAACCAACCGACCAAACAGTTTTGTAAACATTTGCTAGATGTCTGTTCTGTGTGCGAAAAAAAAAAAAAAGTGTATATAGTCCTGGATGTGTAAATAAGAGAAAACAAAAAGTGAACTGGACCAAAGCACGAACACACTTTTTTAGCCAATCAGCAGTAGGGGGCGTATCTGCTCATGATGGGAGAGAAAGTGAGCAAGAGAGACATTTGTAGAAAGAGAGATATTACCAAAGAGGAAAAGGTCAGAGGAATATTAGGGGATAAAAAATAGTGATTGTGACCAAAAAAAAAAAAAAACTCCAGGTTTGCTGTGTTTGTTCGTAGGTTGGCACAATTTAGCCCAAAAAAAATTCATTTAATAATAATAATTATTATTATTATTATTACTAATTATAATAAGATAAGAAATATAACCATTGTAATAATAAATAACTCATGAAAAACAATATAATATGTAGAGCTTCACGTTCTCATTACACTTTATAAGTGGCCCAAACTCAAAGCACATGCAGAGATGAGATTGTGTGGATTTATTGCAAATTCATTTTTATTCATCGCGCCTCTAATCAAAGGCATTGTTGATGTGTAAAATGCGAAATGCACACATTTTGGGGTTTCTGAGGTCAGAAGCCACATTTTTGCAGTTTAAATATATGCTGTTTTTGGACTGGAGATGTTTTGAGTTCTGAAACTTGCAGGGTCTTGTAGAACAATGAACTTTGTTCCAAAAGATACTGAAAGTTTTGTTTGCTCATTATAGGACTGCTTTAAAACAGAGCTGTGCTGTGGTGCAGTTAGGACACCTGATCAGATTGGGCACGCAGGTGATGCTGGGAGTTGTGGAGGTGAAGGGAGACGCCACTGAAGCCTCCAGCTCTGACAGGGAGATCCCAGCGTGCGCTCTCTTCAGTGCCTGACCGAGAAACAGACAGACGTCATCAGCTACACGACACTTTCAGAACACATGACCGGTGTAAGAGACACACAACCATTGAAAAAGGTTACAACAGATTTTTAAAAGTCTCTCACCCCACAGTCATTCGCTCCATCTCCACACATTCCTACAAAATAGCTGCAGCACAGAGCAGAAGAAAAGTTTGGCAAGGTTTTAAATTTAAATAAAATAAAAAAATCTTACTAATCACAAACTCTTAAACAGTAGTGTATGTTCATTATAGATATTTTCATGACTTTATAAGAGTTTGTTCAATTCCAAGCATGAAAATAAAATGTGTGTGTGTGTGTGTGTGTGTGTGTGTGTGTGTGTGTGTGTGTGTGTGTGTGTGTGTGTGTGTGTGTGTGTGTGTGTGTGTGTGTGTGTGTGTGTGTGTGTGTTACTCACTCAACACTTTCCAATGTCTCAACAAGCTGAGTCTTTTGGTCAGGCGCCATCCTTGCAAATACTGTTCCATGAAGCACCAGCTACACCAACAACAGTAAAAACACCATAGATATCATACATAATTTGACGACATGTTTAAATGTGGTATTAAAAAAAAAAAGAAATCTGCTTTCAGCCAACCTTCTGTAGCAAGTCCTGGAAATGCTCAGTAATTACAGCAAAAGATTTCCCGCTCATGGCAAAGTGATACTGTTCCTGAGGTCTCGTCTCAGAATGCCCATCTTCCATAATAATCTCCATCTCCTGCTATCAGAGAAAACAAGTACAGAGAGTGATGAAGCTAAAACTTTTTGCTTTATCGATAACATTTGTGGTCTTAATACTAATAATAATAATTTGTTACATTTATGTAGCGCTTTTCTCTGCACTCAAAGCGCTTTACATGGAAGTGGGGAATCTCCTCCTCCACCAACAAATGTGCAGCATCCACCTGGATGATGCGACAGCAGCCATATTGTGCCAGCTTTTTGGTGGAGAGGAGGCCATGATGATGGACAGAGGCCAATGGGCAAATTTGGCCAGGATGCAGGGGTTAAACTGCTATTTTTTTTTTTTTGGAGGACATCCTGGGATTTTTAATGACCACAGAAAGTCAGGAACTTGGTTTAACGTCTCATTCAAAGGATGGCACTTTTTGACCGTATAGTCTCCGTATCACTATACTAGGGCGTTAGGACCCACACAGACCACAGGATGAGCACCCACTACTGCCTCACTAACACCTCTTCCAGCAGCTACCTAGTTTTTCCAGGTCATCTCCCATCCAGGTACTGACCAGGCTCAGCCCTGCTTAGCTTCAGTGGGAAACCAGTCTTGGGCTACAGGGTGATATGGCTGCTGGCAAAAGTTTAAAAAATTTTTTTTTTTACTTTAAATCAAAATAACTTCCCCTCCCTTTTGCAGTGATTTCTCTGATGACGTGTTTACTGGTGCAAGGGTGGTACAACCTGTCACTCACATGACATCACAGCAATAGCAAACCACAACGATCCAATCAATTCCCAATGTACAAAATCAAAAGTAAAAAGGCTTCCGTTTTATGCTGACTTTAATTACCAACGTTTTTTTAATGTATATTGTATGGTCTTTCTTGAGTACCAATGAGTTTATTAGTACTTATGAAGCACATACTACACACAACTATTAATAAGCACTGATTAGGAGTTTATTGAGGCAATAGCATAGTTAATAGAGAGAATTGGATCTAAAGTGACCAATTTTTTTTACTGTGGTAACTGTCATGTCACAAATGCTGAGCTTCACATGTAACATTCCGGTAACAGCAGTGGCATGTTCTGGCCAGTAGATGGTGCACTGACCTCTAGTTTGGTGGGCTTGTTCGAGTGTTTGCTGGGTTTGTCGGCGTAGTGCCAGTTGATCTTGGCAGCCTGGCCGTCTTTAGGAGGCAGAGCGTCGGCAATAATGACTCGGTCTTGCGGCTGAATCATGCCGCAGTCTCGTGCCACAGAGATGGCTGTCAGCATGTTATCACCTGAAAAAACAAGAAAGAAACTGTTCCTAAAAGCAATACACTTTGGTAGTCATTTTTAAATCCCATCCTTTTGGACCTTGGTACACATGCAATATACTGGTATAATGGTACTTTTTCGATAGTGAACACAGATGATGGCTGGTATCTGGCAATGACCTAGATAGTGTTCCACATGATTGTAAGAGTGGGTCATGTACAAACTCAATCCGCTTACATTCACAATGCTGCATTCAGCCTCGTCTGAACTTTGGAGCACTTGGCTGGTAATCTGGAGAGCTGAGAACCTTATTAGACGAGATTCCAGAAATACCTAATGAATTAAGCTTCAAAGCCCCCAGACTCCCGTCTATCTGTCTGTCTGCGGCTGGACACTCTAAACGCATTGACATATCCCACTGTTGATAAGCTAATCAAGTAAACTAACACAAATAAGGTAAGCAGTAAGTAACTGAACCAGGTTTGTTGGGAAAAAACTGAAAGTATCCTAGCACACCTGTTACTAAACAATCATTATATTATGATCCTTCAGAAATCATGATGATTTTTTTTTATTTGTTATTATCAATGCTGCTTCATATTTTTGTGGAACCAGTGACACCTTTTTAAAGGACTCTTTAATGAATAGAAAGTATTATATTATATTATATTATATTATATTATATTATATTATATTATATATATATATTATATTATATTATATATATATATATATATATATATATATATATATATATATATATATATATATATATATATATATATATATATATATATACATACATACATATATATACATATATATATATATATATATATATATACACACACACATATATATACACACATATACATACATATATACATACATATACACACACACACTCACCTAAAGGATTATTAGGAACACCTGTTCAATTTCTCATTAGTGCAATTATTTAATCAACCAATCATATGGCAGTTGCTTCAGTGCATTTAGGGGTGTGGTCCTGGTCAAGACAATCTCCTGAACTCCAAACTGAATGTCAGAATGGGAAAGAAAGGTGATTTAAGCAATTTTGAGCGTGGCATGGTTGTTGGTGCCAGACGGGCCGGTCTGAGTATTTCACAATCTGCTCAGTTACTGGGATTTTCACGCACAACCATTTCTAGGGTTTACAAAGAATGGTGTGAAAAGGGAAAAACATCCAGTATGCGGCAGTCCTGTGGGCAAATATGCCTTGTTGATGCTAGAGGTCAGAGGAGAATGGGCCGACTGATTCAAGCTGATAGAAGAGCAACTTTGACTGAAATAACCACTCGTTACAACCGAGGTATGCAGCAAAGCATTTGTGAAGCCACAACATGCACAACCTTGAGGCGGACGGGCTACAACAGCAGAAGACCCCACCGGGTACCACTCATCTCCACTACAAATAGGAAAAAGAGGCTACAGTTTGCACGAGCTCACCAAATTTGGACAGTTGAAGACTGGAAAAATGTTGCCTGGTCTGATGAGTCTCAATTTCTGTTGAGACATTCAGATGGTAGAGTCAGAATTTGGCGTAAACAGAATGAGAACATGGATCCATCATGCCTTGTTACCACTGTGCAGGCTGCTGGTGGTGGTGTAATGGTGTGAGGGATGTTTTCTTGGCACACTTTAGGCCCCTTAGTGCCGATTGGGCATTGTTTAAATGCCACGGCCTACCTGAGCATTGTTTCTGACCATGTCCATCCCTTTATGGCCACCATGTACCCATTCTCTGATGGCTACTTCCAGCAGGATAATGCACCATGTCACAAAGCTCAAATCATTTCAAATTGGTTTCGTGAACATGACAATGAGTTCACTGTACTAAAATGGCCCCCACAGTGACCAGATCTCAACCCAATAGAGCATCTTTGGGATGTGGTGGAACGGGAGCTTCGTGCCCTGGATGTGCATCCCACAAATCTCCATCAACTGCAAGATGCTATCCTATCAATATGGGCCAACATTTCTAAAGAATGCTTTCAGCACCTTGTTGAATCAATGCCATGTAGAATTAAGGCAGTTCTGAAGGCGAAAGGGGGTCAAACACAGTATTAGTATGGTGTTCCTAATAATCCTTTAGGTGAGTATGTATATATATATATATATATATATATATATATATATATATATATATATATATATATATATATATATATAATAATATTTTAATAACCCCCAAACTAGCTTTTTCTAGCTTTGTGGGCAGCACATGTACATTACCATTCAAAAGTTTGACGTCAGTAATTTTTTTTTTTTTTTTTTTTTAAGGAATTAATACTTTTATTCAGAAAAAAAAAATGCATTAAATTGATCAAAAGTGACGGTAAAGACATTTACGTAACAAAAAAATTTATACATTTCATATAAATGCTGTTCTTTTGAGTTTCTTTAAAGAATCCTGAAAAAATAAGTTTTCAACATTGATAATGTTTCTTGAGCACCAAATCATCATATTAGAATGATTTCTGAAGGATCATGTGACACTGAAGACTGGAGTAATGATGCTGAAAATTCAGCTTTGATCACAGGAATAAATTAAATCTTACAATATATTCAAATAGAAAATGATTTAAAATTGTAACAATATTTCACAATATTACAGTATTTACTGTATTTTTGCAGCCTTGGAGTATGAGACTTTTCAAAAATCCCAAACTTTTGAACAGTATTCTAATATAAAATGCATGTGAATAACTGTTCTACAATTTAAAAAGACCCTTTGAAAAGAATATTCAGGAACCGTATTAAAGGGATAGTTCGCCCAAAAATGAAAACGGTAGCCATTGACTTTCTAAATATTTTTTCTTACTATGAAAGTCAATGGCTACCGTCTGTACGATCAACATTCTTTAAAATATCTTCTTTTGTGTTCAACAGAAGAAAGAAACTCACACGGGTTTGGAACAACATGAGACAATTTAAATTTTTGGGTTAACTATCCCTTTAAACTCCCTGGTATTCTGAACGGACTCAGATGCAAGACAGGAAAAATAACCAGCTGAGCATGTAGAGCGCAAAGTCATTTTTACCTGTGACCATAACGGTGCGTATGTTGGCACGTCGTAGATCGTCCAGCACCCCTGGAGTTTCTGTTTTCAGCTTGTTCTGCATGACAATCAAACCCAGAAAATCCATATTTTTCTCAATTTGATCCCTGTAGAAGAGAAACCAAATACAATGTAGCATTAAACACATAGTTGCACAAAATGATAAGTCACAGCATAACATTGCAAATAATTTTTAAAAAGACCTTAGTTTTGATTGCCAGTAAAGAGTTTCATGAAGTTTAAACTTTACCTGTTAATGTTCTGCACTTTGTGAAATGTAAGTTTGGATTCTAGCCGTCTGTGTGCCAGCGCGATGACCCGAAAGCCCTGTTTAGTGTAGTCCTCCAAAACCTCTGCAAAATCCTCTGGTACTGTGGTGCGTTGTGAGAGTGAGAGAGTGAGAGAGTGAGAGAGTGAGAGAGAGAGAGAGTGAGAGAGTGAGAGAGAGAGAGAGAGAGAGAGAGAGAGAGAGAGAGAGAGAGAGAGAGAGAGAGAGAGAGAGAGAGAGAGAGAGAGAGAGAGAGAGAGAGAGAGAGAGAGAGAGAGAGAGAGAGAGAGCAAAAAGCAACTTCAATCCAATTTTGAAATTCAATAAAGATGATATAATAACGGACGGACCTTCCACTGACCTGACTCTTTCTTACACAGGCTTGCCACAACCTCTGGTGCTCCCTTCAGATAGGCATCCATACGTCTCTCTCCGATCTGACGAACGACCACGCTCATTCTTTGCAGGGCGGAGGAGAAGGAGAACTGTCGCACAATACCGATCATATAGGACGCCTGCACGAGAAACGACAGAAAGCATGTACACACCCATACATGTCCATAATGAAAATCATGTATTAATAGAAGGATAGCCATTGTACATACCGAGAGCTCATAGAGTTCTGACAGTTCCTGAAAGGAAACCACAAGAGATTAGAACAATGTTTTAAATAAATGCTACACAAATGCTCACCAAACATGCAGTACACAGATATATTATGTAAAAATATATTTTATTTTTGAATACGATTAATCGTGATTAATCAATTTGACAGCACAAATTAATACTTTTATTCATGAAGGATGCATTAAATTGATTAAAAGTGTCAGAGCCATAGCCTTGCAGGCAGAGCTGACATATAGCGCAACAGGACTTCAGGTGACCCGAGTTTGAGTCCTGACACGTGGTCCTTTCCTGATCCTGTGCTCCTATCACTTCCTGTCTCACATTGACTGTCCTATCCAATAAAGGCAAAATGCCAAAAGTGACAGTAAAGACATTTACGATGTCAAAAAAAGATGTCTATTTCAAATAAATACTGGTCTTTTGAATTAAAAAAAAAAAATAGAAACCATCAAGGTTTCAACAAAAATTAAGCAGCACAACAGTTTTCAACATTGATAATATTAATAATAATAATTTCTATAGGATCATGTAACACTGAAGACTTGAGTAATGCCTGCTGAAAATTCAGCTGTCATTCACAGGAATAAATGACATTTTAAAAAGCGCACCATGTCCTGTTCAGGTGATATTACTGGTGGCGGCAGAAGCTGATTTGGCGGTTTTACATAAGTGAGTTCAATGCGGTCGTGTTGAGCAGTCTCCTCTTCTGTGGCTTCCTCCAAGATCTAAAAACCATAGATACACAGAATGAAAAAAATGACAAACAAGTACAACTTGTTCCAAAACTTGAATGATGATATTATAAACTGTTCTCCTGTCTCAGCAGACACTGACCCAGCCTGTGGCCTCGAACATCTTGAGGTCGAGTGGATCTCCAGAGAGCTGACCCTCAATCTTAGTGAGGGAGTGACAGGTGGCCATGCAGGAGACAAACTTGGTTGTTACTAAGCTCTTATCATCTGCTTTTTCTTCTGAATGGTGGAACCTAGGGAAGAGAGATTCTTTGGTCAGAAAGACAATTAAAGTTTCCTCCATGTTCATTTAAAAACAACTGAGAATGTTCTGGTTCATCTAGTTTATCTTACCTGCCATCTTCGGATCGCTGAATTCCCCACATGTCCAGACCATCTTCAGTGAGGGTGCCTGTCTGAAATTATAAAGAACAATGAATTTATTAAGGCTTGCTTTTTAGTCATTTTATTTTGTTTGAATTAATTTCTTCTCATCATTATTGTATTACTGATGTTTTTATATTAATAATATTAATTCATATTAATAGCAATAGTACAGTAATAGTAATGGTTTAATTGGTAACACTTTACAAGAAGGTTCCATTAGTTAACAACTTCAGTTAATGTACTAAGAATGAACTACTTCTACAGCATTTATTAATCTTATTTCATGTTCATTTCAACATTTACTAATACATTATTCAAATCAAAAGTTGTATTTGCTAACATTAGTTAATTTAATAGATTTTAATTAGCTAATGTTAACAGATTAATAAATACTGTAACAAATGTTAATATTAATAATGAACTAAAGTTAACAAATGAAACCTTATTGCAAATCTTTACAATTTCATTTAATAAATTTGTGTATTATTATTATTATTATTATTATTATTATTATTATGTAGTAGTAGTAGTAATAATAATAATATTATAAATAAGCAAGTTTATTAAATACATTTTATTATTATTAATAGTTAACATTACTAAATAAATACTTACAATTTAACCAATTAATGATTAGATAAATATTAAGAATAATCATTTATAAAATATAAGTTCTTCTATAATATGAGTATTATATTAATTTTTAAGTTCTGAGCATTACAATTCATTATGGTCACAACTTGTAATAATTATTTTAATGAGCTCATTGTTTCTTCCTTAAATTACATGATATTAGCTAACTGCATGATTTGTTGACAGTCACCTCAGATTACTTTAAATTGTAATATATATAAACATGTAGTTTGTACGAGATGTATTGTGAAAAGCGCTATACAAATAAATGTGAATTGAAAATGTGAACTGAAAAAAAAAGTAATACATAGTTTATTATTAAATATTAAATACTGAGGTGCCAAAATGTCACCCCAATTTACCTGAATTAACCCAAGTTTTTAAAAGCTACGATTAAATGATAATGTGTGACTTATAGCAGAGTTGTTTTTAAAAAGACATCCAAAATATCAGACTTTTTTAATTTACCACTTCAGTTTCCCATATTTACCTTGTCAAAGCACACCAGGTTCAGCTGCCCACAGATGTTAATTCTTTGTGGGCTGATTGAGAAGATCCCCACTTTCTTGAGACGCCGCTGAGCATAGACGATGCCCGCTGTCATGGCTGCCGGCAGCGCAGGGGGCACCGTGATGGTAATAATGTCCAGGGACTTGACTATGATTTCCTTTACTGGTTCCTGCAAAGTACACATCATATTGGTGAGGTGCATTTTTTTCCACACTTTATTTACTAGATTCATTCACTGAACAGGTCACATTTTCCCAGCATTTACGTTTAAAATTCTGCTCAAAGCTGTTTAATAAATACAAGTTCTGTTAAATATCCTAAATCTAAGAAGAACTTATGTCACAATGAAAATGCTGCTGCTCTTTTTAAGATAGTAAAGATGGATAAAAACCTGATTTATGATTTTCATGACTAAAGAATAGACAAAGACGATGCTGGCAACAGCCACCAGGCACAGCAGGAACAGGTAGGCGTCCCGGTACAGCTTAAAGTCTGTGGGTTTGGGGTACAGGATAGACCGGATGAGCTGCCCTTTAGCGGTGCTGAAACCTAGAGAAAAAAAAAAACCCCACCAAGAAACATCTTTTAAGCATCAGATAGGCAACACAATTATTCTGTCTACTAAGGTACCAAATTTAAGACGGTATCAGATATATCCCACAATACATTGCAGTAGTTCTGGCTTCTAACCTGTCCGGACCACCACAGCTTTAACCATTTCTCCTGTGTAGTAGCGGGTCTGTATGACGTTTGTGCCGCAGAAGAGCGTATGTCTCTTGTGTTCCTCCGTGCTGTAGATCGTGTCACCATCCCCACCCTTCTTGTCCCGCTGAGGGTTCGGAAGGTCTGTCTTGGTGACCGGAACACTCTCACCTGAAGGCAGGATATTGAGAGAGGAGAACACAGAAATAAACATACTTTATTTTACTCACAAATAATAAACAGTATTAAGTGAGAAATAACTGTTACAAATTACAATATTAGCCATTAATAATAAACAAGATAAAATGAAATCTGTAACACTATTAAAGTTAATAAGCATGTTTATTATTTTTATTAGCATGTAAAATCAACAAAAACAAGTTTCAGAAAATAACTTCTACTGGAAATGATTAACATTAACTTAAAATCACAATAACATTATTTTTAATTTTTTCAAGTCAAACATTTAAAATATTAAAACTTTTAATAAGGTTAGATTTGTTACCTAGTTAAGATGAGCTAACAATTAAAAACACTTCTAAATCATTAATTTATCATATTTAATGTTAATTTAAACATTTAATTACACAATCAAAAGTTGTATCGGTTAATATTATTTAAATGGAGCTTAACTAAAATAAAATAGAATACAGTTGTGATGTCAACCTTTAATCACATCACATTTATATGCAGCCAATCACCTGTGAGCATGCTCTCATTAACAATGCAGGTTCCACAGATGAGCACTGCATCACAGGGCATGATGATCCCGTTGCTAGGGATTACGATGACATCGCCGGGGACCAAGTCTGTGGACAGGGCTTCCTCCTTTTCTGTACAGCAAAGAGAGAAAGAGAGGGTGGGGAAAGAGTGAGCAGTGAAATAAAACCAGTCTGCCTCAGCAGATCACTTATTACCCATGCTTCCTTGCTCAGGAGGCAGAGTGCTGACTCATCGTGACTTTGGCCACTGCATCAGGCTCCCAGAAGCAGGTAATCCAGGCCTGCAGCAGTGCCCGTCATCACAAATATACTTAGAGTGAGGAAAATGCTTTTTCAGAACATCTGAGCCATACCGTTTTCGCCCCTGTAGACGGTAACTCGAACAGTACTGTGTGTTGCCACCATGTCGTGTAGCATTACATATTGCTGTAGAACAAAAGAAGAGCAAATAAACATTGGCCTGTCCAGGCAGCACAGATAATCTAATAGGCATATAAAATACACACATTAACTGATAGCATATCTGAGTTATGCAATCAGAAAATTAGCATCAAGTCTAACCTTGGATACACCCCATGACTAACACCTATGCTTGATAACTCTAAAATACAACTTCACACTGATCTATTAGTAGAGACAACATGGAATCAAATTGTTACATTGTTACATTACAATAAATGTCTATAGTTTTAATATGCATGATTCATCAGTGCTTGTTATTCAAAAAATAACTACAAATATAAATAAACAAATGTAAATAAATTACATACATTTTATATTGACCATTTATAGGTTAATACTGGCCAAAACAAATGGTGTATTATCCTGTTGGAAGTAGCCATCAGAGAATGGGTACATGTTGGTCATAAAGGGATGGACATGGTCAGAAACAATGCTCAGGTAGGCCGTGGCATTTAAACAATGCCCAATCGGCACTAAGGGGCCTAAAGTGTGCCAAGAAAACATCCCCCACACCATTACACCACCACCACCAGCCTGCACAGTGGTAACAAGGCATGATGGATCCATGTTCTCATTCTGTTTACGCCAAATTCTGACTCTACCATCTGAATGTCTCAACAGAAATCGAGACTCATCAGACCAGGCAACATTTTTCCAGTCTTCAACTGTCCAATTTTGGTGAGCTTGTGCACAATTGTAGCCTCTTTTTCCTATTTGTAGTGGAGATGAGTGGTACCCGGTGGGGTCTTCTGCTGTTGTAGCCCATCCGCCTCAAGGCTGTGCGTGTTGTGGCTACACAAATGCTTTGCTGCATACCTCGGTTGTAACGAGTGGTTATTTCAGTCAAAGTTGCTCTTCTATCAGCTTGAATCAGTCGGCCCATTCTCCTCTGACCTCTAGCATCAACAAGGCTTTTTCGCCCACAGGACTGCCGCATACTGGATGTTTTTCCCTTTTCACACCATTCTTTGTAAACCCTAGAAATGGTTGTGCATGAAAATCCCAGTAACTGAGCAGATTGTGAAATACTCAGACCGGCCCGTCTGGCACCAACAACCATGCCACGCTCAAAATTGCTTAAATCACCTTTCTTTCCCATTCTGACATTCAGTTTGGAGTTCAGGAGATTGTCTTGACCAGGACCACACCCCTAAATGCATTGAAGCAACTGCCATGTGATTGGTTGATTAGATAATTGCATTAATGAGAAGTTGAACAGGTGTTCCTAATAATCCTTTAGGTGAGTATATGACAGAAATTTTAAAGTTAAGTTCTGCCCTATATCACTCACTGATTTTTCCTTTCTGTTCCACTTAAAATAAATCATTACGGAAATCAAATATTTAGCAAATGCCTTTTACAAACCTGCTTACCTTTTTAATAGTGTAGAGAGAGGTAGCTATTGATATGACAGACATGACGACTATGGCCATTGCGTAGTAATAGTATTCATCGGTACACCACAGGATAACACTGAAGAGCTGGAAGATGTAGAAAGGATTGAGGACCTGAAAAGGAGATGGAGAGAAGTTTTAGTTCACTTATTTCATGTTCTCAAGATGTTCTCAACAGCAGAGTCAGCAGTGCTGTGTCATGCCATTCTCCGGCCCGGGTCAGTTTCACATTTCACTCGTACCTCCTTAATTAGCAGCTTGAAAAGAGAAGGCACTTTCACGTCTATTTCATTCAGTCCAAAAAAAAATCTCCTAAAATAGGGAAGAAAAGGACTAAATTAGATTTGTACAGTCAGTTTAATCCAATTCAGGACTCAATAATTAGGATGGCCTCCCACAAAACATTTCATTTCATTATTAGGGAGTCATTATCTTTTTATGTGTGGAAATATATTTTAAAATATTTTAGAAACTTACAATAATCTCATAATTTACTAATACTTTTATATCTATAAACATTCGTTATTGCACTGTGAACTAACATGAATATAAACATTTTTATTAACTAATATTAAAAAGGTTAATAAATGCTGTAATAAAATATGGTAACACTTAATTTTACAGTGTCCTTGTTAAACGTTACATGTACTTACTATAGTAACAACAGTATATTATGCATATTTACAAGCAACTAATCCAAAACCAAACCTGACACCCTATAGTAAGTACAGGTTGTTAATTAATATTTACTTAGATATTACTGGATTTTTAAACACCGTTGCTAGAAAATAATGGCATATTGTGATTTGTTTATTATTTTTCCATCCGTCTAAGCGATGCTTCCAAGACAATCCCAATTACTTTGGTAATTTCAACAAAACTTCCATCTATGTTGGCCAACTTAATGGTGACCTTTAAATCAGCGGAATTTGCAAAATAACATCCAATCATAAAAATGTGCTTTTCCTTGATGTATTGAAAGACTTAAAGCCGCATGTACATGGTCATTAAAACCACTCTGACCCAATATGGTGAGTGACAGTTCTGTGAACTGGCCAAAACTCCCCAACAGGTCAACCTTTTTGCTGAGACTTTACCTCCCAAAAAAATGACAAATTCAGCCAAAGGTTTCACCTGTACTCCTGCTGGTTTTTGTTGAGCCCACCGCTGTGCTTTGAGTGAACGGATGAGCAGGTCATGCTCAGATCCTCCAGGCCTCTGCAGAACAGAGACGACAAAAGTTTTAACAACAGTTATCAGGGAAAATTTTCACTAATCTTAAAAGGGATAGTTCACACAAAATATAAAATTCTGTCATTCTGTCCCAACCCCACAAGCCATTTATTCATCCTCGAAAACACAGTTTCAGTACACTAATTTTGGTACACTTTATGTGACGTAGTTACATTGTACTTACTCCAATAAGTAATATTAACTACACGTACTTACTATAGAGTAACTGTTAGGGTTTGGTTTAGGGTTAGTTGTATGCATTATTTACTTTTATTACTATAGTAACTACATATAGTAACCTTAAAAAAAAAAAAAAAGTGTTACCAACATTTTTAATGAAATCTGAGAGATTTCGGTCCCTCCGTTGAAAGTCTATTCACCAAAAACTCTGATGCTTTCAAAAGTTTATTGGATTAAATAGATTGTAAAGCTAATCCATATGAACCGAGCAGCTGAATCAAAGTCTTCTGAAAAGATGATCACTTTATATGAACAGATTGAATTTAGGCTTTTATATTCACATATAACACTGATCAGCAAACCTCATTGGTTCTTGGTGAAGCTCAAACGTACTGCGTAACACAAAAAAAAAAAAAAAAAAAAAAAAAAAAAAAAATCACTGGTTCTCGCACATCAAGCAAGCATGAGCTTCCGTGACCAAGGGCCTCTTCATACACCCGGCGCAATGCGATGCCAGCAAGTGCTTTTTGCTAGTTTCAGCCTGACGCAGATTTTCACATCCAGCACCATGTTGTTTAGTAGCAAAAGCAAACGTACCCATCTGTTTGCCCATGGACATGCTGGTCTGAAAACAAGGTGTGTTCAGGCGCATTGTTGGCGTGTTGCTATTTTGAGGCAACTGAAAACAACTGTGCCATTGACCAACATAAAACTGGTCTAAAGTCAACAGCGCAGTATTTTTTGTTTTATTTCAAGGGTGCGTTAGTAATGTGCTCCTATAGGCGGGTGCACAGCACTCATACTCTACTTATTACACACATAGGGGATGCGCATGCATTTTTAAATATATATATATATATATATATATATATATATATATATATATATATATATATATATATATATATATATATATATATATATATATATATATATATATATATATATATATATATATATATATATATATATATATATATATATATATATATATAAAAATAAAAAAAAAAGGATTCCTCTCTTACTAACCTCAGTTTTAAGTTAAAACGCTTGATTCTTATAGATTTATTTTACAATCTCTTTATGAACGTATTGAAGCGTCTGAACAGACTTTCAAAGAAGCAGAGAAATCTCTCAGATTTCTTAACTTGTGTTCCAGAAGATGAATGAAAGTTTTATGGGTTTGTAACAATTTAAGTGAGTAAATGATGACCATTTTCATTTTTGGGTGAATTATCCCTTTAAGATTCAGGAGCTATAATCAGACATGCTTCCTTACTTCAATACTTCAAAGTTGTGGATGGTGTCGTTCCAAAAGTATTTAGTGCTGTGGAGGGTAAAATAACGTATCTGTAATACAAAAAGAAAAGAAAAAGACGCTTATTCAGTCACCAATAAAGCTTAATTACATTGTTAAAAATTGTGGAATTACATAATTTGTGTAGGAAGGATAAAACAGATTTTGTGCATATAATACCTGCACATGCTGGTCCTCTGGATTCCTGGTGATTTTCCCAGGGGCGGAGTCAGAGGGGTTGTGGGCGTGGTCGTTGGCCTGAGGTGAGGCGGGTTGAGGCGACAGGTTGTCATAAGGGTTCCTCCCAGGGGCAAGCATTATCCGAACCCTCGCTCGAAACCAACGCTTAAACTCATCCTACAGACAAACACACATACATACAAGTCAAACCAAAAATTATTCAGACACTAGATATATTTTTTTTACTAGTAGGTGCAGGACACTATAGTTAATTTATGTAAGTGAGGATAGCAAAATAAACTTTGACATTATACCAAAAAATTCTTCATAGAGTGGACTACCAGTAAAATTTATAAACATTTAAGACCAAAATTATTCAGACACGTTATCAAGATGAATATTTATACTCAGAGTTCGTCACATTTTATTACTATTTTCTAAACTAAAGCAAGTAAGCTGTGATAATGTAGGAAAATGTTGAAGGTGTCTGAATAGATTTTGGTTTGACTGTATAACCAAAACAATGGCATTTTCTATTACAAATTGTGATCTTAAATGAACATAAAAAAACACTAGAAATGTATCAGGCCAATTAGAAGACTTGCATTTGCTGCAAGGAAAGGTCTACAGGCAACTCTAATAAAGCTGAAGAATGAAAAAAGCAATGTGGTGTAACATTAAAGAAATCCAAGGTCATTTTAGTAAAAAAAAAAAAAAAAAAAAAAAAAAATGTGTGACTGTTTCACTTTAACAAGCGACGTACTTGATTGCAGGTGTTGACATGTAGCACACCGATGCACTATAATTATGACCGGCAGCCATTCAGCTGCTTCAGATTTGGGTGTTGAACAAAGAACATGATGCCTGAAACATTACGCAACTCATAATTATGTTGAAGACTATCAAGATAAAGTATTTTAAATATTTAGCATAAACTCATCTACATGAAGTTGTAATGAACTAACAATGAGCAACACATTTGTTACAGTATTTATTCATCTTTGTTAACAGTTGAATAAAAATAAAAATGTTCAATTTTTTATGTTAGTTCACAGTGCATTAACTAATGGTAACAAATATAACTTTCAATTTTTTTATAATGTATTAATAAATGTTGAAATTAACATCAGCTAAGATTAATAAGCCAATAAATGTCTCTAGGTTTTTATTCATAATTCTTTAGTGCTTATTTATTTATTGTTTATTTCCTGTTTTGTTTTTTTATAAAATATTTTAATGTTTAAAATAATGTTGAATACAACATTTAAAGTATGCATTGTGTGCATATTGTATATTTCTGTTAAGAGCAAAAAATAAATGATTGACTATGTAATTTATGTAATTTTTATTTATCTATTCAAAGTTTATTTTTATCCATCCCACTTTATACAAAAAAGTATACTTTTTACTCAAATACAGTAAAACTTTATTTACAGTGTCCTTGTTACACGTTAAATGTACTTATTGTAGTATTACCAGTAAATTAAGCACAATTAACCAAAACCAAACACGGTTTTTAATCCTACAGTAAGGAGTATTACGCGGACTAAAACTATTACGCCGTGTATGATTTCAAGAACCCCTTAAAATTAAGCAACCTAAATACTGTAATGTTTGAATTATTAATGTGACGCCGATATCACAAGAACTTATTTTAATTGTACAAAGCGCTTTGTGCTTAATCTATTAGCATCATTTGTGGGAGTGTTTGTAAAGTAGTGAAATGCAATAGATCAGATGTCTTTTTAATGCGTCAATGTGTTGATAAGCATAAGATCTAAATGCAATATTGAATATCTAAGAATTCCCAGAAACTATGTAAAGAAAGAAAAGCCTAAAAAGTTATGTTGATGTTTAAGACATACAGTGCTTCGTAAGAGGGCGACTTCCGCGTCTTTGACAGTGGTCCGTGTGCAGGTGGCCTTCACACACCATTCAGGCATCCAATAGAGCAGAAGGAAAAGAAAACCGCCCGTACAGAGACCACCTAAACCCACCAGAACCAGCTTCCATCGACACAGCCGATACCCGCTCAACTCCTGCACAGAAAGAAAATTAATGAAAGAATGAGTTTAATACGAGGAAAAATACAGAGGAAGGAGAAACAAAAAGAATAAATATACCATCTCATCCTCCAAATCCCTGTTGACAATCTTCAGATCTTCCTTCTCCATCCTGAACTTCAGTCCTGGCTGGATGACTGCTGCGCTCCTGCACACACACGCAGAGATCACACGCTAAGTGTGTGTGTAGTGCAGGAAGGATTGTGTGAGGCCCAATAACAGCTGTTATATCATTGCTTTGTATTGACAACCAGCTGACCTGAGATGACACATAATCATGTGTACACATAAACACAAACACTTGGAGAAGAACTTCCTGTGAGTCATGATCTTGAGCACTACAGCTGAGAGCCACGCTGAGAGCCAGACAACAGCTGTCAAACCAGTCTGCAATTTTGACAAACTAAAACTTCTAAACTGAAAGAGAGATTTATATGCACAGGGTCCAAAATGTAATTGTAAAAATACTTTTATCACCTTAGTTTCACATCAGATTTTTTTACATTAATAAAAAATTGCCATTTGTATTAAAAACATATTTGTGATTATTTAGATTTTTTTTCATAAACAATGAATATACACCGATCAGGCATAACATTATGACCACTGACTGATTATCTCTTCATCACGGCACCTGTTAGTGGGTGGGATATATTAGGCACCGAAAGCACCAGCAGTGGGCACGTGAGCATCAGAACTGGACCACTGAGCAATGGAAGAAGGTGGCTTGGTCAGATGAATCACGTTTTCTTTTACATCACGTGGATGGCCCGGTACATGTGCATCACTTACCTGGGGAACACATGGCACCAGGATGCACTCTGGGAAGAAGGCAAGCTGACGGAGGCAGTGTGATGCTTTAGGCAATGTTCTGCTGGGAAACCTTGGGTCCTGCCATCCATGTGGATGTTACTTTGACACGTACCACCTACCTAAGCATTGTTGCAGACCATGTGCACCCTTTCATGGAAACGGTATTCCCTGGTGGCTGTGGCTCTTTCAGCAGGATAATGCTCCTGCCACAAAGCAAAAATGGTTCAGGAATGGTTTGAGGAGCACAACAATGAGTTTGAGGTGTTGACTTGGCCTCCAAATTCCCCAAATCTCAATCCAATCGAGCATCTGTGGGATGTGCTGAACAAACAATTCTGATCCATGGAGGCCCCACCTCGCAACTTACAGGACTTAAAGGATCTGTTGCTAACATCTTGGTGCCAGATACCATAGCACACCTTCAGGGGTCTAGTGGAGTCCATGCCTCGATGGGTCAGGGCTGATTTGGCAGCAAAAGGGGAACCAACACAATATTAGGAAGTCATAAAGTTATGCCTGATCGGTGTATACACACACATACACGCAAAAAAAAAAAAAAAAAAAAAAAAAAAAAAAAGACCCACCATGACAATCACCCCCTCCCCCACAAACATAGTTTTTGTTCTTTAATGTGGGAATTATGCCACATCACCATATGGAATGATAGATATAACACAGATAATAATAAACATGATTCAGGAATCCGATTAATATTTTCCACAGATGAAAAAGTTGTTCGAAACCATCTAAGCTGTGATATTTTCAGCAGATTTTGAGATCAAACTGCTCACGTTTTTTACATTAGAGAAGGTTAAACTATCATTCTTACAAAAGTCATTCTCACCACAATAAGTAACCACCCAACTGGAAAGCTTATTTGCTCCTTTTTATTCTCAACTGGTTCTGAAGGAGATTAATGGTTGAATTTCATGTCTGTGTGATTGAGCTGCAGTTGTCTTGAAGAGTGACAGGAATGTACAGCGTCCTTGTGTACGTGTGTGTAACCGAAGCTGTTTGCTGAGGAAGGAGTTGGGGATCGGCGAAAAAAAACACTGGGGTCAGTCATTCCAAGAGGCTCTTTCCAGCTCTCATAATCATTAGACAAACTGGCCAATCTGCCAATCTCACCACAAACCATCAGCTGGACAAAGTTGGCAATGTTATAAAAGTATTCTGTAACATATTTAAGGATTTACTCACCATTTACACTATCTATATTTATTCAGCATTATCTTTTGTAAGGGTGAATCCTCATGAAGCTTTCACGAACAAGTCGTGTCCAAGTACTTCACCCCAATATTTTTAATTAAATTAAGATGCATTGTGGTGTTATTTTTTTCAGAAGATTTAACATGTATCCATCCCCCCAAATTCTCAACGGAAAATTTCTTCTGTTCAGTTCATCGAAGTTAGATGTGATTAAAACATGAACACACTGGAGAGCTGCTTTATAGTAGAAACTGAAGTTGTAAGTCTAATTGAAAGCGACACTAACACTGTGTTTCATGTTTAAATCTGTAAAGCTGCTTGCTTTAAAGCAATCTAATACATGAACTGCTATATAATGAACATGAGACTGAGGTTCGGAATTGCAGCTGGCAAACACCTTCGAACTACCATTGGTCCATGTCGATTGCGTAATAGGTGGGTGTGGCTCTGAGACTCCGCCTTCTTTTATGTGGAAATCTTCTCTGGTTAATTTCTTAGGTTAAAATGCATCTTAATACCAGGTGTAAACAGCCTAGACTGCAAATTGGGGTTGTGTAGTGCATCTTGAAAAGAAACATTACTGTGAGTATATGGGGGCCTTTAGAAGGCAACTCAGCTCACTAAGTTTTGAAACCTGCTCAGAGGGGACAGCAGGGAGGAAACCAGCGCCGTGCTGGTGTGGTCACCTCAACAATAGGGCAGCAGGGAGGCATTATGGCAGAAAACAGGGAAAGTGTGTGAGTGTGTGTTAGACAGACGGGTGTCAGTGGTCATGCCCCACTCACTGCTCCCTGCCCTCTGCCACAGGCCCTGATCTTATCAGGCCCCCGCACCCGTACAACACACCACGGAAAGGGGAAACCCAACTCAGGACCGAGCCCTTCCTACCATTCTGGAGCAGCTGCTATGTGGCCACATTCTGCTCTCAGCTACAATTTCGATGCAAATCGTGAATCCAACATGCGGCTCTTTTTATTTTTTTTACTTCCTCTCGAGCAGACAGTACGATGAATGCAAGGAAACACTGCAATCATAAACCTGACAGGCCTATTTACCCAACCCATTTCAATGTGTCATGAAAGTACGCAAGCAGTTATTTAGCGGACACTTTTTTTTTTCCTCCAGACAATCTTTCAGTCACCAACCTAAGTTTAATTTTACAGCAAAAAAAAAAAATCAATTTATATCAGCAAGAGCCAGAGCTGGAGTAAATTAACTATAATTTATTTTAGTAGATTCAGGTAATATTTGAATTCCTTTTCAGTGTAAAGCACTTTGAATTACTATGGTGCATGTAATATTCATTACTTGGGATGATGCAATATTAAAGTCATGATGACACAAATAGTGAAAGTAGCGATTGTGATGTACATCTGAGTTAGGGGTGCACGATATATCGACTCAATATCATTATCGTGATATCACGTTGCCCGATATGCCGAAAGTCTCGCAATAATTATGCGATACTTTGTTTATGACAAAATGAGACGCGTTTCACTGTATATACATTCTTTATCGGCTCTATTTATTTATTTGAAACCGGGTCCCTCCTACTCGCTCCAAAGCTAACCGTCACTCTCTCACTTCTCCCTCGCTCTACCACACAGTCCCCACACACACACACACACACACACACACTTACTGGGCCGGCTTAATGCACACACCAGTGCTCAACAAAACGAAAAGAAAGGACGAGAGAGAGCGAAGGGAGCCAGTGGAGCACAAAAGTAAGAAAATTTTTGTTGGTCAAGGAGAAGACGAAATAACAGATTGAAGTGGTGGCCAAAAGTAATGCCTGATCAGTAGCTTGGAAATACTTCACATTTGAGCCAACTGATGTTGCACAGGTTAATGAAATGTGCAAAACGTGACGAATGATGGTAAGCCGCACAAAAGGGAATACAATAAACCTATATTCGCATCTTAAGAACCACCACAAGCCACTTTACCCCCCAAAAAACCTGGTGCCGTTAATATGCTAGATCTAGCCAAACAAGCCTCGCTAGTGAGTGTTTTTGCTAGTAGCACAAAGTACGACAAGAACTCAAAGAGACATACCGAAATCACCAGTGCTATGCTAGTCTTTTTGACTTGCAATCTGTAGTCTCTACCCGTGAGTTGCCGGGAAAGTGCAAATTGCCTTCTAAAGGTTACACGGTTGTTCCTCATGACATTTCTTTTTACTTTTTTATTTTATTTATTTTTATTGTTTCTAACACGTCCTGTTCTGAAGACATTGTTCATTTATTGTTTTTTATAATGTAGTGTATGCAGGCCCGTCGCAAGGGGGGTGCAAGGCCCTGTGCGAACGTGATGTGCGAGGCCCAGGGGTATATTAACAATTTGTTGTTTATGTGGATATTTAAGAGAAAAAGTGTGCACATTCTGACGCTTAAATTAGCCTACGTTCTAAATTATGAATGGGTCAAACGCGTTTGCGAAATAGGCCTGACTCTACTTGAATTAGTTTGGACTGCTCTCTCAGTAGCCGTGCTTCCATTACAGATTTGCGCAAAACCTTTGCGATATTTGCTAAATGTCGGTAAAAAAACGAATGTGAAATTGACGGCGTTTCCATTAACTGATGTTATGCACCTAAAACTTATTTTTTTCCCCTCGTGATAAGTCACTCCAAAAAGTAGGCCTATGCCACGCATGTTGGGTGTAGGATATGTATATGCAGCCATTATTTTTAATAGAGGGAGACATAGGCGTGTTATTCAAGCATTAATTAAAACCAAGAGAGCGAAATGTTTGAATTTGCATGATGGTAACAATTTTTTTTAATACCATTTCGTTATTTTGGCTTGAAATTTTGTTTGTTGGAAATATGAACTGAATTTAGAAATGCTTAAGTTAAAAACTTTGCGTTTAATAAACCAAATACATTTTTTAAATGAAGACAGCATGTGGAGTGGAGTGCATGCAAAATAATCAGTTCCCTGAATCAACGGCCTTTGTTGTTATTGTGAGTGTACACAAATAAAAGTAGACAGTTTATGTCTTTAACTTATCTGTATGGCTAAAAATGAAGGAGTAGTATTGCGAGTTATATCCGCTATCATAAAGGAAAATGTCCATCAGAATGCGCCGGCGCCTTTGTCGGCCAGAGGGTTAAAGAAAACGTAGCCTATTTAGTTAGGCTGTGTTTAAACATTAGCCTATAATAGGGCCTTTTTTTATTTCATATGTTGATTATGAAAAGTGAACAGCACGAGTAAGAGGCTACATCATAAGACACGCATATGTCTGGAGACATGGAGTGGGGTCAGACATGATTTTGATCACTTCATTGAGTATTGTTTTGTAGAAAAGTGTTTCTTTAAAGTGAATTTCGTTTCGTTTTTCAATGAGCGTGGATTTCTAGTGTAGCCTAGTCTATTTACTTGAACTTCTTAGGTAGTCTAATATCTGTAGTCTATGGTAGGTAGTCTATGGTTTCAGAGGTAGCCAGAATCAGAATTTGAATGGCCTGAATAAAGCTCTCTACGGGTCTGACGTGTGATGCCGAGTGGCATATGCGCATGAATCAGTCTCACGCAAAGAAAATATTGTAAGGTACTGCATAATAAAATTAACAAGCAGAATAATACAGCATTAGGGTACACATTTTCAGCTATGTCTTTTAACTATTTTAGTATTTTGAAGTACAAAAACAAACTTTAACTATTGGCTTTTTACGTCAAGTCAGCTGTCACTTTACTTTTGCGTGAAGCCCTTGCGACGGTACTGAGTGTACGTACAACCAGTAAAACATGTCCTATTCTGTAGACATGATTATTATTTATTTATGTTGTACCAGTCCAATATGACCGTCAGTTGAAATAAACCTTGTGTTGTATGAACCTGTTTTATTTGTTATGAATCTATAATTGTAATTTTACATGGGTTTCAAAATATCGGAATTAATATCGATATCAATAATGAATATTGCGATATCGCAATATCACATTTTGTGAATATCGTGCACCCCTAATCTGAGAGTAACGGAAAAAGAAAGTAGTGTGATAAGCTTTATCAGATGTTGATTGAATTTTTAGATGTGGGCATTGCACTCAAAAAGGCAGATGTATGCGAGTCTGCAGGGGCGGGGCTTAGGTGGAGTAAATTACTGTATCAAGTTATGATATTCTATTTAAAAATTACAAGGTCCCAAAAAATAAATTGCATGGATAAATGGTTTACAATAAGATCAATAACATGGACCTACAAAATAGATGTAAATTGTCATTTCATGCCGACTTAACTATTGGCAGAATTTTAATGTTCATCTCCGTAATTATTTCCGAGTGGCCACTAACCAATAAATGGCAGGGATTTAAATTCAAATATATTTTTTCAAAACAAACAAAAATAAAACTCTAAATAAAAATCTATATTTGCAAATGTTACAAGTGAATTTAGAAATCACTGACAACATTATAATTTACAGTATGAAAAATGGATTTGATAAAGATAACATTTAAGTGTAAAATAATAAATTATCTTATAATTACTATTTATAACTGATTATTTTCTTTAAAGATTAACTTAAAGCGAGCATTAGATGATGGCAAAGATAATATAAATGTAAAAATAGGAAGAAATGTTAATTGAATATACAATATCAAATGTATATATATTCAATATTAAGCAATACTCAAAACAAAATCTCTACTATCAACAGATTACCAATATATGCAAAACAAACAAACAAATCATAGGTTGAGAAAACAAAAAACCTGAGGCAACCAGTTTCAGGACATTTTTAGTATACTCAACTCAAATTAAAACTGGCCTGTGCTTTTATCACATAATATAATAAGTTCTGCAAACTCAAAAATAATGGGGTTTTTTTTTTTCACTTGTGGATCCAAGTTCTGTGATGTTAGCATTATGTTTAGCATTAACATTAAACAATAGTGATTTAGTACTTTATTAGTTTGTCTAATAAATAGAGTTACTACAGCCTGTTAGTTGGATCCTCATCACCAAACTTGTGTTTTACAACAAGTTGCTCATAATAAATTGCCTAAAATTAACTTTAATATATACAATGTCAAGTTTTCTACTTTCAATAGTTCAACCAACTTTTAAAAATAGAGATTGCCTGACAAAATGAAATCACAATGTATACATATCCGATTACATAACCACACAAGCCTCACCATGCAACAGTATATAGCAACTTGTTAGTCAAAATGCAAATGTATCTCAAAATACATGCATTTTCAGTAGCTTTGATAAACATGCATCTCCAAACCCCACTTAATTGTCTAATTTTGTTTCCGATACACCTCCAAATTGCAACTCACTGAAGGTTAAGGTCTGTTCACACCAAGGATGATGACTATAACGATAAAGTCTTAGAAATTATTATAAATTATAAAGAACAGCAGAGTCCACACCACAACTCCAACAGCTCAGGGGAAAGACATCATTGGAATCACTTTTGATGAACAATAAAAATTGCTTTAAAGAGGTTGAGCATTTAAAGTGGCAGACAACAAATGTCCAATGCATGCTACAATAAACAGATTGCTAATGTATAATACAATAATATAGCTATTGTTGACGTTATCTTTATAGGTGTGAACTTCCATTTCTAGGTTTACTACCATTTCGGTCAAATCTTTACAACTCAGTGCAGGATGTAAGACTGTTGACAGAGGTTATCCTGATATAAAGGCCACCATAAGGCTTCAGAAGATTTGACAAATGTAGTACACAAGTCATTCTGAATACTTCTAAGGGCCACTTTTGTCTTTTTTGGACCTTGACAGCTCCTGGTTACCATCATATGCTTTTGTTATATAGGAAAAGAGTACCAGAAATGTAAATCAAAGGAGGTGAATTCTTTCTAACACGTGTCCTAACCAGACGCAAAATGACGTCGCAACACATAATAAGATGTCTTTCCCATGTTAAATCGAAGTTTTCATCTTTTCATCCTACGCAGATATGCAACGATTCTAATATAATATGACAATGATAATCTCAAGTACTACCGTACTGTTCTAAATATAAGACAATGTTTTGTTCTTAGAAAGAGAAAAAACGGGTTTGTCTTATATTCAGGGTCTAGACTTTTACATGTCAATAATACACCCTCAACAATAGCGCCACGCCAAATACACGTAAAACGAGTGTGCCAAGAAATACGGTGTGTCAAGAGTGTAAAGTTAGAAGATTGGGAGTGCAAAAAGACTGCGAAGACTTCTCAAAGAAGAGCCGCGTGACTCATGTTTGTGTGCGCCAAACTTCCCCCGTATTTAAAATGCAAGACGGTGCACCCAGGTTTCAAAAGTACAATAAGATTTCACTGCTACAGGTTATTTTTATGGTATGCCAAATTTTATTTAATTTTTTTAAAGTGATCGTTGGTACCAGTATTTACGACAACGAATAATTCACCTCAGATCTCAAAAATAAATTAGGAAACGAGAACGAGGAAACGGTCAACTGAGTGTGAACAAACAAGTCTATTCTAAGACAAAGATTATTTCAGTCACTTGCAGAGAGGCTCCGCCCACACACCCTTCTGATTGGCTCTGATTTTTGATCGATTGTGTCTTGTAGTTGCATCGGGTGTGGGACAGACAAATTGCTTGTCTCTGGAATCTTATCGCATCTGCTCAGGATAAGGTGTAAGAGAACCTCTGGAATAAAGCAAAATGATTTTGTACACACATCCCCTTACCTTTAGATTCTGGGCGCTGTGGCCCTGGGCAATCCTTTCACCTATAAAGAGGCCTCTCTCTTTTACGCTCTCGCAGACGTGGACTCCTGAGAGGAAACAAAAGAGGAAATCTTAATTAAAGTCCATGAATCACACAGCCTTCGGCCTTTTTAATGGAAGTGTTCTGCAGCTCTCTCAAATGAGACAGAACATTTTCAAAGATTTACTGAGTCTTTATAAGCAGCTCGCAGTGAGAGAAAACATTAAAGTGAACAGCAGTTCTTGGATTTAAACGTCGGAACAAAGACACTGAAGAAATTAAACAAAAAAAAAGAGCTCTGTACATTAATAAAGCAAACAGCGTCTGGCTGGTATACTGAGAAAAATATAAATAAGCCACAACTCACAACACCGCCAACCACGCAGCATAAAGCCCACAGGAAATTTAGATCATGAGTGTTATTCAAAACATCTGACTTTATATTTGCACAAAGACCGAATAAAATAAAACTTAGAGAGGTTACCATGCCATCCTGTGCTGAGGCGGTTGAGACTTCACCTGATGCTTTTATGCAAAATGACTTACAGTACACTAAATTACACATTAATACAAATAAAAAATAAATATTTAAAAGGATAAATAAACATTCATTTATTAATACTGAGTGCAAATAAATATTTAAGGTACAAATAAATATTCATTTATTTAGTCTAGGGCCGCAACTAACGATTATTTTGATAATCGATTATTTGGCCGATTATGTTTCCGATTAATCGGATAAAAGGCGTCTTTTTTTTTGACAAAACACACTTTTCCACAACCTGCCCAATGCTGTCCTTCAAACAAACGTGTCCGCTGAGTGCCATGAACGCTCACATAGTGAATATATCTACCTTTACATAAATTAGCCATGGTTTTACAATGAACAAAACAAGCAATAATAATAAATAAATAACATGGTTATTGTAGTTATTCAATGGTAACCACAAACGAACCATAGTTTTGCTATTAGTTCGAATCATAGTTTGAATCATAGTCTGTGTGCTCAAGTCATTTGTGACAGAAAAAAAAAAAAAAAAGCATCTTCCATTTTTTTTATAGATATTTTGCGGCAATTTTCCAGGAAGTGAAGTGATTTGTTCTCTTGAACACATGGGATGAAAATGCTGCTTCACTCGTAAATGTTTTATGCGATTTACCAATTTTGCGCAAAAGTTAAATTCAAGCCACATAGCTATCGGTTAGCTTCATCCGCAAAGTCAACAACAGATCTTTTACTGCACCATGCTCAAGAAAAACAGGCCTAAACTGCAAAAAAACAACAAAAAAAAACAAATTACATTTGAGTTTGAGCGACGTGTTGACAACCGTAACCCTGAAAATGAAAAGGAAACAAGCTCATGCTTAAATAAAAATGCACTCCAAAAATAATGCTAAAAAAATTAAATAAAAAGGTGTATTTATCAATTTGTTTGATGATTTAATTAATTGAATGACAAGTTTAATCATTCAATTATGTATTAAATCATTTCAATATTTTCAACATTTATTAATTGAGTAATTTGGCACTCCATAGCAAATTAATAAATACATATTTTTTTTTGCAGCACAGATAAATACTTATTCAGTCTGAGTGATAAATATTTCTTGTTTCTAATAAATAAATAAATATTAGTGCTGGGCAATCGATTAATCGTGATTAATCGCATCCAAAATAAAAGTTTGTGTTTACTATATAATTATGGATATATAAATACACACTCCATGTATACATTTAAGAAATATTTGCATGTATATACTGCATATATACATTTCTTAAATGTTACATTTATATATAAAATATATACATGCACGTATGTATGTACACACATATATATACATACACACACACACACACACACACACACACACACACACACACATAAAATATATAATATACAATTTTATACAAACTTTTATTTTGGATGCGATTAAATCGATTGCTCAGCACTATTAAATATATATAAATAAGGACCAAAATTATTTTCTTAGACACTTTTCTTAAAGGCTTTCACCATGCAAAAGGTCAAAACACAAGCATTTTATAACCACAACTTAAGAAAAAAATAAAAAAATTAAAATCTAGATTGTTAAATGACTGGCCTAACAGGAATTGACACAAAATTTACTTATGACAAGCAACAATCATCTGATGAGTGAATTTGAATATAACCCATTGTGTTCCGCCTCTTTTCCTTTCCACATTAAGATTTCTTCTCAAAAGTGGATTTAAAAAAAATTAATTAAAATAAAAAAGGACAATCATGCAGAATGCCTCAGCTTTATTTCACAAAGCCTGTCTGACAAGCTCATCCTGCATGCATGGATTTCTTCAGCTGTCTGATCTCTTTTCTGCTCTTTGATATCTAGTTTTCAGAGAGCGCTGCATCTGCTGCTGAGTCAGTATTCTGCAGGTAGCTCCATTTACAGCCAGTTTCACAAGAACGCTCTCTGGGGCATGCATCAAAACAAGCCGTTTCAGCAGTCAGACACTTTCCAAAAGTGAAAACCCAGTGGAAGGCAACATGCAATGACCTACTGACAGCCCTCATGAGAATTCATGGAAGCCTTCAGAGGAAAAAGCATTCAGTTGCAGTCACGTTTTGGGTTTAATGCGCTTTCTTCATTCTTCCTTAAATCACAGCCTGTTTTGTTTCCCGCTGCACTGGGTCACCATCGCTTTGACCTTAACTCTACTCCTCTTTTGGACCGCAAGACTCCAGTATCACTGTGTTTCAAAAGTCTCATGGTAAATTCGCTGATAAGCGGTAAGATAGACGGTAAGGGTTTAATAATTAGATGGCCTCAACAATGGAGTTGACCATTGAGTTAATGTGTCACAGTAAAGGCATGTTCCGTTGCATGATTTAGCCTAGCATCATAAACATAAAACAGAGCAGGGGAAAAGGAGATAACGGTGAGGGAAACATTTACATGAACACAACATTAAGCTTACAGACAAACACAAATTTAAATCAACAATCCATTATTGACAATTTCTCTCAAAGTCCAAACGTAAAAAACCCTACATTTAAAACAATCATAATCCCTATCTTTTCTCATTAACCTGTCTCAAATATAACACACACACACCATAACGGACATCTTTCTTTAATATGATTATGGAGATTGGACTGTGAACCAAAACAACCTATGAAACCCTTAAAAATATGATTAACATCCTACAGATAGTGTGGCAGTACAATATAACAGTGATGACACTAGATAAATATTATGGTACTGAATGATTACCACAATATTCAAATAAAAATATAATTTATACGGTACTCCAAAGTATTTCAAAGAACATAATATAAAAACTATTTTACCAAGGCCAAAACTGACATATATCTATATTAGGATTGCTTTGGTGGATGACATAAATTTTGGACTTTAAAACAAAACAACCTATGAAACCCTTAAAAATATGATTAAAAGCCCTTAGATACTGTGGCGTTACCATTGTAAAGCGATGGCGCTAAACATAAATCATGGTACTGAATGATTAATACTAATAATAAAATGGTCAATGACTTGGTATTTGCAAAGTACTTCAAAGAATAACCAGTTTTACCACGGCCAATAAACTTGGTTTTACCACATTCAGTTAAAATAAATTAATTACCACCAAAAATAAAACGTCTAATTTTTACAATAGTAAACTGTGGTAATTTGGTGTTACAGTAGCTGTCGTAAAATTATAAATTAGGGGGAAAGATATTCTGAAAATTTGATGGAGAAAAAATAAAAACAGCAGTTACTATGGTATTTGGGTAGAAAACACTGGAAAAAAGGGCATCTGGTATTCACAGAATAATCTTGTTGCTCAAATATTTCTTTCAGGTCCTCAATTTACTCGTACATTAAATGTTAGCCTTATTATTCAACAGAATTAAAGGGAAATATGCTTCAAAGTCCTCTAATAAGTTTATTGAAAAAGCTCAGCAAACTCGGAACATTTGAATCTCAAACACCAACAGGGCAAAGCTGCTTGACTCTTAACTGGACAAGCTTTTCACTAATTCATGGGCACATTTCTTGCCATCATTCGGGATTCAGAGAACAACAAATGTGTGCTTTTCTCATGCATTTTTGAAGTGATTCTTCTGTAGTCAAGGACAGCGCAGAAAAAAAAACTAATCCGATTGCGGTCAATAACTCGGGTCAAGAAAGTATGATCAAAGTAGTGAAAGAAAGGAAGGGAGAAAAAAAAAAAGAAAGTACAACCTCCTTACATTTTAAAGCTGTTGCTCATGAGAAATTCTCACAGATCGTTATCCAACTGCTGTGATCCTGTTTACGAAGAAGCAAATGTGCAGTTCAACAAAAGCATCCGATTTTGATACACTCTAGTTTAGTGTCTACAAGTGTACACCAAGAAAAAAAAGACAAAAAAAAAAGCTAACCAGTATTACTTCAACATAAACCTGAGCATACCTGAAAAGTTTCCTTTAGCAATTATCCAGTTAAGCGCCTAGTTGATAAATCCATTAAAAAGTTTGCAATCAAAAATGTCAAATTCTCATGTGTTCCAAGACCATTTCATTCAAGATATCAGTCTTTTATTGTACTACGGTTGATTTTATAGCTGAAGATGATGCCAAGACGGGAGAGAACAAAAGAGAGAGTGTGGAGGTGGTGTACCCATCGAGAAAGAAGTGGTCTTGAAAATGGTGGTGGGTAGAAATAAAAGCCAAAAGATCAAACGGAAAAGGGGACCAGAGTCTGGCCACATGGTCTTGGATTAGCAACTCCCATTGTCAATGCCGCTTGGGAAAGAAAAACCTGTGGACCTTCGGGAGATTACACTATGATTTTATATGTAATGCTGCCTGTTTCAAAGTACTGCAGCCTACAGTAAATTACCCTTCATAAAAGTCTGCTCCTTCTGGTTTTAGGTGTGGTAAACAACCTTTATCAATCCGAAGTAAAATGAGGATAAACAAGGTCTAATAAATGCCTTGGTATTAATTTTATATATATATTATATTATATTATATTATATATATATATATATATATATATATATATATATATATACACACACACACACACACACACACACACACACACACACACCCCTAAAGGATTATTAGGAACACCATACTAATACTGTGTTTGACCCCCTTTTGCCTTCAGAACTGCCTTAATTCTACGTGGCATTGATTCAACAAGTTGCTGAAAGCATTTTTTAGAAATGTTGGCCCATATTGATAGGATAGCCTCTTGCAGTTGATGGAGATTTGTGGGATGCACATCCAGGGCACGAAGCTCCCGTTCCACCACATCCAAAAGATGCTCTATTGGGTTGAGATCTGGTGACTGTGGGGGCCATTTTAGTACAGTGAACTCATTGTCATGTTCAAGAAACCAATTTGAAATGATTCGAGCTTTGTGACATGGTGCATTATCCTGCTGGAAGTAGCCATCAGAGAATGGGTACATGGTGGTCATAAAGGGATGGACATGGTCAGAAACAATGCTCAGGTAGGCCGTGGCATTTAAACGATGCCCAATTGGCACTAAAGTGTGCTGAGAAAACATCCCCCACACCATTACACCACCACCACCAGCCTGCACAGTGGTAACAAGGCATGATGGATCCATGTTCTCATTCTGTTTACGCCAAATTCTGACTCTACCATCTGAATGTCTCAACAGAAATCGAGACTCATCAGACCAGGCAACATTTTTCCAGTCTTCAACTGTCCAATTTTGGTGAGCTTGTGCAAATTGTACCCTTTTTTTCCTATTTGTAGTGGAGATGAGTGGTACCCGGTGGGGTCTTCTGCTGTTGTAGCCCATCCGCCTCAAGGTTGTGCGTGTTGTGGCTTCACAAATGCTTTGCTCGGTTGTAACGAGTGGTTATTTCAGTCAAAGTTGCTCTATCAGCTTGAATCAGTCGGCCCATTCTCCTCTGACCTCTAGCATCAACAAGGCATTTTCGCCCACAGGACTGCTGCATACTGGATGTTTTTCCCTTTTCACACCATTCTTTGTAAACCCTAGAAATGGTTGTGCGTGAAAATCCCAGTAACTGAGCAGATTGTGAAATACTCAGACCGGCCCGTCTGGCACCAACAACCATGCCACGCTCAAAATTGCTTAAATCACCTTTCTTTCCCATTCTGACATTCAGTTTGGAGTTCAGGAGATTGTCTTGACCAGGACCACACCCCTAAATGCACTGAAGCAACTGCCATGTGATTGGTTGATTAGATAATTGCATTAATGAGAAATTGAACAGGTGTTCCTAATAATCCTTTAGGTGATATATATATATATAGTATTAATATATAAAAAAAAGAGAGAGAGAGAGAGATTATTATTATTAAAATCAAACTAACCATGAGCAACCGTAACCATCTCACGGTTTATTTGCTGAAAATACAGTAAAATTGTATCATTGTGAAATATTAGTACAATTCAAAATAACTTTTCTATTTTAAATAAATTTAAAATAAAAAAAATTTAAAGAAAGCAAAACAAAAACAAAAAAAACCCAACAAAGTTTAAGTGTTTTAAATTTTGAAGTAGTCAACCAGCCAAAACGCTTACTGGTTAAAACCTTCTACAGTTTCTCTTGAAGTCTCTTTTGGTGTAATCTGTGGTTTTTGGTTCACACTTTGGTCCCAAATTCTACATCGGTTACTATTTTAAATCCAGTGTCTTTTATCGCACCTCCCATGAACAGAGTCGGTTTTCTTGGACTTGTCGTAGGTAAGCCGCGTACGGACGGCTGGAAAGGTCTCGTCCATTCCACTGCCGTCGAGGATTCTGAAAGCAAACACTCGGAAAGCTGCACAAGGGACTTGCACCATGTCACGATATGTCACACGTCGGCTCTGATTCAACACTGGCAGACTTTCTGTCATACGCTGTTGTCTTAGAGCGCGTCTGCTAAAAGTATTCTGTGAGTAACCTCGGCATCACCTCAAAGCTCTTCGGTACATGACAGCAAAACCACACGGACAAAATTGTAAATTCCAGTTTGTCCATGTAAAAGGTATAAATCGCTGGAATGATTAAATATAGGCTACATGTAAAATAATTGCAGAACACTGCAGTTAGTCACTTCCTTCATGGTGATCCATTTTTAGTTATACACTCAGTTTATCTCTTTGCTAAATATTCACCAAAGTTAAATGCTTTTTTTTTTTTTGAGCCGTGAAAATCATAATATTTACACTCCACAAAAGTGTTGCAATGTTTAAGAGCTGTTGTGAACCCTCCTGCCCCTCATAAACCTCATCTTAACTACATACATCAATGTCTGACCAGCGGCGCCCTACACCTGACCTCTGCAGGCAGATCAAAACAAAACTCTCTGTCCCGTTTGACAAATTCTCTGGCAAAGTAAATGGTGATGATTTCTCTCTTTTGATACGTTCATCAATCATATCCCTCTGTACTCCAAACACTGCTACCTTCAATCCACCAGAGTGACCAGACTAAGCATAAGATGGTGTAAACCTCCAAAACATTGAGATTCGCCTTCTGACCTGTCAATCATGTGCTTAAAGGCACAATATGTAACATTTTTATTCAAAACATTCACAAAAAAAAAAAAAAAAAAACACTAGAACGATGTTATATATGTTGTTGACTTGTGTACTTACATTATCCCAAACGTTTCCAAGAATGTTTAAATCCAGAGAAATAAGCAATTTTAACCAGGCGACACGCGGTCCGTTGCCTGGTTAAAATTGTTTAAATCCAGAGATATAAGCTATTTTAACCAGGCAACGGACCGCGTGTCGCCTGGTTAAAATTGCTTATTTCTCTGGATTTAAACATTCTTGGAAACGTTTGGGATAATGTAAGTACACAAGTCAACAAGTCTAACAAGTCTATCAGTCTATCTATTCAGACACAGGTGAAAAAAGCCAGGCAAAGTCTGTACCACCTGCGCCAGCTGAGGAAATTCAGGGTTTCACCAGCTATCCTGAAAACTTTCTATTTAGGGGCGATAGAAAGTGTTTTAACTCAGTGCATCACAGCGTGGTATGGGAACAGCACCAGTCATGACTGCAAAGCCCTGCAAAGAGTCGTGCGCTTATCCGAGCGTATCTCAGGGTCAGCTCTCCCGTCTCTGCAGGACGTCTACACCAAACGCTGCAAAGGTAGAGCTACTAAAATCATCAAGGACTCTAATCACCCTGCAAACCCTCATTTCACGCTACTGCCATCTGGTAAGCGCTTCCGAAGTATATTGTGTATATAACTGTGTATGTGACAAATAAAACTCTCGAATCTTGAATCAATGACATCATACCCGTGTTACCCTCGATTTCCGGCTTTATTTTGTAAAAACCATGGAAACACCAAATAGGCTACGCTTAAATAATGCGTTTTATTAGACAGGTGAGCAACTGTTTGGATACATTCATCAACAGAAAACGAATCATTGTTATACAGCTCAACACAGTTAGTCTTACGGTTTAAATCTTGTTTTCTTGATTTACCGTGAGTGCCATTTTTTACCATGCCTAATACTGCTTAAAATTCTAGCGGTGAAAAATTACATATTTTGGCTTTAAACAATAGTTAAAAGCCATTGCAAACACATGAACAAGACTTCACAGATCTTCTTCACTATGATAACAACATGCAGAGACAGATTATTTGAAGCAAATCCAACTAATAGAGCAACTCAACTACAACAGCTTGAAACATGTTCATTGCTTCGATCAACACGTCAAAAAGTGACTGACACAGTGAGACACATACAGGGTTTTTCCTGGGTCAAAAATGGTCTTCAGTGGTGGCAGACGAACACGGATTGCACACACAGAACAATCAATACGTACAATATAAAGTAAGTACCCTACCCATGTGAACTGACAACCCAGTACTGACAATAAATCCAAAATAAATGCAATGTTTGTAATATTAACATCACATCCTATTTATTTGTGAAATAAAAAAAATCACTATGATGAAACAAATTGCTTGGTAGAACTATTTTATATTTTTATATAAAACTGAAAAAGTGGAAGGTCCGTTACTTACAGACTTAAAGTCCCCCTGTAGTCAATAATGTTATCCCTTAAAACTCATCTTTGTTCACCAAAACGACACGTTTAAATACTTTTTCCTGTGAAAAAAATTCTTCATGCCTTAAAATAGCTTGAATGTAACTCCCGTCTCATTTAGTATACGCAGAATCATGAATATGCAAATCAGCCCCGCCCCCAGTCACTCGCACCAGCTCAGAGACAGAGATTCACTCTGTCAACTTTTACTCTAGTTACTGTAGTAAATGCTGCACAAAAGGTATCGCTCTTTACAACATCGGACGCATAACAGTTATTAATATGATTAGCCTTTTGCTTGACCATGTTATCGAACAGCTAATGTGTTGCTAATGTTACACAAACCATGTCGTCATCACAGTCTGCCTTCTAAAAATCAGCATCCCAAATGCTTTGAACAACGTTAGTGGAGAACGTCAGTGGCGTTTAGTTCTTCATAACATCATATACCTAATTCACCCCCTAAAAGTCCATGACTTTTTCATATAAACAGAAAAATATCCTGGCTTCTCTTGAGACTCCCATGCTTCGCAGCATAGTTAATGATATGCAAAAGTCCTCCCACGCGTTCACCTGATTGGTTACAAGTTTGTGATGCAAGAAATACTAGCGATTTCAAACCGTGTCTTTGGTTCACTGCAGTTAAGGAAAAAATACTGAGCAATGGTGTTGAATTATGAATTTTTGGTTTGTCTGAAAGCATATTAGGAGCATATTATCATTTGAGATCTACCAGGAATGAAAGCGAGGCTGTGAGCGATAGACATACATCTCTTCACTAGGTTGTACTGTTATTTAAATGTGCTTTTGGATTGTTCTGCTGACAAAACACTGCAAAAATATCTTTCCAAGCAATGTCAGCAGCCCAAAAAAAAAAAAAAAAAACCTTGAGACATCATGAGCTGCGAAGAATTAGAAGTGATCTAGGAGCTTTAAACAGCTTTTTATAGCAAATGTCATAGAAAATACGGCAAGTCTATCCCTCACAGCCTCGCTTTCATATACCCGTCATTGCACTGCTCTGAATAAGGTCTACTGCTATGGTTATCACCATCTATCGGATTCAATCATGCATTTAAATATGCTTGTCAATCAAAACTTTGCTATGTGTAGTTAGCAGCATGAAAAATATACATTATATAGGCCTACAGAAAGCGAGCAATGACGGCTGCCATTATGATTACGTAAGCTGTTAGTTAACGGAAGGTACACACAGCTGCACTCTTGCGAAAACTCCTGTTATAATCAACGCTGTGCAACTAATCTTTTAATGACCGTGTTTATACTTTGTTGGTTATGATGAAAACATACAGAACTCGCACTGAAGAAAAACTCTGCCGTTTTGAGCAGATTCTGACTAACTTAAACATCTGATTGGCCATTGCATTCACATGCTCAACAGAGGCGTCTGTGATAGGCTACAAAGCTCAATGCTGCAAAAACACGTCGTAAACAGAAATCTCACATTAAACGAGAGGGACAAAGATTCATTTCAGTGGCCGCCAAAATATTTTCAAAGCAGGAAAAACCCTCATGTTGAGATGCATGTTCATACCAGGTGTAAACTGCAATACAGCTAGGCTGACCGCTTGTGATCGGATCACCCGAAACAGATCTTAATAATAGAAGATATGAAGAGGTCACTATTGAAGTTAGCCAATCAAGACATCCCAAGAAGCCTTTGGTAAATTATGTAAAAACAAGGCAAGGGGATGACACAACTGCCCTTTGAGCCAAGGTACAAAAACTCAAATGCATAAATTAAACCTTGGAAAGATGGAAAACATCAACTAGGCAGAAACATCAACAGTGCAGCTCAAGAAAGCAAAGGGTCTAAACATTAACTTTTGAGGTTAAATTATATATACAAACATTACCATTCAAATGTATGGGATTTTTTTTTATTTAAAAGTCTCTCACCAATTATGTATTTATTTAATGAATAAAATACAGTAAAAACAGTATTTTTTTTACTGTTATTTTTTTACTGAATATTACCATTTCTATTTTAAAATATAATTTAACCCTGTGATGTCAAAACGTAATTACTCCAGTCTTCAGTGTCACATGATCCTTCAGAAATCATGCCGATTTGGCTCTAAAAAACATTTACAAATAGCGCATAAGAAAGTGACACGCCAACCAATAGAGCTTAGCCAAAAAATTCTGTTGCTATGTTTCATGAAGCTCAAATTAAACGTGAATTGTATTACTTGAATATTATATGACATGTGTGACTTTAAAAAAAAAAAAAAAAAGAGGATGTCAGAATGCCATTTTCAGTCCCTATTCATTTCAATGTTATTTAATTGTAGTGTTCGGCAAAACGATACAATTAAAGTGAATGGTGACTGAGGCTGTCAGTACCTCACATTCTTCGTGTATGTTCATTTGATGAAACCATGGCATACAGATGTAAAAGAACATGACAAAAGTAAATTATTGGCGATTTATTTTACGGTGAACTATCCCTTTAAATCACGCCGCTAGATGAATCCCCTAAAAACGTAGTCAAATTCAAAAGGACACATAGGCTACTCCACTACAGATCACACCGTTACTGACTAATGATGCATACAAATAAATATATTCATCACTACAGCGTAATAAAACACGATCTAGTTCATTTCCAGTCATTTAATAATGAAATAAACCCCACAAACTGACCGAAGACACACGAGGAAGAAAGAATACAGGCAGCCATGACTTCATACTGACACATCAATGAAGAGATCCGTACATGTGTTCGTGTGTGTGTGTGTGTGTGTGTGTGTTAAATCGCACTCACCCAGAACCACCGGGAACGAGGATCACCTTTGGGTCATGATGAGAGCGCTATGATCTCGGACAAAGAGACGCGGGACTCGGCTCGAGTGTACTGCTGTCAGCAGAGCAGATGAGTGTGTGTAAATGTGCCAGAGAGACTCCACAATCTGCCTCTCTCAGCATGCACAGGAAGTGATGCAGAGGATGTGAGGTCACCATGGAACTGCGTCAGGTGGGCCAGAGAAATGGTGTGGTCTCCAATAATTTTTCTTTTATTAAAGAATCTAATATTATTCAATATATTGGATAAGTGAAGTGGCATATATGAGAACATTTATTTTAGTAGTAGCATATATTAATAAAAAGGGCCCTGGTATGCACTAAATAGTATGCACTAAGAACCTGTAGTGAGATTTTTATTTTATGTATTTATGGAAGATTATATAGTGATTTTGCATTGTGAACATGTGCAATTTGGTTTGCTGCAGCTGAATTATCCTAAACATATTGTGAGAGAAACATTATTAATATATACAAACCCGATTCCAAAAAAGTTGGGACACTGCACAAATTGTGAATAAAAACAGAATGCAATGCTGTGGAAGTTTCAAATTTCAATATTTTATTCAGAATACAACATAGATGACATATCAAATGTTTAAACTGAGAAAATGTATCATTTTAAGGGAAAAATAAGTTCATTTTAAATTTCATGGCATCAACACATCTCAAAAAAGTTGGGACAAGGCCATGTTTCCCACTGTGTGGCATCCCCTCTTCTTTTTATAACAGTCTGCAAATGTCTGGGGACTGAGGGGACAAGTTGCTCAAGTTTAGGAATAGGAATGTTGTCCCGTTCTTGTCTAATACAGGCTTCTAGTTGCTCAACTGTCTTAGGTCTTCTTTGTGGCATCTTCCTCTTTATGATGCTCCAAATGTTTTCTATGGGTGAAAGATCTGGACTGCAGGCTGGCCATTTCAGTACCCGGATCCTTCTTCTACGCAGCCATGATGTTGTAATTGATGCAGTATGTGGTCTGGCATTGTCATGTTGGAAAATGCAAGGTCTTCCCTGAAAGAGACAACGTCTGGATGGGAGCACATGTTGTTCTAGAACTTGGATATACCTTTCAGCATTGATGGTGCCTTTCCAGATGTGTAAGCTGCCCATGCCACACGCACTCATGCAACCCCATACCATCAGAGATGCAGGCTTCTGAACTGAGCGCTGATAAGAACTTGGGTTGTCCTTGTCCTCTTTAGTCCGGATGACATGGCGTCCCAGTTTTCCAAAAAGAACTTCAAATTTTGATTCATCTGACCACAGAACAGTTTTCCACTTTGCCACAGTCCATTTTAAATGAGCCTTGGCCCAGAGAAAACGCCTGCGCTTCTGGATCATGTTTAGATATGGCTTCTTTTTTGACCTGTAGAGTTTTAGCCGGCAACGGCGAATGGCACGGTGGATTGTGTTCACTGACAATGTTTTCTGGAAGTATTCCTGAGCCCATGTTGTGATTTCCATTACAGTAGCATTCCTGTATGTGATGCAGTGCCGTCTAAGGGCCTGAAGATCACGGGCATCCAGTATGGTTTTCCGGCCTTGACCCTTACGCACAGAGATTGTTCCAGATTCCCTGAATATTTGGATGATATTATGCACTGTAGATGATGATAACTTCAAACTCTTTGCAATTTTTCTCTGAGAAACTCCTTTCTGATATTGCTCCAGTATTTTTCTCCACAGCATTGGGGGAATTGGTGATCCTCTGCCCATCTTGACTTCTGAGACACTGCCACTCTGAGAGGCTCTTTTTATACCCAATCATGTTGCCAGTTGACCTAATAAGTTGCAAATTGGTCCTCCAGCTGCTCCTTATATGTACATTTAACTTTTCCGGCCTCTTATTGCTACCTGTCCCAACTTCTTTGGAATGTGTAGCTCTCATGAAATCCACAATGAGCCAATATTTGGCATGACATTTCAAAATGTCCCACTTTCAACATTTGATATGTTATCTATATTCTATTGTGAATAAAATATAAGTTTATGAGATTTGTTATTATTGCATTCCCTTTTTATTCATAATTTGTACAGTGTCCCAACTTTTTTGGAATCGGGTTTGTATTTATAAAAATGCCCTCATTCATGTACATATTTAAGAAATATTTGCATGTATATACTGTATATATATATATATATATAATTTATATTATATATAAATCTTTTATATATATTTAAAAAAATCAAATATATACATGCATGTGTGTGTATTTATACATAATTATATACAGTACACACACATATTATGCAAACAAACTTTTATTTTGGATGCAGTTAATCAATTTGGCAGCACACAAATTCACTTTTTTCCCCTTCTATTTCATAATTGTTTAAACATGTGACAACTTGCCCCAGTGTCTTGTATTATATTATAAAGATTATCTTCAGAAAGTTGTGGGATGATGTGAGAAGGAAATTGTTCAATATACTCAGTCAACAGTCTCAATATACTGAACTTTTGTTTGGGAGTTGATTTGAGAGCAAAGTGAATGTTGCAAGAATCTCTAGTGGGTTCTCAGTAACATTCAGGATATGACATCACCACACCATGTGACTGCCCTGAGCCTATCCTTATTGGTGCTGTGAGAGAGAGAGAGAGAGAGAGAGAGAGAGAGAGAGAGAGAGAGAGAGAGAGAGAGAGAGAGAGAGAGAGAGAGAGAGAGAGAGAGAGAGAGAGCCTAAGATTTAACTAATCACACATGCTGTACTGCATTAACACTTACTGATAAACAGAGATCTTTATTATATTCAGATAGCAACAGATTTAAGATGTTTTCCCATGTGTTCATCGTTACTCCTTAGCCTGACCAACAACTATCTGCTTTAAAATCAATATGATGTACAACATGTGATGTGCAAGTGGTGAGCAGAGAAAAACGTTAATCATATAATGATATAAGACGCTGTATTGTTTTACTGTGGGTTTGTCTTACATAACAACGAGTTGTCTAACTATTTGTTCGTTCAAAGGTCAATAACCTTTCAGACCTGCTGTTTTGAAAGTCAAAATCTCTAACCACTAACTGCTCTTTTACAAATTACATTAAAAGGAAGTAATGTATTATAAGTGACTGAATGAATTAAGCTCACCGAGCATTGTACATCAGATCTCACGTGTTTGTAGGTTGTGATAAAACCACAAGCCATAAAACAGAAACTATCCATTCAAAACCACACAGGAAACAGATGAACATGAATAGGCAAAACACATTCAGATTGTCTTCTCGAGTAAAAAGCAGAAATGGAGTATCAGAAATGCTTGATTTAAATTTTTAACTTAAGCCAGCTCATTCTGCCCCTTCATTCACTTTAAAGGCACCAAGGACGTTAAAGTCTCCATGAAATCAAAATTGAAGTTCTTTGGCTTTTATTAAGAATATGTTAGCCTTGCTGTTGTGTTGACATTTAGAAGATAAAAGCATTCAAAACTTAGTCTCACACTTCCGCCAATATGGATCAACGACTTTAATGACATTCACTCTGTACTTCAGCTTCTCATCAGATTTTCTGTCCAATCAAATGTTCTGTGGAATCTGAAGCGTCCCGCCCCCTACACTACAAATAGGCGCTGAAGCTGCAGCTGAAATTGAGTTGCATACACAATCTGCTCCGGTCCAGAGACACGAGCACAGAGCGGATCATATGTGCAAGTTGGCACATACCACTGCACAGAATGCTATATTTTAAAGAGGTAAAAGGGATTAGGAGGATAAATGGTTAGGAGTAAACTCCAGCTTTATTGAGCTCAACGGCTCTGAAAAAGGGGAGAAGCTGTTCGATATATCCCGCCCGGTCTTCCTGCTTCATTGGAAATTACGTCAACACATTGAATAATGCTGCGCGTTTCAAGCAAGCAGCAACCTCCTGTGGCCTCTCTTGAAGCCAACACGGAAGTGACTTAAACTGCAATTCATCGACTGGCCACTAGAGACAGGCTCCAAAAGGGAGTCAAATCTGTACCTCCCCCATGTTAAAATGCCCAAATTTACAGCAAAAAAAAAAAAAATGTTTACAGCCTGGTACAAAAAGTAGTTTTGGTTTATACGGCTAATTTTGCCCTTCATGACAAATGTGAGGTTTTAAAAAAAAAAAAAAATTATAACTCATCCGTTTAAATTATATTAAGCCTTAAAGTTCTGCATAATTAAGGGCGTGGCCACTTGAGTGACAGGTTTGCCACTATGGTTGAGCTAGGTGGGCGTGGTTTCAGCAACCAGGCACCTCAGCTCCACCCACATCCTGCCTCTTCACCCATTTTCATTTATCCAGGAGTGACACACTGCCAAAATGGCGATGGTCTGTTCCGCCCACTTTAGGCTTCAAAAACGCTCTTCAGAAACCTACGGGTGACGTCACGGACACTTCATCCATATTTTTTACAGTCTACAGTTTCAAGGCTCTTCAGTGGTAGTATTTTGTATATTAGTAGTATATTAGCAGCCACACAAATATCGTCTGTCGGTTTAAATACTCAAGCTCTTTCAAGCAGGATGGATTCGGATTGGCTGTCAAAGTTTTTAATCATTCATCAGCTGGGAAAAAATATATTCTGTGCCTTTAAAAATAAATGTTCTTAATTGGCATTGACAATTCCATGAAGGACCTTTAACATCCATGGAACCTTTCCACTGGATAAAAAGTTCTTTATAGTGGAAAAGGGTTGTTTAAATGATTCATGTTTTTCATATGAAGAAAAAAAAATGGTTCTATGGCATTGCGCTAAAAAACCCTTTTGCAACCTTTATTTTTAAGAGTGTAGTGAGTTCAAGATGACGTACATGCCAATCCAAAAGACAAACAAGAGTCCTCGCGCACAACTGCAGCTTCAGATGTTCTAATCCGTGCTTCAAGTCAGATGAGCAAACAGAATTCCACCTATTTAAACAAAGCAGGGCAGTTTTCTTTTATTTCTCCAAGTTCAAGGGGGGTAGAGGATTAACTACAAACTCAAGCCCCTCAGGCAGGCGCTTGATGCCCAGCCAGAGTTCAGTGACATCAGAGAGGCACATCATCCCCGGCATGTTACGTCAGACGCTATGTGAAATGATGGCTCTGCATTGTCTGAATCCACATCTGTGTCAAAGAGCAAATTGAAACCAGCCTGAGAATTGTCATGCATAGAACCTAAAGACAAAAAGTGGATAAAAAGATTGAGAGAACAAATGGAGCTTTTTCCTCCAAATAGAATTAGGTCATTTCAATATCAACTTTATTTATGTCCCCAGGGGCAATTCGTTTTTAATATTATGATTAAAAATATATATATATATATATATAAAAAATTTCACTTTAAATAACAGAAAATATAAAAATCTGAATAAAAACTCTAATAGAATACTAGAAAACTGGTCCTACGAGATATTTTGAAAGGCAGTGGAACCCAAATAACATTGGACCTTGTAAAAAAAAAATAATAATTATATCTTTTGCGTTTCACAGACCAAAAGACAAACAGGTTGATATGAGGGTGAGTAAATGAAAGAATTTATATTTGACTGAATTATCCCTTTAATTGGTCACATTATCAGACACTAGGTGATGAATCTGTGAATCTTTCAGCAGGAATCTGCAGAATTCAGTAGAATAGATTAAAACATGGTAAAAGATTACTATACTCTTGTTGGTAGCTGCGAGTATAATTATCTGTTTTTAATTTAAATGTATTAATTGATTTAATCAGCAAGGTAAAAAGTAGATAAAGTACTGACACTAAAAGCCAGGACACATAGCTGTCTCTATACAAAATAACTTATCAGAACCTCAAATATTCAATGAGGAAAAAAAAAAAAAAAAAAATAAAATAATATTATATATATATATATATATATATATATATATATATATATATTTATTTATTTATTTATTTATTTATTTATTTATTTATTTATAAAAGACAAAGAATGCATAGAACTTTGTGAACAACAAGCATTTTTTCAGGCAAATTTCTGCAGAGTTCCAGAGATTCTGTGTGGGCCTACACATTATTCACGTCCCCAACACAAAGCCACCAGGACAAGCAATATCCTCATGTGCTTGATATACTCTAATCAACACATTGTCTTGCTATCTAGCTTTGAGGAAGTCTCCTGAATACCCATCTGTTAAACCCGACTGACTGAGATACAAAGAGCATGGGAGGCAAAGTCACAAGCCAAGGCAGGCAGAGTCTGGTGAACAGCGGGGACGCTGAAAACACTCACGGTCTCGTCTACGCCTTATCTCGGGCTGCTGGGCCATGTCCAGTCCAGCTCAAATAAACCGGCAGAAACTATCAAAATAAAGGAAGTGACCTCCCGACCTGGCGGGCCTGCAAAACGGTGATATTGTTTTTATTAGGGCAGTCAATGTGACACCTCCCTTCATTTGTCAGTGTTCTGTATCGTCTATGCAAATGACAGGTCTGATAAGGTTTTCAGAGCCATCCCATTAATCAGCGACATGGCTCTGGAGAGGAAAGGGGGTGACAATGGAAAAAGCCATTAGCTTGAATGACATGGCCGAGAGCCTTAGTTGCCATGAGGGAAGGATACAGTGTAGAACAGTCGTCTAAAGCTGGTATTGCAACAACAGTCAGACCAGCTCCGAGGTTTGGGAGACACAGTCAGTCATCTCCTTTGCTTTTTAAGTAAACTCAAAAAAAAAAAAAAAGTGCCTGATCACACGAGTTACATAAATGTTACATGATGTAAATGATGGCTTTAGTGACATGACATCCAGTTTTACACTGCTTTATTAAACTTACACTCAAATCATATTATATAATTAACGCATGATCATTCAACTTAGTGGTACCGGGTTCAGTTTTCAAATTATTTGGATGCCAAGTTCTCCACTAACTGTGTGCGGTTGCAGAGGCACATACGAGAGCTGGGTCTGCTGGTTGATTCTGAAATCAAACCCACTGACCACTCCTGGAGAGGGAACGCCTCTGTTTTCTGCAGATCTTCCTCTACTGGTACCCATTGTGTTTTTGTTTCTGCAAAGTCCCACTGCATAAATCAAAGAAAAAAAAAACAAGAAATTGTAAATGGTTTAAAAGATTTAGAACATGAATAATTAATAAATATTAAAGTAACGGCACATAACGGCCTATTAACAATGATACAAACCTTCAAGCAAAAAAAAAAAAAAAAAAAAAAAAAAAAAAACACCACCCTAAAATAAAATCGATTTAATAAATACATGTAATGCAAAAAAATCATTTAATGAATAATTAAATGTAATAAGTGAACTTGAAGTCATTCAATAAAATACATTTATTGAATAATTTATTAATTAATGCATTCAATTAATAAACTTAAGTAAATACAAATGTGCAATATGTGCATTTGTTTTATGCAGAAACAAACTCAAATGGGTGTGGAACAAGATATGGGTGATTTAAATGACCATTTTTTTTATTTTGGGTTAAACCATTCATTTAATGCTTGAATAGCTGCACAGGAGTGTTTAGTTAATCATACGCACAGACACAAACAACCCTTCCTCAGAGAACAGGGTTAAGAAAAGCCCTCAGCCTGTCCACTGTTCTCCATGCATCAGGCGGCAGACCCGCTCTTAAAATAGCAGTCGCGGGCCAAATCTCCTGTAGACTGAAGCATTTTGTACCACTTCCGATGTAGAAAGGTCCTGCCCTGTTCCTTTATTACAGATCTTTAACAGCAGAACAATCAAGCAACAACAACATGAGCTTCTGGAACACCAAGCCCAGCTTTCTCTTTCACAGCTGCTTACAGTAAGTGACTCAATGGAATGGAATTGCAAGAATCTCACATTTTGATTTGTCATAACTAAATATGCCCACGATCTTCTCTCATTCAGATACTTTTTAGATTAATTGAATTATTATATTCAACACTCAATGCTAGTTATGAGTCTTCATATAACCTGTTATATTATTAATATTACAATTTCACCTGATGGTGACTGATGCTAGTGGCTCAAATTAAACACTTTACTTACAGTAAGAGCTGTGGGAAACTGTACATTTAATCACTAGAAGACGGCTCTTGACATCAAGAAAGATGTCATGGTCTGAACTCTGTGCTTGTCCTTTATCGCACACAGTGTCTGAGGAGGTTCACATGCTTAGCTTTTTCCTGTTTAGTGAATAAAACAAAGTTCAATTGTTTTCATCCAGGGCGATTTGCCTTTGTTTTAGATTAAATGACATCCTCAATCACTTGGCATTCTCAAAAGCCACTTAGAGAGCCAAGAAAAGTACTAAACAGCAACAACATTCAGCAATACTGTAGCAGGTACAATTTATATTGAGACATCATATTGAGTGATTAGATTGTAAAGTGTGCAAGCATTATGTTGAATAAAGACCGTAGATAAATCCTTTTGAAAGATCATCAAGACACTCACTTTTATATTTTTTCACATTTTACATGTGATTTGATTTAAGTCACCTTTATTCTTTAAAACTCTGCTACCATCTACCCTCAGAGAGCAGTACTGCAACCTCCAACTACTACACTGTTCAATAAGTTATGTATCCCCCCCTCATTGAAATTAAATAATAGGGGAAAAATGGATACACCTCTGAAAAGAAAAAGAAATGGGGTTCTAACCTCTAGTTCAGAGCCGATAGAGGATGAATCAGTCGAGGTACCAGATGAACATGGTTCATCGACCCGCACCACCCTGACAGTCCTCTTCAGAGGAAGACTCTCTGATGAGCCGTTCCGTGAGATGGTCACCTCCTTTAAACAAACCTGGAAAAGCCACCAGTCATTACTTTGATAGTTAATCATTAACATAACACTATATTGCCAAAGGTATCGGGACATTCCTCCAAATCATTGAATTCAGGTGTTCCAATCACTTCCATGGCCACAGGCACGAAATCAAGCACTTCAGCATGCAGACGCTTCTACAAACATTTGTGAAAGAATGGGTTACTCTCAGGAGCTCAGTGAATTCAAGCGTGGTACCCTGATAGGTTGCCACCTGTGCAATAAGTCAATTCGTGAAATTTCCTCACTACTAAATATTCCACGGTCAACTGTGAGTGGCATCCAAGCCTTACATCACTAAGTACAATGCAAAGCATTGGATGCAGTGGTGTAAAGCACGCCACCACTGGACTCTAGAGCAGTGGAAATGTGTTCTCTGGCTGGAGTGACAAATCACACTTCTCTTTCTGGTAATCTGATGGACGATTCTGGGTTTGGAGGTTGCCAGAAGAACGGTAATTGCCTGACTGCATTGTGCCAAGTGTAAAGTTTAGTGGAGGGGGGAGTATGGTGTGTTGTTTCAGGGGTTGCACTTCGCCCCTTAGTTCCTGTGAAAGGAACTCTTAATGCTTTAGCATACCAAGACATTTTGAACAATTTCATGCTCCCAACTTTGTGGGAACAGTTTAGGGATGGCCCCTTCCTGTTCCAACATGACTGCGCACCAGTGCACAAAGCAAGGTCCATAAAGACATGGATGAGTGAGTTTGGTGTGGAGGAACTTGACTGGCCTGCACAGAGTCCTGACCTCAACCCGACAGAACACCTTTGGGATGAATTAGAGTGGAGACTGCGAGCCAGACCTTCTTCTCCAACATCAATGCCTCACAAATGTGCTTCTAGAAGAAGGTCAAATTCCCATAAACACACTCCTAAACCTTGCGGAAAGTCTTCCCAGAAGAGTTGAAGCTGTTATAGCTGCAAAGGGTGGGCCAACTCCATATTAAACCCTACGGATTAAGAATGGGATGTCACTAAAGTTCATGTGCATGTAAAGGCAGGCGTCCCAAAACCTTTGGCAATATAGTGTACCTTATAGGCTGTTCAAAACACCATATTTACCAAAAAGAACAAACAAGTGCAAACCTTCCTCATTGGCTGTATGTTGACATCCATGTAGAGTCCCATGTCAGTCCCTTTAGAAGAGATGCCTCTTCCTGAGGGGCGCTTCTTCCTGCAGCATTCAACATTGTTGTTACACAGCCGACCCGTGACAGAAGAGTCACCAAGTAAAGATTCAGTATCCGAGTCTAAAGACCGGACAGAAGGGCGTTTATGCCTGGATCGGAAACAGATTAGGACCACAATCTGAAAGATCAAAGTTAAAGAGTAGATGGAAACGGGTACATAATTTAATGTTTAGAATTTCCAGAAACATTTTAAAGTACTCCTATTATGCTAACTTTAAAGGTTCCTAGTTTTGTTTTGGAGGTCTCCTCAAATAGGTTTACATGCATCCAAGGTCAAAAAACACTTTTTCTATTTTCTCAATATACAGCATCACCACTTTTCTCAGTGTCTGAAACCGTTCGATCCGATCTCTCTGAACTGCTCCTTTCTGAGAGCTTACTCTGCTCTGATTGGTCTACCGCAGCACATGTTGGAAACGAAACACCCGTTATATTATCTCTATTTCAGCTCTGGAGGCTTCCTCAGCACTTTTATACACCGTGATACAAACTGCAACAATGGCGTTGGTTTTACAGTATCAATTCGAGCCTGAGTCCCTATCCTTTGGAAGTGTGTCTTCTTGACAACATAAACCAAACTCTTCTAGGCCTCAGCTACAACTACAGTATTTGAGGGCAGGTCAACGTAGAAATTGTTTGGGAAGCCGATGAGAACACAGGCTGGAACCTACAATAAGAATCGAATAACTGATAACTCATTGCAAGCTGTTCAGAATCAGTCATTTCTTTTAGGAGACACAAGCAATGTTTCCATCACCCTGTTTTTGTGTGCATTTTGAAGTAAATCGCATTAGAAATGAGTGATGGAAACGGCAAGTTTCTGGAGAAAAATAAATAAAATAAATAACATTAGTTTTATGTACTCTATGAACTTTTTGAAGTGTCAAAGTGGTAGTTGCAGCTGTCAATGGAGAGACCGAAATCGCTCAGATTTTATTAGAAATATCTTCATGTGTGTTCGGAAGATTAACAAAAGTCTTACAGGTTTGGGACAACATGAGGGTGAGCAAATGACAAGTTACATTTCTGGGTGAACTAGCCCTTTAAGGCACAAAACAATTAAAAGCAGACTTTCCAATAATGCAGACCTACATTCACTCACAGTACGTGTCAAAGGATACAGAAAGATCCAGAACAGCACAGCTGATAGCTGAGAGTATCCATGGCATTGCTTTGATAACTGATCTTAGCTCAGTGTCATAGAGAAGAATGGCAGAGCCGTACAGAGCTCCAGCAACACAAGACAGAACTCTAGATGACACCTGCACAGCAGAACTCTGCTCTCCTCTATTCTGAAAAAGACAGAAAATACATAATGGCATAGTTTCCACAAAGTGCATGAGGACTCAAATATGATTATGAAACTCAAACATGTCAAAACTCAGGACATTATGAAATTTTTGCACAACTATTTTTTTTAAGCCAAAGAAGTGGACAGACATGATAGTGTGTTGGAATGTGGAGCTAAAAATATTTAGAAAAAAAAAAAATGCCACCCACAGCTTTCAGGACGAAGGGAAACTTGGCAGTCCAGCTAATTGCGAAGAACAGAAGACCCAGCACGTAACCAAGGTTCTCAGTATGGTCCTGTTCCCAAAAGACATACAAAGCCCAGGTGGTACTATTGCTTAAAATGGAGTATCAGTATTTTGCATAAGTTTACATATGGTATGGCTCCATATACTCCTCTGACTTTACCTACATTGAGGAAGATGCCAAGTAGTCTCCTCATGGTTGGAGAAAGTCTTTTTGCACTGGAATGGACTGGTAAACCCAGGTAAACGCTGCCACCCATTACAAACAGAAGACACGTGGCTAGAAAATTCTGCCGCCTCCTCCTGGAAATCATTCTCATTTTCTTTCCTAGAGAGCACAAATGACACACCAATTATTGTGACAGCACAATATACTAATACCAATTATATATAGAATGTCTAACCCTTACCCATTTTTGACTTGTACCATAAATAAATGGAGAAAGATAATGACAGGAAATGAACAACATCCAAAATTGCCATATATGAAGCCATAGAAATCTGCAACAGATGCACAGAACATGTGACGTTCATTCACTGGCTGTTTAAAAGAAAGTAAACTGTAGTATGGTCAGTTTTGTGACAGTTGAATCGTTTACAGTTTAACCATTCACTCTGACGGTTAAACCGTTCACAAACCTCTTTCTTCTGTACTTTTATCATTTTGGCAGCATTAGGGGTTTCCGGATCTCTATTTCACACACAATTCCTTTAACGTTACCCAAATTCACTCTGGTGATGTCTACATTTCATTAGCATATTGTTTCATACCCCCAAAAGCATTTTTGTCCGATGAACAGATGCACACATACAGCAGTCTTCAAATCTGCATCTGCTGTTGAACAGTACCTGTTCCGGGCGTTAGGTGGCACTACCAGTCGGCAGGTTTCAACCGTCGCTGATTCAAAGAGCTCACAAGGTAATGATAAAACGGTTCTGCGGAAAGTTAGTCTAATATCTCACCTGAAAATCAAACTGTTTGGAAAGGAAAGCGCCCACTGCGCTGCACAAGTTGCCCACAAAACAATACAAGGCACAGAGCGCTTCATCACCCAAAGTCCTGGTCCGCGTTTTACATCTGTCATAAAGGAGACTGAGAAGGAGAAACAAGTTATTAGTTTATCCATTTAAGTTTCAAGCTTCGGCTAATTTTAATCACACGATACTCACAGTGAACAGGAAACCAGTAATATAAAAGCAGACAAGACATAAAGAGCAGCCGAGATGCAAATATGTTCTTCATACGTCGAAAGACAACCTTTAACAAACTCTGGACTCCATCGGTGGACAATGTCTAAGAATGTAATTTTATCCATGTTTCACTAATACTGTCGCCCACTGATAGAGAAGAAACCCCGACAAAATCCAAATGTTTGTGTTTCTAACCGTCTGCCAGGTGCTAGCAATCACCTGCATCTTTTTAGTAACGCCCACATCCTTGGCTCATACATATTAATTACGTACGTTACGTTCCCACAGTTGATTGGCCGCGCTTGGAAAGTGAACGCTAGCCTGTCCTGTGAAGCAGCTCGCCTCGCACATCCCTAAAATAGTTAAACGTTCAGTTTATATTTTACCTCAAAAACAGACATTTCCTAAAGTATGAAGCTGTACTTATGTAGACTTCACCTTATCAAAGCTTGGAAGAAACATCCAGCAATGTCACTGAGATACTGCATTAAAAAAATCATTCCAAGTATGTGATTAGAAGGAATGCAAACACATGCAAGAGATTCATGCATCTAAAATACACATTACATTTTACAACAGACAATTCTACAATACCCCATTTTTAAATATATTGGAGAAAACTACAAACCAGTCCTAATGATGAATTTGAGAGAAACTACACTGAGAAACGGTCTCTATCCTTAGATGATAATAGACAGTATCATCTGCAACAGTTAGACATCCATATATTCCACTAAAATGAAACCAGAAATTACTTTTAATGGCATTATCAGGAGAGCTTTATTAGTTTGTCTGTAAGTTCATTAATCTCATCATCCCACACACTGATAAAATAGTGATAATTTCTTTATTATTATGAGTGATGATATTTCAAACAAAGAGGAATGTCCAAATGTCCAGCAGCACTTCTCAGTCACTTCAAGGTATGGTGAAATATGAAAATTCATTAGAGTCTTTGCAAGAATGTATGAAATCCAAACATCTTTGAGGTTGTGCTTGCAAATCGATTAGAATAGGGATCATGCATCCAGATGTTTGGTGAGTCTTCTCACTTTCTCCTTCTTGTTCCGGTTACCGTGTTTTTTCCAGGGCTTCCCAGCATGCTGTTCTGTGTTTGCATTTGCAGGCCCAACAGGACCACTTCCAGGCTTATAACCCATCACCATCTGCACACCTTTGGTCAGCGCTCGCACATTTTCCTATGAAAAATTACAGATTTTGAGCACTTTGAGAGATTTAGACTTTAAAATTTCATATTCAATTAAGTAGCTGTGTAATGTAATTAGCTGAACATTATTACAAAACAAATCTCACTTGATGAAAGAAACTTTTATCCACTGTGTTCTCTATGCGTTTGACTTTTGATGGTTTGTCCCCATCGCTAGAAATCTGCTCGAACCCTGCTATCTGCGTGGCAAACCTGGCGTGCTGAGGCTGGAAGTCTTTAGGGTTGATGTGAGGTGGAGGGTGGCAGTAAAGGAGTTTTCCCTGCAGAGATTCAGAAAACAACAGGTTATCATCTCCCATTCTCCACGTTCATAACTATAAAATTCAGAGCTGGTAGTGGCAAATGAAGAGGCACTTACACTGACATAGTCTTTCAAAACATAACGGGCTGATCTCGACTGGTCTGGCTGGCCATGTGCTGTCATAAAGCCTCTCATATCTGCACGAAGGAGTATAGATTATGATTGGTCAGTAGTAGTTTAAAAAAGGTTGAAATGCCTTAATGTGTACACCATGCAAAGTGAACTGACATCCATATGCCATGAGCAGCTCCTCATAGGTAGGCGGTCGATCAGGGTCCTCGTCTTCCCTCGGTCTGATGATGTTGATCCCGTAGGTCCCCTCCAGCACAGTTCGGGGGATAGTCTGACATACGTATTTAGGTTAAGGTCAAAATCCTGCAGTGCCACCTTGTCAGATGTTATAATGCTACAAAAGATTTATATTACAAATAAATGCTATTCTTTTAAAAAAAAAATCCTGAAAAAAGAAGTATCACAGTTTACATAAACATATTAAGCAGCACAACTATTTTCAACATTGATAATAATAAATGTTTCTTGAGCAGCAAATCAGCATATTAGAATGATTTCTGAAGGATCATGTGACACTGAAGACTAAAATAATGGCTATAATAAATTAAATGTATTAAAATAAAGTATTTGAAATTGTAATATAACTATTGTTTTACTGCACTTTTCATCAAATAAATACAGCCCTGGTGAACATAAGAGACTTATAAAAAAAAAAAAATCATACATTTACAAAACCAAATCTTTAAACAGAAGTATACGTGTTTCATACAACTTAAAAGTTTAAGCAAAAATGCAATTGTTATGGCCATTGCTGTTTAAAAAGGTTATCAAAGAGATGGCTGGAACATGATCTCTCATCTGATCGATGGGTAGGATCCCGCAGCAAATCATCTCGGCTTTGGTGGACACAAAAGATGGCATGACCAGTCCGGGACAATCACACAGGCAGAGACCAGGATCAACAAACAGAGTCTGAAACGTAAAACACACCAACAGTCAATAAAACCCCAAGAACAAAGTGACCTTGTAATTAAAACATGCTTATACATTGCTAGTTGCTAAATTCTTGATTCTCATTGGTTGGCAGCTATTGTTTTTTCAGCTTGAAAGTTGGTGGTGCAAGGAAGTAGTTCATCCCTAAGAGTAATTTAGTAGAAAAAGTGTGAAAAATGTCTGTAAATCCATTGTAAAGTGTTCCTTAAGAAAATAGTCACCTGAAAATGCTTTGTGTGTCCAGGTGTAGCAGAAACTGAGACTTTCTTATTCATCAGGATAGTGTTGATGGTAGAACTTTTTCCTACATTAGGATATCCCACCTTAATGAGAATTTAGAGTGGAAATATGAATACAAGTTCTGATGGACAGTGACATAAATGTTTGATATATTATAGAACTGTAGTTTGAACTCACCAATCCAACTGTGATTTGTCCATCTTTACATGTCGGCCCAGAATGCACAGACTTAAATATTTCCAGAAGCTCATTTTTGCGCAACAAACGGCTCGAGTTGTAGAAAGATGAAGCTGCTGTGGATTCTGGGTTCCCCTCAGCATGATCTTCATCTCCTGATTCCTCAGAGCATGTATGCCAATCTGTCTCATCAACACAGACTCTTCCTCCATCTTCCTCTTCCTGCTCACTCTCATCCTTCTCTTCATTTGGTGAAGTGATATTTTCCTCATGATGGTCTGTAGCATTTTTGGAGGCTGCTTCCTGTTCTGTATCACTCTGATCCTCTTGGTCCATCAGCTCTTCTCCCTTAACCACCAAACATTGAGGAGAAACAGAATAATGAACACTCGGTTCTCATCAAAAAAAATGATGCTGACGACAAGAATTCAGCAGCCAAGCTTACCAAGGCTGCATTTATCAAATATAAGTATAAACAGTAAAACTGACATATTACAATTTAAAACAACTGTTTTCTACGTGAATATATTGTAAAAATGTATAAATCTTCAGCATCACACAGTCTTCTGTGTCACATGATCCTGCAGAAACATACTGACCCCAAACTTTTGAACGGTAGTGCGCCCACACACACACATACACAGATAATATCTTACCTTCTCCTCTGCCTCGAGTCGTTGTGCCTCAGCTAAAGCAGACCAGAACACCGCTCTGATCCCCTCTTTCTGGAAGTATCTGGCCCAAGCTCGCCGCTGTTCTCTAGTGAGCAAGTCAGCTTTGTTCAGCAGAAGCATGTTAACTTTGTGAATAGAAACCTCTTTGACATATTTTTCCTGATGGAGACAGAAAATGAAGTATGATTCAAATAGGAAAAGCAAGTGTAATTGTTTTGAGCCAATGTCTCATTGTTACTTACAAGATCTGGACAGCGGAAGAGAAGAGGGTTTCTGGCATCAAGGATTTGAACCACGACATCACTGAGGATTTAAAAAAAAAGAAAATTGTATTCTAGGCTACATTTATACAACAACAATATACAATAGAGGGTATACGCGTGACGTCACCGTCGGCCTGAGTGACTGCGGTTACGCCCACTGAGTGGCAAAAAGACTGAGCAGCAGCATTGGTTTTCAGCGTGAATGCCACGAAACACACACAAAACACATCTAAAACGGGAAAGAGCTTTGAGATTGCTATACTGTATAAACAGATTTGACAAGTAATCTGAAGTTTGCAGTTATAATTTTGTGTCAATATGTTGAATTTTGGAGTAAAATCATAGCTTATATATTGTATTGACAAGTCATCAATTAAATATTTACCATCTTATATTCTGCATAATTGGATGTTTTTAAATAAACACTGACAAAAAAAAACTACACTGGTTTTAGTTTTAGGGCTGGACGACATGACAATACATATAACATATATGTGATCACCCGGATTTAGACATACCTATATTGTATTTATATAAAGAGTTTGTTTAATGTATTTCCCCGGCATTGAAATCAGGCACATACAAATGTCAGGAAGCACGATTCCTGGTTGCATGTCAATATCCATGGATCATTGGATCTTTGGTAAGTTAAGGAACACTATTGAGTCCAACCTTTAGTTTAAACTGATAATTGTTCTTTTTACTCGTGTTTTCCTCTATTAACTCCATTCATGCAGCAGCTCTCAATCCGTCAATGCATGTCAATGCATACCCTCTATAAAGTTTTTTTGTCGAAAATATCCCTATTCACATGGATCCGCAAATACGACTAAAAACACCGTATTATGCTGCCAGGCTAGAAGTTGGCGATGTTACTTTCTAAAGAAACACTACACGCATATAGACTGCACATGTAATACACATACGCATGACATAACTGCAAATTTGCGAAAAGAGGTTTTGTAGTTTACATAGAGACAATAGCAGTATCGTTTTCAAAAACTTGCACTTTGAAACCCATTTTCAAAAGTTTGCATTTCCAGGCCCCCAAAACGCTGTTGGCATGTAAATGAACATACAAAACGCAGAAAACGTTTTCCGTTGAAAACGGTGTCGTGTAAACGGCCCCCCAAGAAACCATCATGCCTACATCAGAATGTGATTAGATAGTGAAAACTACAAATAAAATATCCATTGTAAAAAAAGGCAAACAAAAGCTCACCTCCTCTCAATAACTCTCCAGAGTTGTCTCCAGAAATCAAGGTTCCTCTCAAAAGGAGTAAGAATGAACTTCTGTTCCTCTTCCAACCTATAAGAGAAAGAGCATTTGTTCACAAACACTATCCTGTTGGAGAATTTGATTTGCTAGTCTAAGTTAAATTTATCAAACATTCACCGAGCCAGTTCTCTTCTCCATGCAAGGAAACTGTCCCTCTCGGTTTGCTGTAGAATCTCAGGGCTTGTGCCTTCGTCCCAAGGAGGCCTGCAGTGACACAACACAGTCCTGAATACATTTGCTTTTGCGTAATTGTGTATCTATGACAGATCAGGTTTAAAAAAAAAAAAAAAAAAAACTCACATTAAATTACACAACAACATACCTTCGGGGGATTCGTAAGAGCTCTTTGTTGTCCTCGTGGAGTTTCTTTAGTCGTCTGGACTCCTCAGCGGAAAGCAAGCCGGCCCTCGCTTCAGCTGGGACAAATTTTATGTTCATCTTCTCTGCAAAACAATAACACATATTATTCTGTTACTAGCAGGTTAATTTTGGTATTATTTGTATACTAACATCCACTTTATTTTGTAAATGTGCAAGACTTCTAATTCATTAGGCGTTATAGGGAAATAACTAGAAGAATAAAGTGCAGGAAAAGGTAAAACTATTCGTGCTACAAACCAGTTTGTCGATGATTATGATAATTAATTAAAATAGCATGATAGCAAATACCAGTTTGCAATATAAAGTAGCATAACAGAATGTTTGTCAGCATGAAAGAAATTTCTTCCCTACTGTGACGTACTGTATATCCAAGTGATACAGCTTCTCGAACAAGAATAAAAATGTAGTAACCAGTAAACACCAGTAAATTTTAATACAAAATTTTATTTAATTTTTCATCTAATATTTATATTTTATTTTAATTCAGATTTAATTCAATTAATACAAATGTTTAGTTACACTGAATTTTTAAGGTTTTTGTTAAAGTGTAATTAATTTATATATTTAAGTACTTACTATAGGGTTAGAGTAGGATTAGGGTTTGGCTGAGGGTTAGTTGCATGTAATTATGCATAATTTACTATGTCAGTACATGTAACATGGACACTGTAAAATAAAGCGTTTTAATAATTTTAGTTAACCCTGATCCTAAAAATAAAATGATCCAGAGATCTCATCAACACCTACCTGCAACAAATTCAGTTCCAGCGAGTTCAGCTGTGGCAAGAAAGTCATCCAGAGAGCTCTGCTCGGTGACAGACTGCAGGTTAAGCCGACCCCAATCATATCCATCATTCAGCTCGCTGGTGTGCAGCTTAAACATATAAAACAATGAAAATACATCAGATTTGTTGAACAACACTGGCTTACTTTACATCCGCTGACTCAACACTTCATCTGTTTCTCTCTTGCCTAAAAAAAAATCTATTTCAACATATTTTGTAGCCCATGTGGTTCGTTTTATGATGAAAAACCTCTCAAATCCATGATTATTCGTTTCTGCACTTTTTATTTTTTTCATATCGAACGTTTTTCGACCCCTAAGAAATAATGACAAACTAGTCATGGTTTCTCCAATTATTTAATAAATGTTCTATGTTAAACGAGCTCTACATTATTCTAGACTAATGCTAAAGGTGAAAGAGCAATTTTATGATCAGTCACTTTTTTTCCTACCCATGTGTCATTTCTCCTGTATCCACGGCCTGCGTTCAGTCTCTCCTTTATTAAAGCTCTGCCCAACCCCGATCCTTCTCCACGAGTCTTCTTCTTTCCCATATTAAATACTTTTACACGGTTAAACAGCGATATAAATATGTCGGTGAGCCGTTCATGGATATGCGAATAGACAGAACTTCACACATGTGACATGTTTGTTATGGCAAAGGAAGGAAGTCACACGGAATGGTTTATGAGAGGGACCTCCTCTCGAGAGCAATAAGGCGTTAAGAATAGATCCACTTTTCAGGTTTGTTCAGCTCAGTCGAGTGGATATATTTACATTTTAAAGTTTGACTGAGATTACAGCGAAAAGATAAATCGTCGCAACACTTTTGGGGTTTTCCAGGGTGTCTCACTAAAATATGTCCGAAGACAAACCAAATGATTGGTTCCGGATGATGAACTGTTTGCAAACTGAACAAAAATAGACTAACCGTTCCCTTGCATTGTTAGGATGCCACCAGCAGAGGGCATCACATAACAAGCTTCAGATTCGCCCAAATCCTTCCTCCTGCTCTATGCCCCTCTAAGATAAAAGAGGGGCAAAAATAATAATAATAATCATAATCATAATAAATTAAACATTACTGTTAATAATAATTATATGTAATACATTTCATCATTGTAATATTTAATTAATAATTGCATTTTGTTGTTGTTGTCATTATCATTAAATATATATAATATATAATAAAGGGCTGCATCTTAAACTGTATTGCGGAAGGTTATTTTCATTATTGTAGAACATGTTATAATAATGATAATAATAATGATAATAATAATAATAACAATAATAATAATAATAATAATAATAATAATAATAATAATAATAATAATAATAATAATAATCAAACATTATTGTTAATAATAATTGTATGTAATAATTTAATCATTATAATATTTAATTAATAATTACATTTTGTTGTTGTTGTCATTATCGTTATATATATATATTAAATATATTTAATAAAAGACTGCATGCTTAAACTTTATTACGGCAGGTTATTTTTATCATCGTAGAATATGGCATAATAATAACAATAATAATACTAATAACAATAATTATAATTAAACATTATTGTTAATAATAATTATATGTAATATATTTAATCATTGTAATATTTGATTAATAATTACATTTTGTTGTTGTCATCATTATTATTAAATATATATAATAAAGGGCTGCATCTTAAACTGTATTATGGAAGGTTATTTTTACTATTGTAGAACAATAATAATAATAATAATAATAATAATAATCAAACATTATTGTTAATAATATTTGTATGTAATGTATGTATTTAATCATTGTAATATTTGATTAATAATTACATTTTGTTGTTGTTGTCATTATTATGAAATATATAATAACAGGCTGCATGCTTATACTTTATTGTGACATATTATTTTCATTATTGTAGAATATGTCGTAATAATAATAATATTTATTATTATTATTATTATTATTATTATTATTATTATTATTATAGTTGTTCTTTGTTACTAAATTTTGCCATTTTTAACCTTACTGGAATTCAAAGAAAAGTTTGTGTTTTGTTTCACGTCGGTATCAATATCAGTAAAGAAGTTTATATTTGCAGAGAAAAACATTTTATTGTCCCCAAACTAAACATAAATTAATAATGGCTTTACTCCTTGACGTACGCATAAGTCTGTGTAGAAATGAGAACAAATAAGCGGATATGAAACACATAAATAAATAACTTTAATAAATAAATTAACTTGAGCAACAGCTGGGCGAAAAAAATTCCAGGCACATATAAGCCCCGTCTTGGTATCGTCCTCGCTCCCCTCTGTGAGGCTGCATTGGTCCAGTCCGGTATATAAGAGGCTGATTCACGCCTGTACTGTACAGTGTGTTATTTGGTGATGCAGCGATTGGAGCGTCCGGCGCGATACTCCTCCTCTCACAGGTCTATGAAGTGCTCTGCAACTTTGAAAATGTCTTAAAGCAAGCCGATAGATGACTAAAGCCTGTTTCGAGGTAGAATTTAGGCGTAATAGAATTACTAGAGTAGATTCAGTGTCTCCTTTGCCCTCAAGACGACCAGCATGTTGCCTTGGAAGAAGAACAAGTTCGAGCTGATCGAGGAAGACAAGCAGCAGTCCAAGCAGAAGGGCTATGCCGTGAGCCTCAACTACTCCGCGCTCACCTCCTTCGCCAAATCCTGCCCAGAAAGCGCACTCAACAGAGTCGGGAGCATGTTCAAATCCAAGAGGAAAAAGGTGAAAATCACCAGCGAGGACCCTACATATACAGTCTTGTATCTGGGGAATGCCACCACCATTCAGTCTAAGGGGGATGGATGCACGGACGTGGCCGTCAGTAAGATCTGGGGCAAGAGCGAGATGGGGAAGAACGGCACCAAGATGAAGCTGACCATCAGCTCGCAGGGCATCCGCATGGTCCACGTCGACGAAAAGGCGAAGAGACCCGGACATCTCTATTTATTGCACAGGATCACCTACTGTGTCGCAGACCCACGGCTTCCCAAGATATTCGCCTGGATCTACCGGCACGAGATGAAGCACAAGGCGGTGATGCTGCGCTGCCACGCCGTGCTGGTGTCCAAGCCGGAGAAGGCGAAGGCCATGGCGCTGCTTCTCTACCAGACCTCAGCGACAGCCCTAGCCGAGTTTAAAAGGCTCAAAAGAAGGGACGATGCCAGGCACCAGCAGCAGCAGTTGATCGGGGAGCAAACGATTCCCCTAGTGCCCTTGAGGAAGCTGCTAAACGGACAGTGTTACTATAAACCCCCGGTGGAGCGCAGCAGGAGCGCACCCAAGCTGGGCTCCATCACCGAGGACCTGCTCGGGGAGGAGGAAGAGGAGAAAGCCATGCACTTTGAGTGCGAGGATATTCTGGACAACGACAGCGACTGTTTGTCCAACGGCAAGCAAGAACTGTGCCAGATTATCAATGACTTGGGCTCCATGAGTATAGGAAACGACGTGCAGACGCTAAAAGCCGACCTGAGAGTGACTCGCCTGCTGTCCGGGGAGAGCACGGGAAGCGAGTCCTCCATAGATGGCAACCAAGAAACTGTTTCTGTGCCTAATGGCTTTGTGGATAGGAAAATGCAAGAAGTCGGCTGACCGCTCTTGAATAAAGACAATCTATAGCCCGCAATGACATGCGATGTTACATGGTAATAAGGATGTGCCACTTCATCCATATGACTTGAAAGCGCGCTGTTATTCACGGGGTGCGTGTGAAAACCTAGTGAGCTGCCTACCTAGACATCATGTTTGGGCCAAAAAACGTTCCCTAAAATTTAATTGCGGCCTTAAGTAAAAGTGCCAAAGTTACAACATGCACTTTTTTTTCGACCATTCTGAATGGTTTACTGATTAAGAGAGTTGAGTTTAAATGCCAGACACTATTGTGACAAGTTAAACAGATGAGAACCAAGACAAATGTAATGCAAACTTTTTTTTTTTTAGTGGAGGTTTTGAGTTCTGCTAACTCGAAGTGCACCTCAATGCTAGGTAGTCAGCTCACTAGTTTTGAGACAAGCCATGGATATGCTTGTGGACTTACAGACACTCGCACAATAATCCCTCATTAGGGGTCTGGAAGGAAGTTGCCCTGCGCAATAAGACGCTTAAAGTCTCTGTTTAACCTCACTATGGGGAAAGAGGTTTTAGGAAAGATCTGTTTACCTAATATGTTTCCCTCAAGGAAATGTTGTTGTTGTTTTGTTTAATGAAAACAACAATCCTGATATATGTAACTCAATCTTTCTTTCTTTTCTATCTTTCTTTCTTTTGAAAGAAGTGTCTGAACTAGCTGAACAATGAGTTACTTCCTTTCAGGATGTTCCTTTTTTTTTTTTGCACTGTGGTGGATTTCAGACGAGTATTATGTTATTATTTATGTGCATAATATTGTTTTCCTATGAATGTTCTTACAAACATGTTTTATCTTTGCTGTGCAAAAGAGACAATTTTCCTGATGTACAGAGATGTATATATTAAATACATAGGCTAATGTGTAAACAAATTGCATTATTTTTTAAACAACGTGGTTTGTTTCTGTGAACACCAATAAAAAGAGTCAAATGCACATCGATGTTGAACATTCTCTGCAACAACGTCAGCTGTAAAACCAAGTAGGTCAAATATTATTTAGACAACTTCCAAGCAGGTTTAAATTAGCTGTCAGATGCTCTCAAGTGCGCTTTCAGAAGCATACAGGCACCATCTTACGTTCCCTTTGGAATCTCACAATAGCTGGCACGTTCGCACTTGAGGGGGAGCTGCACATTCCCTGCGGTGAGAGTGTTAATAATGCTGGCAGAGATGTCACTTCCTACAACAGTGGCGCCACAAACTAGAAGCTCTTCAGCGCTGTACATGTTCTGGGGCCTTCTTCCAGATCTGCAGACAAGTCAAAATTATGGCTGAGAAAGAACAATTAAAAGGCAGAATCTGCAAATCAATAGAATTTTAAAAGGCAGTTTATTATGCTAAACTCATTATTAGACCAATTAACTGTTAACTGAGTTTAATCAAAATAGCGATTTGTACAGTTATAAAGAAATTAACCTGCTTCCCCATATTGACATGATAATATATAGGCTCTAAAAACAGGATCTGATGTCTTTTCCAGCAGTCTGAGCATCAAGTTCCCAAGTTCCCTCGCTCTGTTTCCCACCTCCATGGGATTCACCATCAAAAGCTTCCACATATAACACTGCATAATGCAGAACAATAAGTGGATATGCTAAAATGAGCCTGCATATTATATAATTAGCCTATAAGAGAACAGCCTATTACCTAACTAATAAAATGTGTTTCTGTGCTGGTGCTTCCTTTACGGACGGTTAATAACAGATGCATTAACAGATATAGGTCAGCTTCACAAATGATAGGTCACAGATACATTTACAAAATGAGCTTTATTCAAAGATAAGGATCATTTCTGTCTCCAATGGAGAGTTATTCTTATAGTTTTGTGTGTGCAAAATGCCCTTTGATTCGGCAGAGATGTTAACAAAAATGAAACAAAGTTAATTCTCACCCATGAAAAATCCATCATGAAGTGAACTTTGTCTCTGGCGCTCTAATAGAAAATTGCCTAATTGATTTAATGGCTCATGCGTGAAATTGAATTAAAGAAAGCGCATTATTAGAATGCATCACAGTGTTGATTAACTAAATAAATAGTGAGAAGGCAAATGCTAAAATCTTGATTGGATCTGGATTTCTGCAGGAAGGTGCTTTTTAATAAGTGATAGTCTTAATCATTTTTTGTAGTGTTGCCTAACTGTTTTTCTGTTGAAGCAGGGTTTGGCATGGCAAAGGAAAGCAATATGAACTTAAATAATGCATGCTGTTGTTTAAAGCCATGCAGCCTCACAGGTTAGTCTCCTGTTACACCTGTCTAAAAAAAGAACAACTCACCCGCAGTCTCTCTCTCTCTCTCACACACACACACACACACACACACACACACACACACACACACACACACACACAGGATTCCCTAATGTCTTGCATCACATTTTGCATTGCTGCATATGCACAAGCCCTAAATATGCAATGTCATCATAGCAACCATGGAAATTGTTTGGGTTACAGAATCACATTGTTTTATTTCGATCTCACTTGTTTATTGGTTGATGAAAGCAGATAAACTGTCATAGATTAATCCAAATCAAAGTCAAATACATCAAAAGGTCCAACTTGTTTGGTAAAACAAAATAGTGGCTATTAAACATCTTGGAAAGAAAACAAAAAAACTAAAACAACAACAAATCAAAGCGAAACAAAACAAAAAGCAAAACAAAACAGGTTTTGGCTGGTGTTTGATGATCAAAAGTTAGACGTTTAGATTTACATGTTTAAATTTAGCTTAAACGCCTACAATAATCAAATCACTTTATTGTGTGACAACACATCCCATTATATTTCAGTGTCAACAAATGTAAATAAATGAAATCAAATTACATAAACATCCGCCTAAGCATATTTTTAACAAAGAAATGTTAAATGGGAGTAAAAGAATAGGCTGTTTTTGCTATGCTCTCCGACGTGCAGTTAAAGCCGGAAAGCACCGTTATAAGGATCGAGTGGAGTCTCATTTCCAACTCAACGACTTGCGGCGCATGTGGCAGGGTCTGAGGTCCATCTGTTCTTTTGGATCTAAATCCTCTGCAGAGGTCAGAGCTGATCCATTGCTTGTGAACGAGTTAAACTCTTTCTACGCTCACTTTGACTGTAATTGCGGCAGCGCGACTCCGCCAAGTGGCGCGTTAGAGGAAATTACTCAGAGCAGCAACAACCACGTGATCTCTGTCTCAGAGGATGAAGTTCGGAGGGCACTCAAGCGTGTGGACGTCAGGAAAGCTGCCGGGCCGGATGGTATTTCAGGCCGTGTTCTGCGGTCCTGTGCTGATCAGCTCGCCGGGTTGTTTACATCTATCTTTAATGAGTCCCTCGCTACATCTGTGGTCCCCACCTCCTTCAAAAAATCCACCATCATCCCTGTCCCTAAGAACAGTAAACCCTCTTGCCTAAATGACTATCGTCCAGTGGCTCTCACGTCTATAGTCATGAAGGTCTTTGAGAGACTCATTAAAAACACCATTTGCTCCTTCATTCCTGACACTTTGGACCCTCTTCAGTTTGTCCCAATAGATCGACTGAAGATGCCATCTCTCATGTCCTCCACTCCTCCCTCACTCACATCGACAGCAAAAGTGGGAACTACGTAAGACTGCTATTTATTGACTATAGCTCAGCCTTTAACACCATAGTTCCCATTAAGCTAACCGCCAAACTCCTGGATCTCGACCTGAATTCTTCTCTCTGCCACTGGATTGAGGACTTCCTCACTGGCAGGCCTCAGGTGGTGAGAGTAGGCCAGTCCACCTCCACCTCCATCACCCTGAGTGTGGGAGCTCCACAGGGCTGTGTCCTGAGTCCCCTGCTCTACTCTCTCTACACACATGACTGTTTGTCCACACACAGCTCCACCTCTATCATCAAATTTGCTGATGATACTGTTGTCCTGGGCCTCATTTCCAACAACAATGAGACGGCATACTTGGACGAGGTGGAGCATCTAACATCCTGGTGCCAGGACAACTGTCTCTCTCTGAATGTTGGCAAGACCAAAGAAATGATTGTGGACTTCAGGAAGAGACAGCAACGGACATACTCCCCCCTCATGATCAGCGGGTCACCAGTAGAGAGAGTGAGCAGCTTCAAGTACCTGGGTGTAAACATCTCCGAGGACCTGACCTGGACATCCACAGGTGAAAAAGACACAGGTGAAAAAAGCCAGGCAAAGACTGTACCACCTGTGCCAGCTGAGGAAATTCAGGGTTTCACCAGCTATCCTGAAAACTTTCTATTTAGGGGCGATAGAAAGTGTTTTAACTCAGTGCATCACAGCGTGGTATGGGAACAGCACCAGTCATGACTGCAAAGCCCTGCAAAGAGTTGTGCGCTTATCCGAGCGTATCTCAGGGTCAGCTCTCCCGTCTCTGCAGGACGTCTACACCAAACGCTGCAAAGGTAGAGCTACTAAAATCATCAAGGACTCTAATCACCCTGCAAACCCTCATTTCACGCTGCTGCCATCTGGTAAGCGCTTCCGAAGCCTGATGGCCAAAACTGAGAGACTCAGGAGGAGCTTCTTCCCCCAGGCCATCAGACTCCTGAACTCAGTCACTTAACATCACGTGACCATCGATACACTGTCATTGCACTGCACTTTCTGTTCTCGTTGTTACTGTGTAACAACCTGTTATAAACCTGTTTGCACATTATACTTTGTACATTTCTGTTAACCACATCTAATCACATTCTGCTAATAAGTCTACAGTTTACTCACTGCACAGTTTATTTCACTTATTTTATTCCACTTCTTTATTTATTTATTATTTTTTCTACTTGATTTATTTATAATTCTACATATATATATATATATATATATATATATATATATATATATATATATATATATATATATATATATATATATATATATATATATATATATATATATATATATATATATATATATAGTACTTTTTTATCCTATTTCTATTATAATTTCTTCCTTGTGGTTTTAACTGTGAATTTGCACTGTCCATGGAGCGGACCTGTTTACATTTCACTGCCGGTTGTATATAACTGTGTATGTGACAAATAAAACTCTTGAATCTTGAAAATACAACAGATATAACATGATTTTGGAAATTTGATGAGAAATAATATATTACACCCACAATCTTGTCTCAAGGAGACAAAATGTTCACCACTGAGGGCTCCAAACAATACTGTCATTTTGAAAGTAAGACGAGAGTACAAACAACTGTTATCGCGCTTTTAGTGGAGGTGTCACCATATGCAATGTAAATGAAATGAAATGAAATAAAACCATGATGAAAACAGGATGACGATTATCATACGGCCGTGCAGCTCTCTTACTGTAAGTCACAAAGTTTATGTTTTCTTTTATATCTTGTTCCTGTCAAGCCCACCTTTTCAAGAGTCAGTGGCATTGTCTCGGTGAGCTCATGAAATGTTAACGCTATAGGGGCCTGCACTAGCAAGCGGCTCCTCTCTTGTTTTCTACACAAACGGTTCCCCCAGAGAGCAATACATTTCAGTACAGTTATTTTAATCCTTCTACTTACAGAGAGGAAATGGAATAATAACAGGAAAACAGGAAGAATCACAAGACACACTCCAATCTGCACACTTAGATTGGGAGATGTCCTTCTCCAAGGGCTCATATTTCATTTCCATTCGGCCAGCGTGTGTTTTTACTTTATAGGACATAACACGGCACCTGCTCAGTCGTGTGCAGCACAAAAGACAAGCAGCAACGGCTTTTTTAGATAGCTAAGGAAAATATGATACAAAGCAGTGTCAAAAACAGGATGACGATTATCACACGGCCGTGCAGCTCTCTTACTGTAAGTAATAAATGTCAAAGTTCACTTTAGCATTTGAGATGTTTGTATTATATCTGGTATAAAATATTGTGACAGCTATAGCTAAGGAATTAAAGTAAATAAATAAAATATCCCAACAAGGTATCATGAAAATACAACAATTTTTTTTTAATAAAATAAATTTTTAAATAATTTTCTTTTTAAAATAAAATATATATTTGTTTTTAATAAAATAAAATAAAATAAATCTCAACAGGGTATCATGAAAATACAATACAACACAAAATAAAAAAATAAAATTAATTAATTAATTAATTAATTAAATTAAATTAAATTAAATAACTCAACAGGGTATCATGAAAATAAAATAAAGCTATCATGCTGCCTTCATAAATAATAATCATTTTATAAAAGTGTCAAGAGAGAGAGAGAGGCGCAATGCCATGCTGTGCAAGCACACAAAAATAAACCATGTCCAGACAGCATCACACCACCCAGTCATGGTTTATTTTACTACATGTAATGTTAGGACTTTATTTTTATCACTGTGTATACTCAGAAGACACAGACACACAAACACCAGTAGATAACTTCAAAACAAGAACATTGTGCCAAACAGGGCCATTTTGAGTATGCAGCGCTTTTCACAGCACTAACAGTACCAAAACCTTGCAATTCAACAAAGACGCTTATTAAACAGAAAAAACACCAATAGCAGCTTGTACCTTTGCTAATACACAAATGTACGAGAAGATCAACTGAAATCTGAAGTTGTTGAGCATTAACTGGATTGTTTGACATCTGAAAGTGTCATTAAGCGGGGTTGCTGATGGGGGAGTTCCATCTCTTTCATGTGCTAGTGGTTTGTAGGAGTGCTAACCAAAGTAAACACATGCAGGTGAAAGACTGCTACGATGGAACTATCTGGTGGAAATCTTTGCACTACCCATCAAAGACCAATTTAGGAGTATGGGGCTTTCCTCTGTGGTATAGTTTTGAGGATTTTGCAACAGTTAATTGTAATATGTGACTCATTGCAACATTCAAATCCCTGAGAATTTTAAAGCAAACTGAGATTGGGTTTGCATTCAGCCAATCGTTACCATTTTATATTTAGTGATTTATTCTTAGGAATCAAGAAACAGAATCAAGTTCCAGGACCAACAGAAAAAAGATTCAGGAACTAATTTACTTGGCAAAATCATGGTGACCCATCTCAGGAAACAGCAGTATCTTGGATATGAAGTGATTCACTTTGTTCGCTGTTGTTTTTCTAAAATAAGGCGACATAGCAGATCGGAGGATGAGAGAGCAGTGAAGAACTTAGCAGCTCATCGATATCAGTCATCAACAGCAACTCTTTCTGAAAATGAGTGGGAAGTAATGCACACCCCTTAAATTTGCACTCTTCCTTTTCCAGTTTCACAAAAAGTAATTGAACTATACAGTAAGTTACTTACTTATTTATTGACTTTTGGACTTACCTGGGGACCAACCTGGGAGTACTTGAGCATTTACCCACTGTAAAGCAAATTAGTTCAATCAAATTAACTTTTGTGAGTATTTACAAACCCGATTACAAAAAAGTTGGGACACTGTACAAATTGTGAATAAAAAGGAATGCAATAATTCACAAATCTCATAAACTTATATTTTATTCACAATAGAATATAGATAACATATCAAATGTTGAAAGTGAGACATTTTGAAATGTCATGCCAAATATTGGCTCATTTTGGATTTCATGAGAGCTACACATTCCAAAGAAGTTGGGACAGGTAGCAATAAGAGGCCGGAAAAGTTAAATGTGCATATAAGGAACAGCTGGAGGACCAATTTGCAACTTATTAGGTCAATTGGCAACATGATTGGGTATAAAAAGAGCCTCTCAGAGTGGCAGTGTCTCTCAGAAGTCAAGATGGGCAGAGGATCACCAATTCCCCCAATGCTGCGGACAAAAATACTGGAGCAATATCAGAAAGGAGTTTCTCAGAGAAAAATTTAAAAGAGTTTGAAGTTATCATCATCTACAGTGCATAATATCATCCAAAGATTCAGAGAATCTGGAACAATCTCTGTGTGTAAGGGTCAAGGCCGGAAAACCATACTGGATGCCCGTGATCTTCGGGCCCTTAGACGGCACTGCATCACATACAGGAATGCTACTGGAATGGAAATCACAACATGGGCTCAGGAATACTTCCAGAAAACATTGTCAGTGAACACAATCCACCGTGCCATTCACTGTTGCCGGCTAAAACTCTATAGGTCAAAAAAGAAGCCATATCTAAACATGATCCAGAAGCGCAGGCGTTTTCTCTGGGCCAAGGCTCATTTAAAATGGACTGTGGCAAAGTGGAAAACTGTTCTGTGGTCAGACCAATCAAAATTTGAAGTTGTTTTGGGAAAACTGGGACGCCATGCAAGCTGAAGTCCAGATCTTTCACCCATAGAAAACATTTGGCGCATCATAAAGAGGAAGATGCGACAAAGAAGACCTCAGACAGTTGAGCAACTAGAAGCCTGTATTAGACAAGAATGGGACAACATTCCTATTCCTAAACTTGAGTAACTTGTCTCCTCAGTCCCCAGACGTTTGCAGACTGTTATAAAAAGAAGAGGGGATGCCACACAGTGGGAAACATGGCCTTCTCCCAACTTTTTTGAGATGTGTTAATGCCATGAAATTTAAAATCAACTTATTTTTCCTTAAAATGATACATTTTCTCAGTTTAAACATTTGATATGTCATCTATGTAGTATTCTGAATAAAATATTGAAATTCGAAACTTCCACATCATTGGGTTCTGTTTTTATTCACAATTTGTGCAGTGTCCCAACTTTTTTGGAATTGGGTTTGTAAAATAGTGCTGTCAAATCGCGATTAATCGCATCGAAAATAAAAGTTTGTCTTTACATAATATAGGTGTACTGTGTATAATTATTATGTATATATAGACACACACATGCATGTATATATTTAAGAAAAAATACATATAAAATATTTATTTATATATAATATAAATTATATGAATATATATATATATATATATATATATATATATATATATATATATATATATATATATATATATATATATATATATATATATATATATATATACAGATACATTCAAAAAATGTCTTAAATATATACATGAAGGAGTATGTATTTATATATACATAATAATTATACACAGTATACACTTATATATTGTAAATACAAACTTTTATTTTGGATGCGATGACACGGGCTTATGCTCATTTACAATCATTTCAATCGCCAAAGGTGCTTACTCCTTGCTTATTTGAGGGAAACGGAGGAGAAAAGTGGGAAGTAATTGGTTTGAATGCCGTTGCAGTGCACTTTCATGGGTAGAAGGTTGGAAAAACATGGGTTACAGGTTGCCTGGAATGTGGCATTAGTAGTGTTTAATGTTTTGTTATGCTAGTTTAGAAGAGTTTCTGTTGTGTTATTTCTTGTAGGGTTGCCATCATCGTGACGAGTGGAGCATGAGCTTAGTTTGAGAACAGATATAGCATACGTTAAATGTTTTTTTATCGCTGCTCTTATTCAGCAAGTGCTATGCTAATGCTATCAAAGCATTGTGTTACCAATTAGCAAGGTAGCATTTATTGAATTAGCAGTTAAAGCTAGTCAAGTTTCCACTACTAAAAATATTTGTGATTACATGATCATTTTAAATTGTATGTATGAATTAGCTTTCTCAAATATTTCAAGTTAGGTGCAATTAAAATGTACAAGTATAAAATTAAAAGTTAAACTTTCAATTTCTTAAGTTAAATTTTTTTAACTGATTACCTCAAATTTTTTAGTTTTGCCAACTTAATCGGGTTTACAATGTGGTAAAAGCTATAAAAATGAAATAAAATCAATTGGATTAACTATTAACTTATTGAAGTTAGCCATTGTTTTTTCAGTTCAAGAAAAGAAAAAAAAAAACATTGAGCAGGAACATTTTAGTGTCAAAAGTACTTGAGTTGCACTGATGTGGTGGTATATAAGACCAAAAAGATGAGAAACACTAGAAGTACGTTCAGTAACGTCAATAATATTTGCTTGACAAAGAAAGCAACATCTCAACTAAATCCTCCTGCATTGTTCAGAAAAGTTTCCATCACAGCTGAAGTGGAGAGACAGAGGGAGACTGTTTTAAAGTGAATCGCCATCACTTCCTTCCTGTTTCCTTTCATTCAGATTTCCTGTATACTTTGTAGACAAATAAGCCGCAATTTGATTCACAGGGTCCCTATGGTGCTCACCGATTCCTATACTGAGTAGTCTCTTATGCTCATCAAGGCTGTATTAATTTGATTAAAAATACAGAAAAAATTAGAATATTGTGAAATATTATTGCAATTTAAAAGAACTGATTTGGCTTTTATATATATATATATATATATATATATATATATATATATATATATATATATATATATATATATATATATATATAAAAGCCAAATCAGTATATATATATATATATATATATATATATATATATATATATATATATATATATATATATATATATATATATATATATATATATATATATATGTAATTTATTCCTGTGATGGCAAAGATGAATTTTTAGCATCTTTACTCCAGTCTTCAGTGTCACATGGTTTTTGATCGATTTAAACCATCCTTTCTGACTTTACTGACCACAAATTATATATTTATTATGTCTGTTTATAATATATATTTAAGTTCCACCTGCATAATCTGTGACAGACAAACACACATGCTCAATCACATGTCATTTTGTTGCGTACATGTTTACAAAATGAGAGCTTGAATACAGAGTGCACAAAGCCACCAGTCTGGCGTTTCAAACTTGACATAAACAAACTAATTAATTCTGCATGACAGTTTTGATCCTCGGCTGTTTTGCCAAACTGCCTCAAGTCAGCTTGCAACCGGTTTGTCCCCTTATATAATGCCAGTGTGGCTGTGAGCTCTGCTGCATGCATGGGAACACAGCCTTGAAGCACAGCCAGAACCTACTGTGATATCAGTGCTATGTAGTATTTCAGGTAGGACTTGTGACTAGAGTCACTAGACTGTAGCTGTGCGTGGGCCAAATGTCCATTCGTGCCCAACAACAAAAAACTGTATGTGCTTTCAAACTGTACAGTAAATGCAAAGGTCATGACATATGATAGTATACATTAATTTGAAGGAAACGCCTTCATCTGGCCTGGAGAAAGAAAGTGACATGTTAGAGATTGTGGGCCGAACTCTCCATGAGACGTGCTTGTGCGCGGGAGGAATTCTCATCATACCTCAGCTTTACATTCCACTGATGTTAAAAGAGATTTTGATCATACAGAAAAAAAAACCTGTTTGATCAAAACCAGAGTGACTTTTAATCTTTTATGAAATTCAAATAATATATAATTAAGTGCTGGTCAATCGATTAATCACATCCAAAATAAAAGTTTGTTTAATATATGTGTGTGTTTGCTGTGTATAATTATGATATGAAAAATACTGGGTTAAAAATGGACTAACCCAGTGGTTGGGTTAAATGCTTGCTTAAAACAACCCAAACGCTGGGTTAGTCCATTTTCAACCCAACTTGGGTTGTTTTTAACCCAGCATTTTTTAGAGTGTATTTAAGAACAATATGCTATATTTATATATAAAATATTTATCCTATACATAATAATTATACACAGTATTATGTAAACACAAACTATATATATACACTCACCTAAAGGATTATTAGGAACACCATACTAATACTGTGTTTGACCCCCTTTCGCCTTCAGAACTGCCTTAATTCTATGTGGCATTGATTCAACAAGGTGCTGAAAGCATTCTTTAGAAATGTTGGCCCATATTGATAGGATAGCATCTTGCAGTTGATGGAGATTTGTGGGATGCACATCCAGGGCACGAAGCTCCCGTTCCACCACATCCCAAAGATGCTCTATTGGCTTGAGATCTGGTGACTGTGGGGGCCATTTTAGTATAGTGAACTCCTTGTCATGTTCAAGAAACCAATTTGAAATGATTCGAGCTTTGTGACATGGTGCATTATCCTGCTGGAAGTAGCCATCAGAGAATGGGTACATGGTGGTCAGAAAGGGATGGACATGGTCAGAAACAATGCTCAGGTAGGCCGTGGCATTTAAACGATGCCCAATTGGCACTAAGTGTGCCACTAACCCTAAAATGTGCCAAGAAAACATCCCCCACACCATTACACCACCAGCAGCCTGCACAGTGGTAACAAGGCATAATGGATCCATGTTCTCATTCTGTTTACGCCAAATTCTGACTCTACCATCTGAATGTCTCAACAGAAATCGAGACTCATCAGACCAGGCAACATTCAGTCTTCAACTGTCCAATTTTGGTGAGCTCGTGCAAATTGTAGTCTCTTTTTCCTATTTGTAGTGGAGATGAGTGGTACCCGGTGGGGTCTTCTGCTGTTGTAGCCCATCCGCCTCAAGGTTGTGCGTGTTGTGGCTTCACAAATGCTTTGCTGCATACCTCGGTTGTAACGAGTGGTTATTTCAGTCAAGGTTGCTCTTCTATCAGCTTGAATCAGTCGGCCCATTCTCCTCTGGCCTCTAGCATCAACAAGGCATTTTCACCCACAGGACTGCCGCATACTGGATGTTTTTCCCTTTTCACACCATTCTTTGTAAACCCTAGAAATGGTTGTGCGTGAAAATCCCAGTAACTGAGCAGATTGTGAAATACTCAGACCGGCCCGTCTGGCACCAACAACCATGCCACGCTCAAAATTGCTTAAATCACCTTTCTTTCCCATTCTGACATTCAGTTTGGAGTTCAGGAGATTGTCTTGACCAGGACCACACCCCTAAATGCATTGAAGCAACTGCCATGTGATTGGTTGATTAGATAATTGCATTAATGAGAAATTGAACAGGTGTTCCTAATAATCCTTTAGGTGAGTGTATATGTGTATATATATATATATATATATATATATATATATATATATATATATATATATATATATATATATATATATATATATATATATATATATATATATATATATATATATACACACACACACACATACATATATGATTTGTTTATGAACAGTTGACAAGAACAGCATTTATTTGAAAGTGATTTTTTTGTTGTTGTCATTTTTGATCAATTAAATGTGTCCTTGCTGAATAAAAGTATTACATTATTTATTTATTTAAATGTTACTGTCCCAAACTGTTGAAGAGTATTTAAAATGTGAAATATTTCTTGATTACTTTTAAGTAGATTTACTGTGGTTTAGTTTCCCGTGAAAAAAAAAACAAAGAACATTTCAGTAATACAAATTTATCTAGCAAAGAATTATGCTCTTAAAAGGATAGTTCACTCAAGAATGAACAATCTGTCATAGTACACACAGTATAGTTTTTTTTCTTTCAATCATTTTCAACTCCTGAGGTGGATCTCAAGCAGCTCTCTCCTTCAATCCTTTGACTTTGTCAGTATTTTTTCGTTTCCCTGTGGATTCTGTGATCACCTGTTGCGTAATGATTTTGCCATCTGCATGATTCTCTCTGATTATCATTCTGAGAATGTTACATCATGCTTGCAACTGCTTGATTTAATCTAGACGCACAATGAGCATTACATCCTGCAGGTGTGATTCAGACTGTTTTCAACATTGATCATTATAAGAAATGTTTCTTGAGCAGCAAATCAGCATATTAGAAAGATTTCTGAAGGGTCATGTGATTTATGATGCTGAAAATTCAGCTTTGTTTTCCATCACAGGAATAAATTACATTTTAAAATACACTAAATATTCACAATATTACCATTACAATAGTATTACTATTACAATATTACTATAACCCCAAACTTTTAAAATGCATACTAAGTTGTTCAGGCCCTATTTGTGCTGCATGTTCTGATAATGGGAAGGACTGGATGGAAAAACATTAACACAGCTGGATTATTTATTTATTTTTTTGCAGTGCTGAATGATGGCACAGCTGGGCGGCATGATTTGTTGAAGCAGTGTGGCCATTTGTGTTAACTTTATAAAACCATGAAAAACAAAAACAATTAGCCACAATCTGTCCCTAGTTAATGGGCACACAGTGTGCAACCTCCTGGGACGCTCAGGGAAAGTATTGGACTGTCAGCATGGAAAGATCTATTACAAAGACTGTCCATTCACTTAAAAAAAGACCGTCTAACTGTTTTAGCCTACTGCGATTTGCTTGAAATAGGATGCAGCAACAGCACCCACTTCCCCTGCACACCCTCAATGCAAACGTGCTAAACGTGCATTCGGTAAACAAGAGAACACAGACTAAAAATAGAGCTGAGTCTTTCAGCTGTGAGCACTGACTTCAAGGAAAAATGCTTTGGGACAGGGAGAACAGCTGGCGTCCGTTTCTCCGTATTTGTTTCTTGCTCTCTGGAAGGAATGAGTCGGTCCCCAAGCTGGTTTCTACATGCTGACTGAGACTCATTAGTATCCATGCAGTGCCGCCTTTCGTAGGTCATTGGCTCGAACACAGCCCGTGGGCCTGTAATGACAGATGCACAATGCTCTGATTTATAGCAAAGATGAGAGTTAGGGAATAAGGGATGGAGGAAGACACAAAGGGAGGAGGAGTTGAAGGGAGTATGGAAGCTTTGGGAGAGGGACTGATGCAAAACAGGAACTGCAGAACAAGTACAGGAAATGAAGGAGATAAACAGGTGTGATAGAGGACAGCGAAGGCGCCAAGGCATGCAGCATTCCAAGTTGTTCTGTGATGCATATCTCTATTTTATTATCATAGAAATTGTGACATATAGTGCAGTCAAATCATTTTATATAACTGATTTCTGTTTTGTTTATTTGGTAAGTACACAACTGTTCAAAAGTTTCTCATGCTCACCAAGGCTGCATTTATTTGATAAAAATACAGTAAAAAACAGCACTATTGTGAAAAGTTATAAACATTTTAAATGTTTTCTATTTGAATATATTTAAACATTAATTATACAGTCTTCAGTGTCACATGATCTTTAAGAAATCCTTCTAATATGCTGATTTGCTGCTCAATACACATTTCTTTTTATTCACTGTAAAATATATTTCCTGCATGTGATTAGTTGCCACAACCTAAAATTCTACATTAGAATAAGTAATAATGTGAGTAATTGTTTGTGCTTGACATATTTTAAGTTTAGCATACTTGTTTAAGTTAGATATTTAAGTTATCTCAACAAATGATTGCAGCAGTTGTTAATGTTGAAAACAGTTGTGATGCTTACTATGAGAAAACAAAAAATATTAATATTTTTAATATTTTTTCAGGATTCTTTAAAAAATAAATAGTTCAAAAGAATATTTTTGTAGCAATGTAAAAGTCTTAACTGCACTGTAAACCCTAATGCTCAAAATAATTATTCGGTTTGAGTAGAGCCAACTTAAATTAAATAAATGAGTTCAATCAAATGAACTTTTATGAGTATTTAGAACTTTCTTTTTCTTTTGAGTTCTCCAAACTGACACATTTTAAGGAATCTGAATGGTTTCATTGTTTTGAGTTTTATGAACTTCATTCTTTTAATTTAGATAAACTTAAATTTAACTGAAACTGGGCTGGGATTTCTATTTCCCAGAATGCTTTACCATGGCACTCAAAAGGTGGAGGTGGAGATATAGCAGTGTTTAATGTTTTGTTAGTTTAGAAGAGTTTCTGTTATGTTGGTTACCATGGTGATGAGTGGAGCATGAGCTTAGTTTGAGAACAGATATATATGTAAAATGTTTTTTATTGCTGTCTTCATTCAGCAAGTGCTATGCTATGCTAATGATATCAAAGCATTGTGTTCTGCTTAAAACTTTAAATATCTTAACTTCAAATGTAAACAATTGCCTCATTTTTATTATTCAGTTTGTCAACTTGTGTCGCTTTTGAACAATTTCATACATCCATGCTAAATAAAAGTATTCACTTTAAAAAAACTCTTACTGACCCCAAACATTTGAATGATATTATACATATATATTACATATATTATTGTTATATAACTGTTAATATTGTCTCAGTTGATAGTTTAATGTTTTTGCACACTGTAAACCCGAATAAGTTGGCAAAACTCCAAAAAATTTAAGTTCAGAAATTTTAAGTTTAAGTGAGAAGAACTTGCATATTTTTTTTTTATTATTATTTTTACTTTTACTTTACCTTTATTTTAATTGCTCTGAACTTGAAATATTTGAGTAAGCTAATTCATGCATTTAAAAAATATCATGTAGGGGAGAGCGGGCACAACCTAACGCTTTTTGACTGTCTCAGATTGTGGAAATCCACTTGGGGTTCAGAGTATTTATTTTTTCCCACATTAATTTCACACGTCTAATACAAATAAGTGGTTTTGTTTCATTAATACAGTGTATACTTTTTACTTGATTTACCCCGAAAGAATGGAAGTGAAATGTGACAACATGCCCCATAGGTGGGGTACATTGTAACATGACAGCTTAAAATGTTATCTGATCTAATCAAAAAATATCCAAGACAAACTAAAATATTTTGTCAATAAAATACAATTATTAATTAAAAAAAAAAATGCATTTTTAATAATTAAAAATAAACTAATTTTTGAGTTTGACAACAAACACATCGCTAAATGCAACTATACAGCATAGTTCAAAACATAATGATAATGAATAATTATATTATTCAATATAATTATCAGATTTGTCTTATTTTAAATAAACACCAAAAATAGAGATGAAAAATAAACTTAAGTAAGAAATTTACTTTTGCTATGGTTAAATAAATGTTCAGTAATATCTTGCAAAGATTTCTTAATTTTGGTGCAATCTTTTCTCTAAATAATGTTGATATGGCAACTAGTAAATACACAAAGTTCCGTCATCCTGACGTGTGGAAAGTGTTAAACCATGCGTGTTACAACTAACCCCGCGTTAGGTTGTGCCCCGTGCTCCCCGCATTTTTAGTAGTGGAAACTTGACTAGCTTTAACTGCTAATTCAGTAAATGCCACCTTGGTTACACAATGTTTGGGTAGCATTAGCATAGCATAGCACTTGCTGAATGAGGACATCAGTATAACAGATTTAACATAAATCTGTTCTCAAATTAAACTCATGCTCCACTCGTCACCATGGTACCCAACATAACAGAAACTCTTCTAAACTAGCATAACAAAACATTAAACACTACTAAATCTTCAAAGCATGCTGGGAAATAGAAGTCCCAGCCCAGTTTCAGTTAAATTTAAGTTAGTCTAAATTAAAAGAAACAAGTGAACAACTCAAAACAATGAAACAATTCAGATTACTTAAAATGTGTCAGTTTTGTGAACTCCAAAAGTTCATCATCTTAAATGTTCATTTGTTTGAACGAATTTGTTTAATTTGAGTTGGCTCTACTCAAACCAATTCATTATTTTGAGCGTTAGGGTTTACAGTCTTCTCACATAATGAAATTTTCAACTCAAATTAATATTTCGTGTCCATTTATTTGGTAGCTGTGAAACGAGTCAGCTAGTCATTATCGCAAAATAAATCACCTGATCACCCTGCAGGGGATTATTTTGTGATAATGACCATCTGGATATACATCCTTCAGTTTTGCAAACTTTAATGTTTATAAATCAAGGTCATTAATCAGTTAAAACAAATCCAAGATTATAAAAAGCAAAATATCCTTTTGAGCAGATGCAATTCAGGGATTACTTGTCCACACTTCAGACAGTTTTCTCTTCTCTGTAGAAGTATCACAGGAAACTACATAGTCTCAGATCACTCAACACCTCTAAATTACACCAATATGTGGCTTGCAACACTTCTCTTTATAAGATGTGAGCTTTCAGCAATTCTATAACGGCCTGTAAGCCTTCCTCTTTTTCTTATGAGCCCTAGTTTTGTACCTCCGGCAGTCTAAAATGCTCAGGCCACTGCACAGAGCGTAAACAGGAAGTGGATGTGGAGGTTTGAGGGCTCTGGGGACTCGAGGGTGAGCAGAGATCAAGACCAGCAACAGCAGAGGGGAAATTAGCCAGACAGCTAGCAGCTAGTCAAAAAACAACTTCAGTCCATCTGACCAATGACTTGAGCATTAGAGGAATGTCTGTGAAACAATGGCTTTGAAAGCTGATTTAGCAAACAAAGGGATTTTTCCATGATTTTCCTTTGGCAGGGAGAGAGGCAGGCGAGAGCTGCTGCTGGGTCAAACTGGACTGTTAATTAGGTCATTTCAGATGCCATAACCTTTTTTTGTGTACAATATTGAGTCATGCGTGAACATTTAACAATGTTAACTAGATTTTTACTTTCTCTAAAGAAAATTATGTTCTGAGAGATTACCAGGATAATGCAGTTTTTTTGTGATTTGCTTTGCAGATGCTTGGGTGTTATGAGTGGTAGCTAGGGCATTGATAAGTGGTTGCTAGGGTATTTTGGTGGTTGCTAGGATGCTGCTAAGTGGTTGCTAGGACATGTTGTTATTTGTTTCATAAGGTGTTCTTATTGTTGCAACCAAGAGGTTGCTAGGGTATTCTGGTGATTGCTAGGGTGTTGGGAATTGGTTGCTAGGGTGTTCTGGTGATTGCTAGGACTGCTAAGTCATTTCAAGGATGATCTAGGTAGTTGCAAAGGTGTGGCTAGGGTGATTTAAGTGGTTCCTAGGGTGTTCTGGTGGTTGCTATGGTGTTCTAGTTGGTAGTCTGTGCTCATTAGGTGGTTTCTGTAATGTTGCCAAGTGGTTGCAGGGGTATTCTGGTGATTATCGGGGTGTTCTAAGTGGTTGGAAGGGCGTTGCCAAGTGGCTGCAAGGGTATTCTGGTGGTTGCTAGGGTGTTCTAGGACTTTTCTATGATGTTGCCAAGTGGTTGCAAGGGTATTCTGGTGATTGCTAGGGTAGTTTAGGTGGTTTCTATGATGTTTTCATGTTTTCATGTTTCATGATGTTTCAAGGGTATTCCGGTGATTATTAGGGTGTCCTAAGTGGTTTCTAGGGCATTGCCAGGTGGTTGCAAGTGTATTCTGGTGATTATTAGGGTGTTCTAAGTGGTTTCTATGATGTTGCCAAGTGATCTCAAGGGTATTCTGGTGGTTGCTAGGGTGTTCTAGGTGGTTTCTATGATGTTTTCAAGAGGTTGCAAGAACATTCTAGTGATTATTAGGGCGTTCTAAGTGGTTGCTGGGGTGTTGCCAAGTGGTTGCAAGGTTATTCTGGTGGTTGCTATGGTGTTCTAAGTGGTTTCTATGATGTTTTCAAGAGGTTGCAAGAGCATTCTGGTGATTATTAGGGTGTTTAAGTGGTTGCTGGGGTGTTGCCAAGTGGTTGCAAGGTTATTCTGGTGATTGCTAAGGTGTTCTCGGTGCCACCTAGCCAGAACACTCTACAAGTCTATGATATATGGTCTTCAAATATATCGCGGGTCATTCCTGCAATCAAACAAGAATCAGATCACTTAGAAAAGCAACAGTACACCTCACCTTAAAAAACACATAATTTGATCCATCATTAATGTCTGTAGCACAAAAGGCACAGGATGATTTATGTTCCTCATGTTTTCAACGCTTTCAACCATCTAGCTTCATAAGCAGTTTTCCATTCCTCCAAAAGGATATGCTGCCAACTCAGAAGACTTGAATGCACATTATACATATTTAATTGATAGGTACAGTATGACTCACTTCTTTTACTATGTGTTGTTCACATTCATGCATGTTCTTAATTTAAAGTTACACCCTTAATTCTGCAAATGCATTTTCTTTTACCAGTGCAACAGGTTCAGACTGTCTCTGGTGTCATGAAATTGTATAACTGACTTTTTTACACCCATCTCTTTTCACTGCCCGCACTAGAGTCACACATGACTTCCCTCAGCCAAACACTTCTCTTCCATTAAGTCAGATTAGTGAATATAAAGAACTTAAAACGGTTTTACAATCCTTGAGTTCTTATTCAAGTCAAAAAACGTCCCAAAAAAGAGCCCAAAACACAGAGCACTGGGTGTAAATGTCAGTGCCAGTGGAAATAAGCATTTGCCTTTATGCCAGCTGCAGCTCCTGGAGCAAAAACACAAACAATTAATTCCTGTAACAGAGTACTCAGAGCGGGTAAAATTAGTTATTGTTGTTGGATGAATACAAGGGCCTCATGGCCAAAGGAAGCCAAAGTGGGAAATGCCCTCGATCTGCCAACATTTCAAAACAATAAGAACTAAATCTGACTGACTGACTGTACAGCCTTCAAAACGTCCAGCTGGTTTCCACACAAACAATAGCTAGTACTTTTCTCCACACACACTCCAAACATTTAGTTTACATAATACTAGTTAAGATGTATGATAGTTGATTTCGGGAACGCACACAGTCTTCATGGAGACAGAGCCGTTTCAGCTCCCAGCGGACCGATATAGTGTTACACCACCACTAAATATGAGAAGCCACTGTAACAAATTGAGTTCAACTGTCCCTGGCAGTCACATGGTAGTCTGTGCTTGGCCTGTGAGCACAGACCTTTGTTTCACACTACTGTCCCAGGAGAGAAGAGCTGATGATGTCACTAATTTAGAAATTATGTGTCATACAAACTTTCAGAATTGGCAGAACTACAATTAAACCACCAAAATACGAACATTTATAGTAACTGAAACACAAAATGACATTCAAACACCCCGAGACAGCTGCACACTGAAAAGAAATCCCACAGCACCTGCTACATGTGATCAGTTCCTCAAATGATCTCACAAACATGTATATTTTGCTAGATTTGACCCTGAGAAAGGGTGCAAATTCTTAAATTGGGAGTTTAGTCCCAAATCCTAGAAAGTTTTTGAATAATTATGTAATATATATATCAATTTGGAATTCCTGTTTTTAAAGAATTAGTTCACCCAAAATTGAAAGTTCTGTCATTATTTACTCACCTTTATCTTGTATATTTCCATGAAACACAAAAAGACATGAGGGTAAGGATATAATGAAAGAATTTCCATTTTTGTGTCAACTATTTCTTTAAAGGTAGGGTAGGCAATTTCAGAGAGGATAGCAATAGCGAGCTAGCCTTGAAAGCATCCCACCCTCCTTTCAGGGGTGCATTTCCCGTACAAAGACACTGCTTAACTACTATAGTATGATGCATCGTTGAAGAAATCAACTAGCTAGTCACAACTGTTTCCCGAAACCGTATTTGTCACAACTCTTTCATTCAGCCACACTGGTTAATGATATCATGCAGGTGGTTAAATCTCTTGACAAACTAAAAGACGTAAATTACATTTGTATGTATTCAAAATAAAAGATACAGATTGCACTGAATATCAGCTTGCTTATTTTGCTCAAGATTAGAATTTATTAAGTCCACATGTCATGCTAACTACAAAAACTATGCTTCTAACCACAGATCAAGAGCTGAAACACAGACTCGTTGAACTATGTTGATAACGACGGAACTTGCGACCATAGTTGGCTAAGGATGCTTTTAGGACCAAGCCTCCTTCAAAAACCACGCCTCCTTCAAAACACATGAAGATGCAGGTCGCACACAGCCAAAGCCGAGTCTACAAAGCATTATGAGAGACGACGTTAAATTACCTCATGTCTCAAAGCACATAACATTACAAAGTTGAACGCAAACAATTTACAGAACTGCTGCAGATTAATTTTGCCGTTGATTGTATATTCATTGAAAAGCATAAATTGGAGTCACGAACCCCTCCGATTATAACGTCATGGGTTTCCTTCTCTTACAAATTACAGTAGTTACGGTGTGAACGCAGCATAAGCTCGTTGTTTTGGTTCAAGAGGAACTGTAATGCTGCGGTTTCTGTTGTGGTGCTCGGTGACTGACGTCTGTCTAACTCTGCATAGCATGAAACACGCTGATGATGTGTGATGTCTGCGCGAGCAGAGTGCGTGGAGGTATGGAAATACACTGATTGATATACAGGTAGGACATCCTATCATTGCATTCGTACCAATGCAATTATTGACAAACATTTTTGGTCCTGAGATTTCTACAGAAGATATATGTACACTTTTTAAATATTTACAGCACTTCTATAAACCCTAACTCTCAAAATAATTATTTGGTTTGAGTAGGGTAAACTTAAATGAAACAAATTAGCTCAATCAAATTAACTTCATACTTCTTTTACTTTTGAGTTCACAAAACTGACACATTTTAAGTAATCTGAATTGTTTCATTGTTTTGAGTTTTATGAACTTGTTTCTTTTAATTTAGACTAACTTAAATTTAACCTGAAACTGGACTGGGATTTCTATTTCCCAGCATGCTTTGACATGACACTCAAAAGAGATAGTAAATGTCAAAATTAAGTGTTATATTATGTTTTTTATTATTATTATTGTATGTTAAGTGGGAGATTTAGTAGTTTTTAATGTTTTGTCATGCTAGTTTAGAAGAGTTTCTGTTATGTTGTTCATGGTGACGAGTGGAGCATGAGTTTAATTTGAGAACAGATTTATGTTAAATCTGTTATACTGATGTCCTCATTCAACAAGTGCTATGCTATGCTAATGCTACCAAAACATTGTGTAACCAATTGTGGCATTTACTGAATTAGCAGTTAAAGCTAGTCAAGTTTCCACTACTAAAAATGTGAGATTACATGATATTTGAAGATAAATGTATGAATTAGCTTACCCAAATAAGAGCAATTCAAATGTATGATTACAAAATAAAAATATGCAAGTTCTGCTTGCTTAAAATAAAAATTTCTTAACTTAAAAAATTTGAGGCAACTGATTGCCTCAATTTTTTGAGTTTTGCCAACTTATTCGGGTTCACAGTGTACCTTTAAGAAATGATAGCAAAAGTACTTTTGTTTAAAAAGCTTAGAAATAAAATACAACTAGGAGAGTAAAACTAGGAGAACAGCAAGACCCGGATAAGGTCTGTCAATGTTTCTTAACGTCACATGCCAGGACTCCTCGCTGAGCGGCCATCTGTAACATTACCATGGTGCTTCAGAGCAACTTGGCCGCATTTTAATTCACTCACACAACATGTGCAGAAAAACACGAGACGAGATCTCTGTGGAGAACAAATAGTAAAATGAGGGTCAGTAATAATAAAGCTGACTCGGCAAACATCAGAAGAAAATGTGTTTCACCCAGGGAGTTACACAGCCTTTGTTTATTACAACTTTCCTGATGTTTCTGAACTGCAAATTGCATCTGACCTTGAGTACATATAATCTAATATAATATAATATAATTAGTGCTGGACAATCTTAACCAAAATAAAAGTTTGTGTTCACATAATATATGTGTGTGTACTGTGTATAATGATATATAAATACACACACATGTATGTGTATATTAAAAAATATGTTATATTCATATTAATATTTTCTTAAATAAAGAGAGATTTATACATGAAAATATACAATTATTTTCATATTTTAGGAAGTGTATTTTTCACAAAAGCATGAGCATTAATAATTGGGGATTATTGGCCTCAAGAAGTTTGAAAAGTGCTGCAAAGTCAAAACACTGAGAGGAGATTTGATGAACTCCATGCACTTCACATGAATGCATCTGAATGCTAATTTAATTTACACATTACTAAATTAAATTACATTCATATTAACCCGATGGCACTCATAAACAAGATAGCTGATGCTGCAAATCAACGGATGCTTAATTTCATAAAGCCAACAAAACTGGGTCATCCTGGAACTGGCCTTTAGTGAAAACCCTCAAGGTATCTATTCCCAGCTTGAAAAAGTCTAAACAAATTGTGTTTTTACCCATTTAATCTCTCCAGTCTAGGGTTTATATTTTTAACACACGTCCTAATTGCATTTAACCTCTTTTTATTTGGATGTAGAAACAGATCATGTTTCTCAATCACTCTTAAAAACATTTAACTGGATGATGTAACCTGTTAGAAGTAAATCGCTATTAAATATTTCACGTCTGCTACAAAACTGGTTTTCATCAACTCGCAGTGTTTGCACTTAAGCCCCTGTCTGAATACATCATCACTGAGCAGTGTTTACTTCTATAAAGCATCTAATTCTATTCACCACAATAATGAAACAGACCTGTAATACTCCTATCTCTAGAGCTGCTTTGTCAACACCTTATGCCATAAGCAATGGAGTAATTGAACCATTACAGGCTTAAGAGTAGCATATTACAGAAACACTTAAGCAAAGATCACTAGCTCATAGTGTAACACAAAATGTGCCCAATAAACAGAGAAAAAATACAGTACAATGTCCAAAAGACCATGGTATTTTCTGGTAAGTGATAGCAAAGGAGAGCTACACGTTCAAGGATTTTATGGAATGCGGTGTCTGACAATCATTGCTTAATTTCGTGGAATTGGAAGGTTACACAATTATCCAAGATGCAAACTCTCAGAATTTGAACTGAATGACTGCACGCTCACTCACACGCTCACTCACACGCACGCACACACACACACACACACACACACACACACACACACACACACACACACACACACACACACACACACACACACACACACACACACACAAGCATTTCCCTCAATAGACTTTGAGTGCTTTCTTGTCTGCTGTAATGGTGGATATTATTTCAAAATAATAAGTAGGTTTGCTAAGGTGATCACTATTGTTGTGTGCAAAACCTTGACCCCATTTATTAAACTTTAATGCATAACATGCCTCAACGTTTCTGCTACAGATATGAATGAGAATCATATGAGTAGTCTTTAGGAGAACATTTTTATCTGATAACAGCATGAGTCATTAGCACATATTCTCTACTCTCACATTCATAACCGACTAGTTTTACCACTTTAGACTGCATGCTATGAGGTGAGTCCAAATGTTGAACATTCTGTGAAATGGGAACTAAAGGGGTAACTGTCCAAATGATGGACAAATTGAATGAAATAATGTAATGTAATGAAAAATAATGTAATGTAATGTAAATGTAATGAATGAAAAATTGTCATATTTTTCATATATCAAATGTATAGGATAGGTTTTCTTTCACTTGAGATTGATTGCGAAATTTTAGATACCGTAATCCACGCCTTCATAACGCCACTTCTGGACTACTGTAATTCCCTGTACTGTGGCCTGCCTCAAACTACAATCTCTCGCCACTGATTGTCCAAAATGCCGCAGCGAGACTTCTTACCGGCACAAAAAAGAGAGATCACATTTTTCCCATTTTAGCAACTTTACATTGGCTTCCTATTAAGTTCAGAATCGATTTTAAAGTATTTGTGTACAAGGCTCTGGTGTTGCACCAAAATACATAAGTGACCTTTTGGTTCCTTACACTCCCCAAAGAACTCTTAGGTCTTAGGCTTCTTTTAACTGTCCCACGTTTTCACTGTAAAACTAAGGGTGCTCAGCCTCTGGAACAGTCTGCCCTTCAATGTGATGTCTGCTCCTTCATTAGCTTAAATCTCATCTGTTCTCTCTGTCTTTTGATTAGATCGATATTGGTAGATTTTTATATTTATTTATTATTTTGGATTGTATCAGGTCTAATGTGTTTATATTGTGTATCTGCCTTGTTTCTTTTATGCTTTATTTTATATGCACATTGTCTTACTCTACAGCACTTTGGCGTAACTCTGTTGCTTTTATGTGCTACAGAAATAAAATTTGACTTGACTTGAAGGATCGGGCCCAGGATACAACACATACAACACAAAGCAACTAAACGATTTAACACAATAAAAGAAATAAAGACAATTTTCGAGGTTATTCCTTTATGACAATGCCAGTGGCAACAATAAAACCTGTAAAGCATAAATATTGCTTGAATTCAGCAGTGCGTGTATGTGTACCTGATGCAATAACATGTAACAAAAGCACATTATATGAAAAATTAAAAACAAAAATGAGGATGCATCAGAAGTAAGTAGTCCACTATAATCCATCCATCATGCTGCAATACAAGTGGTTTGTTAATCAGTGCTTTAAGATGCTGATGCAGAAGCATATTTAAAGGTTAAAATTAGTGGACTGACATCACAGGAAATAAAATAAAATAAACTAAATTAAAAATTAAAATTAACATAACATAAAATAAATAAATAATAAGAATAAACTATAACAAATACAATAAAATAAAATATAAAAGAATAAAATAAAAGAATAAACCATAAGGAAGTTTTTGTATTATCTATTGTTCCAGACAACAATTTTTTTACTGTAGAAATAATAAAATAAGTCCTTATTACGCTGTCAGGATTTATTTCATGAAAATGACCAGGTGACTTAACATACCCTGCTGAAATACTCATTTTACACCAGCCAAAGCTAGTCAGGCTGGTATGTTGGCTGGTGTTAGACTGGTTTGGCACATTTTTCAGCTGATTAGGCAGGGAGACCATGTCAAACTAGCTAAGAACAGCTGCTGTTATTTCCTTAGAACTCCTTCAGGACTCTGTTTTAACTTTTAACCTTTTTATTACCATGCTGGGGGAAAATGGTAACACTTTATTTCAATAGTGCACTTTAGACATTCTACTAACTATAAGTAACTTTGCAACTAGTCAACTTCCAGTCATTTGAGTATGCAAGAGAAATATTATTTTTGTATGTGTATTCAAATAATCCTACTGCTTTTATGACCAATTTTGTTAATCTGACATGTGTTGCATATAGGTTTCCTTACATAATCCTTACATAGCTTTTTAATCATAAGAAAATGTTATTTGTTTTTAACACAACCTTTATTGCTTATTAATATATGTTGTTAGGAAAGGAGGACAAGAGGATTGTTTCAAAAGAGTGTTAATGGTTTAAAAATGTAAGAGAGGCGAACCGAAGGTTTCAAGGAGGTCACTGCCCAACGGAGGTTAAACCGTACATGTAAGGGTTAGATTTTGATTGATAAGCATGGAGATGTTGTAACTTATCTGAGGCACTCAAATGCAAGGCCTCAGATAACTACTGAGCACTGGCCCACTCTTTCTGTTACACACTTGGCAAAAGATTTTAGATATATTGCCTTTTTTATGTTTCTTACTCTCTCTCTCGCTCTGATGTTTCAATGCTAATCTACAATTTCTGTGAGAAGCAACCTGGGAATAATGACTCTTTCTGTAGTCAAGGACAGTTAGTTCTGGGAAGAAGTTTAGGGGGTCAGATAAGATGTTTCCAATTAAAAATATTTACACATGTCAGGTGGGCACAACTATTATGGGATGTCAAAGGACCGTAAAATACTTATATGATAAAAGGAAGTAGGAGGCCTTCAATCAATCAATTAATTTTGAAAGTCTTTACTGTAATATGTATGATTTGACTTAATAAACACTCTGTTTTGTTTGAAGCTCACTTCGTAGCTCTCTGAGGTATGCTTCGGTTGTAAGAGAGACTACCCTGAATTTCAATTTTCAGAAAAAAAAAAAAAAAAAAATTGGTTTCATATTTTTACTATTGAGTGGCCTGACTTTAATCTTAAACACTGAAATAAATGTTTGCTGCTTGTTCAAATTGCTTAATTAAAATGAGCTAAAGCAAAACAATTGCCATACATTTTGTCCTACTTTATTTATGTTCACTCAATTTAAATATATGTGAAATGGAAGTTTATTTAATCTGTTTCTGTTGAGATTACATGAATGATTTGTGTTGCATTAACTGAAACTGGGCAGGATTGTTAGTTCCCAGCATGCTTTGAGTATCAAGAAAGAGTAAATGGTGTTATTTTATATGTAAAAGTGTTATTTTATGTTTTTTTGAGCAAGATGACAAAGGGGGGTGATAGTGTGTAATAGCGTTTAGGGCCCTATTTTAACAATCTGAGTGCATGGTCTTAAGCGCATGGTGTAGGTGTATTTAGGGCGTGTCTGAATCCATTTTTGCTAGTTTAACAACAGAAAAAACAGTATGTGCGCCATGCGCATGGTCCAAAATGGTTGTACCTAATCTCTTAACGAGTCATGGGTGTGTTTTGGTCGTAACGTGCAATAAACCAATCAGAGTATCATAGCCCATTCCCTTGAAAAGCCAGTTGCACTTGCACCATGGCGGATTCGCTATTTAGGAATTTGCGAGCGGGTTTTTGTTGGTCAATGGTGCAGTCGTTTTCAGTTGCCTCAAAATAGCAACACGCCAACAATGCGCCTGAACACACCTCGTTTTCAGATCAGTACGCCCATGGGCGTGAGTGCATTTGCTATTTAAACAAGGTGGATGTGAAAATGATAACTGCACGGGGAGAAAAATAGCAAAAAAATGCGCCTGGCGTCGCATTGCGCCAGGTGTATGATAGGGCCCTATATGTTCACTTATATTGGAATTATTAGAACAATTTAAATTACAGTGGGTTACCATTGTAGAGAAAAGTGGAGCATTTGTTTAGGCTGTGGACTGATACAGCTAATGTCATAACTGCTTTGAACAGCTTTTAATGCTTAGCATTTAAGAAGCTAATTTGTGCTATTGTTTGTCAAACTATTTTTTGTAGCTAAAAGTTTGTCAGCTAGCTAGTGCAGTATTATTAAAATATTTGAAACTGAATTGGAGTAATGAATATATGAAATTGAATGCCTGAATCATGTCAGAGCCATATAAAATTCACTTTGAGATTACTTAATTGAGTCACTTAAAATGAATAATTGAAGTTACATGAACAAATTATGTTTGTTTAACTTAATTGATTTATGTGGGACCGATGTACAAGATTAAATCATGTAAATCCAACACACTTTTTTTCTTCTGTGTTGGTGAATTTCCACCACAAGTATTAGTAGACTGTCTGTCTTATGTTTTGATGGTCCCCAACAAACATTCCATAAGTAAGACAGACTTTCTATGACTATAAGTAACTGATAACATATCAACTTATTCTAACCCTAACCCTAGTCTACTAATACTCTGAGAGTTAGTTGACATGTAATGAGAATAATTTGACACGTAGGTGCAACATTATTTATGGTCAACAGAATATCTAAAGGGGACAATCAAAATAAAGTGTAACAAATAAAAACTAGTTTGCTGTTTTTATCTGGTTTAACCGGTCTCCTGGTGTTTAGCTGGTCTCCCAAAAACTGAGTAAGAAAAGCTTTGGCAATGTCATTTTTTGTTGTCATACCGAGAAACTTTTTAGATTTTTTGAGAATGAAAAATGGTGTGTGAGAGAGAAAAGAAGGTGGTGACATCTGCGCATTTGTCATTTACCCCTCTGCAAGAGCAGGAATTAGGCGGCAATAAGGCCTGAAATCTGCAGCTAAAAACAACCCATGTCCCAGATCCCAGCCACGCACCCAACCGCACGAACGCTTTCAAACTCACCCTTACCAAAACAGGACCACTCGCTGCCCTCTCCTGATGATAGAATCATTGAATAACGAGTGGTTTTGAAGGTAACTTGGCCTGGCTATTGTATTTTAGTTATTTTTATCAGCATAGGGGCCAAAGCGTGTGGCCTAAATCACACACACAATCACTGTGACATAATTACAGCCACATACACTTGATCTGAGCTCACATCCTAATTTCATCAGAGCTCATCAAGTTGTTTAGCAGCTAATGACTACATTCTCAATTGCTTTAAAGCCACGGCACAGGACTAAAATCTCGTACAAATGCCCATGACCTCCATTTTTGCATTGTACACTCTCATTAGGGAGAGGGATTATATAAACACATGGAGCTGATAATAGAGCACACTTTCAAGTCTAGGAAATCAGTGGAGAGCATCCAAAAATACTCTAGAGAGAGAGAGATCTTACCCAAAAGATTCAATGCTTTTTCTATGGAAGGGGGGAAGGGGGGGAAGAAAGGGGGGAAGAAAGTCAGAATTGTGAAATATAAATTGTGAGATAAAAATGTATACCATTTTCTTCCTTTTTTTTCCGTGGCTGAAAAAAAAAAAAAAAAAACAAAAACGGAATTGTGAGATCTAAACTCAGAATTCCAAGAAAAAAAAAGTCAGAATTATGAGATAAAAGGTCTCAAATACCTTTTTTTATTTTTTCATTCCATGCCGGAAACAAGCTTCCATACTTTTTCTTCCTTTTCACAATCTAAACTATCATCATGGCTTCATGGCTGCACTGTGCAACAAACAAATATGCACTGATAAATATGACCTATTTCTACATGAATGCCAAATAGGCTCAGATCCGAGTTTTAGTGTCTTAGAAATCCTTGGGTTTTCATAACAACAGTCCCTGATGCCGCACACCCCGGACATCCTATTTTTACACAGGTTGTACATCATCCTGGCTTCCATTAGCGAAGCAAACACACGTGCAATGTAGTCACAACACAGCTGGGGGTTTTACCCCATTTGGCAACACACCAAGATTAGACAATAAATTTAGTTACACTTACTGCACCACTGATGGCATCCATCCTCATTAGGATGGCATGAAATACCCCACTGTCATTGTTGGCGCCACCCATCCGGCTGTCAGCCTTGGGAATAGACTAGAAAGCTTGCAAGCCTTATTGTGAGCAATTAAAATGGTCAAGATAATAATTAACTTTAATATATAAATATGTAACTGTGCATTTTAAATGTAGAATATGTCACAGTGGTGGAAAAATGAAAAAGATAGGCGAATTAGGCACATTTCACAAAATCCATCAAGAGAACGTCAAGGTAATATTTCATATCAAAATCAAATGAAAGAAATTCTTATATAGTATATTATATGTATATCAATGTTCAATTTATTTATAAAGCACATATTAATACAACAAAAGTTGGCCACAGTGCTGTACATGGGACAAGGCAAAACAATCATAAAATCACATTCAAATTCTATATCATTACAACACACATCATTGGTCTTTTTGATCAGACCACACGGGCCAGCCTTCGCTCCCCACGTGCATCAATGAGCTTTGGTCGCCCATGACCCTGTCACCGGTTCCTTGGAGCACTTTTGATAGATACTGACCACTGCAGACCGGGAACACCCCACAAGAGCTGCAGTTTTGGAGATGCTCTGACCCAGTCGTCTAGCCATTACAATTTGGCCCTTGTCAAATATATACACTGAGTTATTTTTAATAATATTTTTACCCAGGTGCTGGGTAGTTTTTCTGTAACTCAACTGTTGGGTCTTTTTTTAATTTTTTTTACTGTCAACAAAACAAATGATGAACCTCCTCACATGGGTTGTCTGTGCCAAACCAGCTAAAACTGGATAAATTTATCAATGATCATTTTGTGTTCTGTACTGAGAGAACCCTTCCTGAGGGGAAACTCCCTGAATGGAATTAAGGTTTGTATAACATTGTTTTCCTACCAAATTATGTCTGTACAAACAGAAAAATGCCTGTAGTCTCACAATTTACCTTTTTTGTTTACACGTATGTCATCTAACGTCTTCTTGGAACGCAGCCTTCTACAAATGCAGCAGCGTACACCCGATCTACACTCAGAGCCATCGTGGAAGTTTCACCTCCTGCCAAACAAAGGCAATAGCAAGTTGAAATAGCAATAGATTATATATACACTCACTTAAAAATGTGGGGTTAAAATAACCAAACTTTGGATTGGTACAGCACCTTCCCAACTGCATTTGGATTAAAAGTAACAACTAGAGCTATGGCTGTGGTCACGCTATTAGTTTCATGGGTTGAAACTTAAAGAGTAAAGCTGTTTTTGATGTAACTTTGCAAACATGAATATTAATAGGTTACAAGATTGTCATTTAATGAACTGGAACAGCCTACCAGTTTTCTTCCCACAGATTCCCAGAGGCTGCTCTTCACTCTAAAATTGGCTGGGTTAAAAGCAACCCATTTGGCAACCCAGCACTGGGTAAATATTGGACAGAACACATGCTGGTTAAAATAACCCAGCAAGTTAGGTTACACATTTTAACTCAGCAGGTAGGGTTGCTCAATTTAACCCAAATTCTGCTCATATTGATTAAATTCATTTTCTTGCAGTAAATGCAATATCCTATATTTGACTTAGGCAAAATAAATAATTTAATTAGGCTATATATTGGTAATTTAGGAAATGAATGGTCATTAAAATGTCTAAATCAAATTTTAATTAATGGCATGTTCATTAAACAGAACATTTAGAAAATGACAGGAGCAAAAGGAGCAAACTCTGTGCACTTCTGGCATCTGTGAGAAGAAAAATCTGCTAACAGTACAGTTTGAACTGTCTATTCAACAGATGACATTATTATTTGTGTTTGCAGTGTTAAGTAACAGCGTTATGTCTCCGCTGTCGGACATTACGGTCTCACCTTCCTTCCGGCACACGCGTCGCTCCCATCAAGATGTTCGCGCACTGCAAGTATGGCAGTGGTAGCTGAGTTTAACCCTGATTGTGTCAAAACGCAGCTGCTGTTGTCGTGAAGCTCATTTAACGGGAGATGATTCTTCAATATGGCCGCGTCGCATCTCTCACTCGGTCTGCAGCGCAAGTGAATCTAACAAACATGAAATTATGTTAGCGGAGCAAACAATGGTAAATGTAATTGTAAAAAAAAAGAAGAAAAAAAAGTCAAATGTTTTTCGTCTGTACGGTAATTATTTCATACACAAGTGTGTACAGTAGGGCTATACAAACTGGAAGATCACCTCAGGAAGTTTTCTCTTCAGGACAGATGACAAATTTACCCCAATCCAGATTATTCCAGTTTGGCAAAACAGCAGTAGTCGTCTAGTCGCCTTTATTTATATAGCGCTTTTAAGAAGTCCAATTGTTTCAAAGCAGCTTCACATTGTTAACAGGAAAATAATGCAACAGAGTTTGTACAGCCGTTCTGGTGAAACGGTGATGTTATCCAGCTAATTTCAAGTATCATATAGTGTCAATGCGGGCAGATCGGTAATATAGATGAAATTTAGGTGTCCCCAACTGAGCAAGCCAGAGGCCAGAGGCAACGGTGGCAAGGAACCAAAACTCCTTCAGGGTCAGAATGGAGGAAAAAACCTTGGGAGAAACCAGGCTCAGTCGGGGTGCCAGTTCTCCTCTGGCCGACGAACAAACAGTGTATGATTATAATTCTGGCAACATAGCAGGTCTTAATTCATATTAGGTAAATAGATATTCGTAAGATTATTCGAGAGATTGGAGTCGTTCACGCCGAGACGGGTTTAATGAGGATGTCGTGTCGATGCAGCATTTACGGGGGGGGGGTTTATTTGTCACGCTCTCTGCAGACATTTCAGGGATGCGTTGGTCCAGGCGCTGGTCCACCATCTGATCTGGATACGGCCCAGATCCGGCTGACTGCAGTAAACCTCGGGATAAACAGAGAGACTAACATTAGCGTCGATGCCATTCTTCTTATGATGTAATGAGTACATCAGGTGTTATGGGAAGTGTTCCCGGTTCCGGCTGACCTAGTTAATGCAGCCTAACAATCATTTACTGATTTGAATAATAGAAATTGATAATGTTTTATGTGTAAGCCATAGTAAAGAGATGCGTTTTTAGTCTAGATTTAAACTGACAGAGTGTGTCTGCTTCCCGAACAATGCTAGGAAGACTGTCCCAGAGTTTAGGTACTAAATAAGAAAAGGATCGACCGCCTGCAGTTGATTTTAATATTCTAGGTATTATCAGCTGGCCAGAGTTTTGAGACCGCAATAGACGTGATGGAGTATAATGCGTTAAGAGTTCGCTCAAGTACTGGGGAGCTAAACCATTTAGTGCTTTGTAAGTAATAAGCAAGATTTTAAAATTTATACGATGTTTAATAGGGACCCAGTGCAGTAGGTTATAACCCAGCAGGCTGGGTAGTTTATGAGGGGGTGCATCATTTCCAGCAGTGGGGAACACACAATACTACACAACACTTGACCCAAACAACAAACAACAAAGTGACCCAAAAGGCAGAACACAGCCATCTGGGTAAAAAAAAAAAATATATAACCCAGCAAATTTTAGAGTGTTGCTGCTTCTGTTACTTCTTAAAATGTTTACTAAATGTTTTTGAGTATGATTAAAAGACTGACTTACCATAGAATAAAAAATATTTTATAAGAATGGTTCCTGTCTTATATAGCCTATATAACAGAGCATTTTTATTATTTAACCTTCAATATCAGGTTGATTGACCCAGCAATATGCCACAACCCAGCAAATGGGTTACTGTATAAAACCCAACAAGCTAGGTCAAAATAACCCAGCATGTGTTTACCCACTGGATTGGCAAATAACCCAGAAATGGATGTTTTATTTCAGATGTACATGCTGTTGTGATATTTCACCCAATTACAAACCAAATAATTCACAAAAATACATGCTGGTCAATGTTAAAATGCAGCTGTCGCTTCCAGACTACAATGCATGTGAAAAGCTCTGCTGAGAGGATGCTGGGAACCTGAAAGAATAAAGACAACAAGAGAAATGTGTTTTTCAGAGTGCCTCCAGTTATGAGTCCCTCAAATCTGATGCAACCTAGTGCGCTTTTCCAGCCCTCCTCTGCCCGGATGCAGGAGGGTTGAGTACAAATACATTAAAGAAAAGCACATTTTTGAATAATGTGTCCATTTTCTTCTTGATTGGGAATATGATTCTGAGTACAGCAAATATGCAGTCTACAGGTTTGAACGTTTCTAGTGATCAAATCACAGGCACAAACAAGAGCTGGTGGAAACAGTTAGTTTAAAATAAAACATACGTAACAGGACAATTTAAAATCTATTCTGGGCAAGACTGGAGGTGACTGATTTGACTGGTGACTTATTTTCTGTGACAGGGTGTAATAACATAAGTGTCGCTCATGGACAGAGATGTATGAAGTGGAATAGACGGATGTTTTAGGTGGGGGTCAGGGACGGGCAGCTTGACTCACCATGAGTCGTGCTTAACCTTAACAGTTGTTTTTCCCGCTTAATGCCCCTCTCACCTCGTCTCCCAATAGCTTTAAATGCTCCCTGCAGGTTGTTGTCATATATCTGACAGCACAATAGTGACTAATTCAATCTTATTGTGTTTGGCACCAAGCCGTTTAAATTAAATTTCCTCTGCAGACCTTTTGCTAATGACAAATGTGTCAAATGTAACATTGTCCAGTAAACATGCAGTGCTAACTGAGAAGCAAACAACAATGCCATGTTCATTTATTGGATAGCTGGTATTAAAAGAAAAAAAGGATGCTAGGCAGTAGTGTTTGATACAGCAAGTGTCACTATTATTATTGCTCAGTGCATTCCAGTCCCTCTTAATAATTCATGTTGCTTAAGGGTTCCATTAAAATTTCTTTTAGAACTTTTAAGGAATAAAAACTTAGGAAAAAAATCAAATGCACTGATAAACGATGAGGCGGTTTCATGAAATAAAATAAAATAAATAAAAAATCTTCAAAAGGTATGATTCCACAGACTTTGAACTGGCCTTAACTATTAAAAAAGATTCACTGATGCTCCAGAAGGAAACACAATGCATTATGAGGGGGTTAGTATGTCCAATTTTTTCTTATTTTGTTTAAATATCGCCCTACGGAAACAACAGAAGATACTTATATGTTTCCCAGAAGACAAATTAAGCACAGTTTAGGATTTTTCTGAAGAACATTGGTCAGTTTAACTGCAAAAACAAGGTGAACCACCATCACAAAACACAAAAACAGCCGTGGATCATCCAGGTAACGACACACAGTATTAAGAATCAAGGGTTCTTAAACTTTTGAACGGGGTAATTTTTATAAAGTCAGCTATTTTTTCTTTTATATCACCAGAGAGGACTGCGACTGCAACACGTTGTCATTTGAACGATTTTTGGTACCGCTTTTGACATTTTCGCAATAGATAAGTTATTGTGATTACACTTGTCTGTCACGTTTTTCTTCATAACTGTACGTAGTTTTAATAAATGGTTATGGGTTGGTTTAGGGGTAGGAGTAGGATTAGCGGCTCAAAATATATTTTTAATGCTACATTGTCACTAAAATTGTCATTTTCCTAGACATCTCTGCCCATTACGTTTTATTCTTTTTATATTCTGCATAAAATGAGTATGTTTAGGTTTGGGAGTAGGGTTAAGGGATTTTATAACATCTATACAATGGTAAAAGGGAAATTATAGATATCTTTATGATATGAAAGATTTGTTGCTGTAAAAACGTAATAATGCTACATTTAAATGTTGCCGATACGTCCATATTGTACGTTTCAGCATGTATCCAAACGTACAAAAAAGGTATGTTTTATGTCTTTGAAAGTTGCGTATTAATACCTACGTATTAAAAACAAGACCAGGCTCATACACCCGGTGCAATGCGAAGACAGCGACTACGCCATTGACCAACAAACTAAAGTCTAAAGTCAATGGTGCAGTATTTTTTGTGTTATTTAAAGGGCGCGTTAGTAATATGCGCATATAGGCGGGTGCATAACACACCTACACTTATTGGACGCGCAGCAGCATACAAACATTTTTAAATATTAAAAATAAAAGGATTCCTCTCTGGAGAAGCGTTCAGTCTTTCTGCTCACAAATTCCGTCATGTGAATAGTGAATCCGCCATGGTGCAAGAGCAACTGGCTTTTAAAGGGAATGGGAGATCAGACTCTGATTGTTTTTATTGCATGTTACACCCAAAGCACACCCATGACTCATTAAGAGACTAGGTACAACCCCTTTGGACCACTCCGACAGTTTTTTTTCCGTCGAAACTAGCAAAAGTGGTTCAGACACGCCCTAAGTGCACCTGCACCATGCACTCAGATCGTTAAAATAGGGCCCTAAGTTTTGAATGCATTGTTTTGGAGCACACTATAATAGTAAGGCTAATTTACTTTAATGAAGCACATGCAAAAGGCCTGAAGCAGAAGCGACGCAACGTGTTTTACATAATACAGAAGTTTGTTGTGCATAACTCTGTTGCCTTGTATGTTCTGCACTTTAGATTCGGTAGCAGTGTTGCAGCATAAAATATAATTTGCAGAACACTGTGTAACAGTATTTCACTAGCCGACGGTAAGCACATGCGAGAATTTCATTCGCTTCTGGTATTTGTTTTTAAATAATTCTCAATTAGACAAACAAATGCCCAATGGTCATGAAAACAAAAACGCAAGAATGCAATTCTGGAACAAACAGGTCAACTGAGGTCTAAAACACAGTGAAAGGCAGCTAAGATGTTCACAAGCCCATTTATCTGTTGATCCTCTAATAACACCTTTAGCTACTGAATGATCACAATACACCTTTTGTCCAGACACACCTTCACACACATTCCATTGAGTACAATCTACAGTAGCTCGGAGACAGCAGGGTAACTTTTACACTGATATGCTCACAGTCCGTAACCCACTATCACTTGTTTCAGACCAATGATAGTCCACATTTGTTCAAAGATACTCGCCACACCGACCTTTAGTGTCGTAATTAGAGTTTCCCAGGCCTGTTCCCCTTATCAAAAGCCATGTCATTTTAAACGAGAGAATGCAAAATGCAAAAAAAAAAAAACTAAATAGCTTTTGAGGGAGTTAAATTACTTTTCTGTCCCAGTGTATTCTTTTGATCTCAGCATGTGATAATTCACAGCTTTCAAATGATAAATGTCATCAGCAATGTGGCATTTGTGTGTCTCTGTGCAAATTTAGCTCGCCATCAGCGCTCTGTGCAGTTCTAGATTTATTAACATCCCTGTATGCAAAAAAAACGTATTATAATCTACATGCCATCTTTGTTTTCCCTCCCATCTTCACTGTCTCTCTTTCAGTCTGTAAGCTGCACCCTTTTTTGCCTTTAAAGGGTTAGTTCATCCAAAAATAAAAATTCTGTCATCATTTACTCACCTTTATGTTGTTCCAAACCTTTGTTCCTGCAGAAAACAAAATAAGACATTTTGAATGTATAGAAGAAAAAAACTAAACTAAAACATTTTATCCAAAATATCTTTGTGTTCCACAGAAGAAAGAAAGCCATGCATACAGGTTTGGAATGACATGAGAGAGCAAATAATTTTTGGGTGATCTATCCCCTTACACTGTAAACAACACTGTTGCCTTAAAATTTTGAGTTCATTGAAATTAAAAATTTGAGTTAATACAATGAACATTTTTGAGAATTGACATCACCCATTATTCAAATAGTATTAAAAGATTTTGTAATAATGCAGTGAAACATGCCAAATTGTGCTATTTTCATGATTTATCACAAAATTTTTTATTTATGTGGTTCAGATACAATAATATTTTGAGTTTCTATTTATTAAACCCATTTCCTTCATTGTATTAACTCAAATTTTTAATTTCAAGTAACTCAACAATTTAAGGCAACCAGGTTACTTACTTTTTTAAGTTAAACTAACAATATTTTTTTACAGTGTAGGTGAAGTGTTTGATTTTCTCAGTTTTTAAATACTTTCTCCTATTTGTACAGAACCACTACAATGTAAACCCAAATAAGCTGGCTCCAAACAGGCTCATGCTCCACTTGTCACCATGATAGTACTCATGATAGTATTCAGATTACTTTAACAGTTTCAGTTTTGTGAACTCAAACTAATTAATTATTTTAAATGTTTTAGGGTTTAAAGTGTAAGAAAGCAATTTATAGGTAGATTTCCCAAAAGATATGGCTCTGTGGCATCAAAATATTGTCCCATTTGTTCCCCAAAGAACCTTTCAGTGAACAGTTCTTTCCACTCTAAAGAACCTTTTGTCCAAAATAAAGGTTCCATGGATGTTAAAGGTTCTTCATGGAACCATAAATGCCAATAAAGAAACTAGTATAGCAACAACAGCTAAACCACTGGCATGAATCTAGGGTGCTTGTTAAACAATGACCAATGGGATGTTCAGGAAGTCTGTTTGAAACGATCATTATTTTTAATTTCAGTGAGGTTTTCATTAACCTAACCTAATGTTACCTAGCCCGACTCACCTATTCACAAAATTTTTCAGCATACACCCATGATAACATGGAATTCCTCACTGATTTTTTATCTTGGACATTGTTATCAGTGGTCATAAAGTTCAAGAGGAAACTATGACAAGCTCAAGTGTTATTAAATCTTGAAGTGCATTGCACAGTACAATTTAGTTCCAAGATCCAATTGATTGTCAAATCTTTATGACGGCTAAATATGGATTTTATATACACTGTAAGAAAAAACAATTCTGAGAAAACTTTCCCATATCCTTTGCTCTCCACAGCCAACTCTACAATACTTTGAATATTATACATGGCAGAAGCTTGCTAACATGGACATGTTTTTTGACTTGCCCTCATCTTCAAAAACCATGAACAACACAATGTGAAAAAAACATGCAAAAGTATTCAACAATACAATAAACATCATATTCAGTCCAATGTAAAAGCTGAATAGAACAAATTGAGAACCACTGATATATAGATACACTATATTGCCAAAAGTATTGGGACACCCCTCCAAATCATTGAATTCAGGTGTTCCAATCACTTCCATGGCCACAGTTGTATATAATCAAGCACCATGCAGACTGCTTTACAAACATTTGTGAAAGAATGGGTCGCTCTCAGGAGCTCAGTGAATTCAAGCGTGGTACTGTGATAGGTTGCCACCTGTGCAATAAGTCCATTCGTGAAGTTTCCTCACTACTAAATATTCAACGGTCAACTGTTAGTGGTATTATAACAAAGTGGAACCAATTGGGAACAACAGCAACTCAGCCTTGAAGTGGTAGGCCATGTACAAACCTGATTCCAAAAAAGTTGGGACACTGTACAAATTGTGAATAAAAAGGAATGCAATAATTTACGAATCTCATAAACTTATATTTTATTCACAATAGAATATAGATAACATATCAAATGTTGAAAGTGGGACATTTTGAAATGTCATGCCAAATATTGGCTCATTTTGGATTTCATGAGAGGTACACATTCCAAAAAAGTTGGGACAGGTAGCAATAAGAGGCCGGAAAAGTTACATGTACATATAAGGAACAGCTGGAGGACCAATTTGCAACTTATTAGGTCAACTGGCAACATGATTGGGTATAAAAAGAGCCTCTCAGAGTGGCAGTGTCTCTCAGAAGTCAAGATGGGCAGAGGATCACCAATTCCCCCAATGATGCGGCCAAAAATACTGGAGCAATATCAGAAAGGAGTTTCTCAGAGAAAAATTGCAAAGAGCTTGAAATTATCATCATATACAGTGCATAATATCATCCACAGATTCAGAGAATCTGGAACAATCTCTGTGCGTAAGGGTCAAGGCCGGAAAACCATACTGGATGCCTGTGATCTTCGGGCCCTTAGACGGCACTGCATCACATACAGGAATGCTACTGTAATGGAAATCACAACATGGGCTCAGGAATACTTCCAGAAAACATTGTCGGTGAACACAATCCACCATGCTATTCGCCGTTGCCAGCTAAAACTCTATAGGTCAAAAAAGAAGCCACTTGTGAGTCTCCTCAGTCCCCAGACGTTTGCAGACTGTTATAAAAAGAAGAGGGGGAAACATGGCCTTGTCACAACTTTTTTGAGATGTGTTGATGCCATGAAATTTAAAATAAACTTATTTTCCCCTTAAAATGATACATTTTCTCAGTTTAAACATTTGATTATGTCATCTATGTTGTATTCTGAATAAAATATTGAAATTTGAAACTTCCACATCATTGCATTCTGTTTTTATTCACAATTTGTACAGTGTCCCAACTATTTTGGAATTGGGTTTGTAAATCACAGAGCAGGGTCAGCACATGCTGAGGCGGACAGTGCACAGAAGTCGCCAACTTTCTGCAGAGTCAGTAGCTACAGACATCCAAACTATGTGTGGCCTTCAGATTAGCTCAAGAACAGTGAGTCTGCATTGACTGCATTGTGCCAAGTGTAAAGTTTGGTGGAGGGGGGGATATGGTGTGGGGTTGTTTTTCAGGGGTTGGGCTTGGCCCCTTAGTTCCAGTAACTCTTAATGCTTCAGCATACCAAGACATTTTGGACAATTTCATGTTCCCAACTTTGGGGATGGCCCCTTCTTTTTGCAAAATGACTGCGCACCAGTGCACAAAGCAAGGTCCATAAAGACATGAATGAGTGAATTTGGTGTGGAGGAAATTGACTGGCCTGCACAGAGTCCTGACCTCAACCCGATAGAACACCTTTGGGATTAATTAGAGCAGAGACTGCGAGCCAGACCTTCTTCTCTAACATCAATGCCTGACCTCACAAATGCACTTCTAGAAGAATGGTAAAAAAAAATTCCCTAAACCCTAAACCTTGTGGAAAGCCTTCAAAGAAGAGTTGAAGCTGTTATAGCTGCAAAGGGTGGGCCAACTCCATATTAAACCCTACACATTAAGAATGGGATATCATTAAAATTCATGTGCAACCTTTGGCAATATAGTGTGTATATATATATATATATATATATATATATATATATATATATATATATATATATATATATAATCAACTAATCACATGGCAGTTGCTTCAATGCATTTAGGGGTGTGGTCCTGGTCAAGACAATCTCCTGAACTCCAAACTGAATGTCAGAATGGGAAAGAAAGGTGATTTAAGCAATTTTGAGCGTGGCATGGTTGTTGGTGCCAGACGGGCCGGTCTGAGTATTTCACAATCTGCTCAGTTACTGGGATTTTCACGCACAACCATTTCTAGGGTTTACAAAGAATGGTGTGAAAAGGGAAAAACATCCAGTATGCGGCAGTCCTGTGGGCGAAAATTCCTTGTTGATGCTAGAGGTCAGAGGAGAATGGGCCGACTGATTCAAGCTGATAGAAGAGCAACTTTGACTGAAATAACCACTCGTTACAACCGAGGTATACAGCAAAGCATTTGTGAAGCCACAACACGCACAACCTTGAGGCGGATGGGCTACATGACAGTGAGTTCATTTGTAGTGGTATCCAAAACCATAGTGGACGATATCAAGTGAACTCATTCAATCCCACAATGCACTGCTATAACGAGTGTACAACCGATGTACACTATGCAAAAGTGACAGCCTTTCCAGCACATTCAGTGTCAAAATTCACTCACTCATTTTCATTCACTTCTTCAAGTGAACTATATTAGTGGAGTAATGTAGGGAAAAGTGAATGACGGAATAGGAGGCGAACAGGAGACAAGCACAGCCTAGGAACTATCTATCCATCCATCCATCCATCCATCCATCCATCCATCCATCCATCCATCCATCCATCCATCCATCCATCCATCCATCCATCCATCCATCCATCCATCCATCCATCTATCTATCTCTAAAGCAGCCCAACATGGCCTTACTCGCCTTTGCTTTTTATGTAAACTTTAGAGTTAGTGATGTCACCAGCCCGAGAATAAGCTCGTTGTAGTCCAGCCGTTTGTTGTTGTCCTTAAAAAGCGATTTCTGTTAAATAAAATATCTCCCATTGCTTTTAACTTTGAGAATTGTAACTTTGTAGATGTTGTTTATGCTCAAACAGCAACATCACACACAAACTAAAGTTAAAAATGTGAAATCTGGTCAACCACCCATTTAAAAAAAAATTCACAAATGAAAAAAAAAAAAAAATCCTCATCGACAAGTAGGTCATGTCATGAAAGTTCACTCTCAGAAATCTATAATGCCAGTAGCTTAAGTTGACTTTTAATATATCATCTGCAGCCAGAGTGGCTTAAGGAGCGCTGTGCAGACTTTATTAGCTGGAAGAAAGTTTTTGAAGGCTGAAATAAATCGGCTTTGAAATTTCTGACACCAGAATTATCATCACACCAGATGATAACTGCTATCTGGTGCATCAAACCAGACTTTATTAAGATTTTTTTCTGCCAGTACATGTGCAGGATACAGGCTCACAGAGCATAACCTGAGAACAGGGAATTGCAGCCAGTATGCAGAGTATTCTGAAATGAATCTCATTTTCTATGCAGCAACAAAAACAAACACTTGTTTGTCCTAGAGGCTTAATGATCAACATTTGCTGGTCATGTTAAAATAATAATAATAATAATATATATATATATATATATATATATATATATATATATATATATATATATATATATATATATATATAGGACTTACTTTTATACAGTTTGTGTTTGTATCATTTGAGTTTCAGTTCAATGTTTCTCTCATATAGGACTTTGACAGTCCTGCTGAACCCTTACAGGGCTGACAGGTGAAAAAACTTCCTGAGCCGAGGAACAGAGTCTAAACTTAGTGCTATGAATTAGATCATAGCTTCGCAGAGCATGGAGTCTAATCTCTTAGGACAGACAGGTTTGGTGGACACCAACTTCCACTTATCTGTGTGCTTAGATAATCGAAGCAGGTTAAATCTTAAAAGTCTTATCTGCAATTCTGAATAGCAGATTAGAATACGTTTTCTATATGTGGTCAGTACACTTATAGGTTACGGAGGAAATTTCAAAGTAAACATTAACGTTTCTGAGCAGCTCTAGTCAGGTATGTCTCTCCATCGCACTAGATTCAACACCGCTCAGCGATTGGCCAGACATAGCAACAGCTACACGAGAAATCCACTTTCTCAGAAAATGACTCAACAGTTACAAGTTAACCTCGTAAGCACTTCATATCGGTGCGTTAAAGATCCATTTTAAACACGAGCAAGGTCAAAAGTCACATTTTCTGAAATCAAAACAGCATTTTTGGATCTGAGTCATTAAATGTTACATTGTGAATCTTTACATTGACAGATGTCAAACCTGAAAGCATTAAGAAGCTAATGTGCCTATATACAAATGTCACTTTTAAAATGAAGACAAAAACATGTGCACTAAAACTAATTCTGGTTCTTAGAATCATAACTGTGTTTGCATGCATTAGCTTTCACAAAGTAAAGAAGATCATTTGTTTTTACTACTTGATTTTACAAGGCATGATGAATGAACGTGGTGAGCTGGCCAGTTTGGCCGGTGTGCAATGAAAAGAAGCAACTACTGCTGTTGGGATGCATTTCCACCTGTAATCCTGATTAATTGTGATTTTTCTCCAGGACAAGGACAACCTTGGCTTAAAATCTGGACATTTGCCTGCAAGACCCCGTGGAATGCACAAAATAAAATTTGTGTCTGACTTTTGTGTCAGCTAAGACAAAGCTATAGCAGCAAAAAATACATTGGCACTAACCTGCATTATTCTGTCCAAAAGAAAATGAGGAATGATTTAAGAGGGAATTTGTTAAGAATGAACATCTGATTTACTAAAGGGATTATGTAAATAGCATACACAGAGAAAAAAAAATTCTTATAACAATCTGCACGCCACAATTTAAAATTCAGGGTCCATTTAGAATGCTCTTTCATTTGAATGTGTCATAACATATAAAAGAAAATGAAGCTTGGGTAAGTCCAAAATTATTTAACAAGTTGTTACCCTTCATATTAAAAAGATGGATGGGCTGTAATAAGGGGATATATCACTATCCTTGTTTTCTCTTTCAGCAGAATGCAGAATGCCAGCGGGCACAAGGGGAGAGAGCTCTCTGAGAGCAGTGCAGCGTGGGAAGCTATTAGTGCTTTCTTCAAAATGCTTCTGATAAAGACACGTGAACACAACAGAGAACAAAGAGCATGTTGCTTCACACACACAGCATCAGGTTGCCACAAAAACTCTGACTAGGGCTATTAATGAATTAAAACTATTTAATCAAATGAATTATGATATACTGATGAATATACTGAATCACGTACATCCATATTTTCTGAGAAAATGAAGAAAATTCAAATGCATTATATTACTGAGGTAGGCGATGCTTAATTAAAATAAAAAAATCTATAAATAAAATATAAGAATAATTACTATATTATACACTTTAAAACAGTATTTAAAAAGTTACCTTGTTACAATTTTGAGTTCATTGAAATTAAAAATTTGAGTTAATACAATGAACATTTTTGAGAATTGACATCACCCTATATTCAAATAGTATTAAAAGATTTTGTAAGCATATTGTGTAATTGTGTTTTATTTGTTATAATGCAGTGAAACATGCCAAATTGTGCCATTTTCATGATTTATCACATGATTTTTATTTATTTATGTGGTTCAGATACAATAATATTTTGAGTTTCTATTTATTAAACCCATTTCCTTCATTGTATTAACTCAAATTTTTAATTTCAATGAACAACATTTTAAGGCAACCAGGTTACTTACTTTTTAAGTTAAACCAACAATATTTTTTTACAGTGTATATATATATATATATATATATATATATATATATATATATATATATATATATATATATATATATATATATATATATATATATATATATATATATATATATATATATATAAAATTCACAATTATTTTTGAATTCCTTTGTATTGTTTTTTTGTAAAGCAGTGAATTATCATGTATAAATACATTAAATATATGCATATAATTAAATATATTAAATATTAAATGTAAATTAAATATATGTATATAATATTAAATATTCTTATATATATATATATATATATATATATATATATATATATATATATATATATATATATATATATATATATATATATATATATATATATATGATTGATGAATGATGATATCACATGCTTATAAAGAATTAAAACCAGGACATTATCCAATAATTTTACAGAAATTTCCATTAATCCTAAAACACAACATAATGCAATGTGTAATTCAAAATACAGGTAAAACCTGTAAAAAACTTTTATATTTAACTTAACTTTTATATTTATACAATACAATAGTTTACAGACTTTCTTTTACATGATAATGACACATGATAATTACACTAAAAACCAACAACAACAAAATGTATGATCTCATACAGCATAGACTACACTACATCTGCCTAGCAACGGAGAAGACAAACAAAAACTCTAGCCAATAAAAAGACTCGACTGGCATCATGAGAATGCAAAGAGTGTCTCTTGCACTAGACTTGCATCAGACTCAGCACCAGACTGGCACGCTGATATAAACAAGTAATGGGTTTTGACATACGAATTACCCTGACAGCACACAGGTATCAGACTCTTGCTACTGCCAGGAGAGTTTCTCGAGGTTGATTGTGTCATTAATACGCTAAACAGCAGCCTCAAAAGAACAACCGACAGAACTCAACTTAGATAAGCAGTCAGACTTTGTCATCAGTTGCTGTGTTGTGGTGAAATGTATTATGTTGATGTGTGTATATGTATATATGTGTGTGTGTGTGTGTGTGTGTGTGTGTGTGTGTGTGTGTGTGTGTGTGTGTGTGTGTGTGTGTGTGTGTGTGTGTGTGTGTGTGTGTGTGTGTGTGTGTGTGTGTGTATATGTGCACAAAAAATATTGAGGAATATTATTACAAATGAAAAGAAATATATTTTAATATATTTTCAAATGTAATTTATCCCTGCAATGGCAAATTTGAATTTCCAGCATTAATACTTCAGTCTTCAGTGTCACATGATCCTTCAGAAATCATTCTAAATATTAAATAAAAATTATATTCATTAAATAACTGCACATGGGTTTAGAACAACACATGCATGATCTAATTACAGAATTTTTCATTATGGGTGAACCATTATTTATATTTTATTATTTTTAGTAGAAACAGAGATTTTGTCTGAATCAGTACATAAAAGTCAGACGTCATCATAAAACACAGACAACTGATTAAAAACTAGTCCAAGTAGATTTCATGTGTTTTTTAATTATAAACTCTGTAAGATTGTGTCTCGGATTAAACAGACTCAGCTGGGTTTCCATACTAGGACATTAATAGCCCTTCCTTTCCACCACTTTTAGCACAGTAACTGTGGGTGAAGCACTCAGCCGCTGTATAAATAGTTCAGAGTTAATGCATTAATAGCAATAGTCCTGTTCGAAGTTACAAAGCACCGCACATGTGTCAGTACAAATAAAATGCAACAGGGAGCCTTGTCCTTACAAGAGCAATTGCAAAAGAAGTACTTCTAAAAAGAGCACAGGCGCATTAAAGGACCTTTAAATAAAGCTGAACTCCAGTCACTGGGTGAGACAGAAGGGTTTATTTATAGACACCAGAGGAAGATCCAACTAACAGGAAGAGTCCTGTCAGGAACGTAAGGTCAATGGTGCTATCAGCCAGTAACGCAATGTGCGGAGCTCCTGTTTTTCTAAAAACAACAATTGCCTGTGGTAAAAACAACATTAAAGTGTATAATAGAATGAGGGAAAAAACACCAGTCTAAACAGGGCCTAATGGATTTGTGAAAAGAGAACATTTCAATGTTTGATGCATGAAGCCAGGTAGCACAAAAAGCTTTTATGTGTTCCTTCCTCATAAAACCAGCCTTTTATGCTTTTACAGACTAATTCAGGACATTCCATCAGTCATTCACATCTGTGTCAATTCTGCAGCTTGTTTTTGGAATTTGAATCTACATTAAATAAAAATCAGGATTGAATCAAAACATATTTTCTCACATTCCTGTGCTTAACCAACAATTTTATTAAACTCTTACCTGTCTGATAGGACACTGAGTATGTGTTTTCACAGAGCTTCCTTAGTTGAAGCAAGCTTGGGAAAGCAGTAGGGTGCAAATTATGCATCGTGTAACCCCTCTTGTTCGATTGTCGAATCCCGCTTGGAGTGGGTGGTTCGAACAGGAGGGGTTACACGATGCATAATTTGTAACCCTCTAATAAGGAGGCTAAAGGCTGCAACCTCTAGCGTCAGTCGCTAGATCATCTTTTGAGCTCAGTGGAGTGAGGTTTTACTCGCACAGCGACTACTAGCTGGTTTCTGTTACACTACACTATACTTTTGTTCCTATAGATATTCAAGCCTACTTTTAAAATGGTCCAGTCCCAAATAGTTGATCAAAACAGCGTCCAAACCATGCCAGAATACACAATACTGTACGATATGATGCCAAACAACCAAAACTAAGCTAGGGAATCTTGTCATTCAGAAATTGCAAGTAACTTTCACAAATAATTGCAAAGAAACTGCAAGCACATTGAATAAAAGAAATTTTTTGGTAACTCTTTACTTAAAACCTTTATGTATAATGTATTATAAAGGTTTTATAATGTGTGTTATAATGCATTATATCTTCTCATAAATAATTGTAACCAAAGTTTAAATGGATTAGAATATTTAAAGATTCTTGGTTACATCTGAAAATGGCTGTTTGTCGTGTGTTTTAATGCATTATACTTTCTAAAGGCGTAACATATATATGAAATGATCAGACAGTGGACCTGCGCCTAGACACGACCACGACCACGGCCACGACGCATCCCTGAAGTGTCAGCAGAGACTCTCCCCTGTGAAGGCCTCATCGACACGACAGCCAGTGGCACTGATCCTCATCAATCCCGTCTCCGGCGTGATGACTCCATTTTCAACCAGATGGAACTGGATAAATATTCTAAATGTTCTGATCCAATCTGACTTCTGAACTGTAATGCTGCCTGAATCATAATCATACTGTTCGCGTTCATCGACCAGAGGAGAACTGGCCCCAGACTGAGCCTGGTTTCTCCCAAGGTTTTTTCTCCATTCTGTCACCTGATAAAGTTTTGGTTTCTTGACACTTTTGCCTTTGTCATCTTTGGCTTTTGGCTTGCTTAGTTGGGGACACTAAGTATTCAACAATATTATTGATCTGCCTTCATCTCTGAACTTACTTAAGCTGGACTATGACACAATCTTCTTCTAGATATGCTGTGCAGTCAAACAAACTTGCATTATTTTCCTGTTATCACTGTAAAGCTGCTTTAAAAAAAGCGCTATATAAATAAAGCTGACTTGAGATCATAAAATGCATTATAAGGTGCATTACAAGGCATAATAAATGCATTAAAAATACTTGGTTACACTTTATTTTAAGGTGTCATTGTTACAGTCAGTGTAATTATATATTTAAGTACAGAGTAATATTAATTAACAACATTAGGATTTTGTTGAGGGTTAGTTGCATATAATTATGCATAATTTACTGTTATTACTATGGTAAGTACATGTAACATATGTAACAAGGACACTGTAAAATAAAGTGTTACCAGATACTTTTATAATGCATTATACATAAAGGCTCTAAGTGTTATCTTGTAAAGCATACATCCTGTAACTCATTAAATCATTTTCTAAAAAAACTTTCTACTTCAAAATCTCATGGTTAATTCAATGTGTTACTTGCCATTCCTTTTTAATTATTTATGACATTTACTAATTTTTGAGTGAAAATAGTAACTCTCACAAAAAAATTATTATCACTAGCACACGGGCACATCAAAAAAGAGCAACTTTTGCTTAGTAACTATATTCTGCAAATTAATCAGGGATAAAAGAAAATATTTAAGCATGGAAAATAATCACCTTTAAAGGTACAGTAGGCAATTCTCGGAGAGGCTAGCAATAGCTAGCTAGCTTTGAAAGCATAATATCCCACCCTTCCTTCAGAGCGTCTCCAAAGCCACGCCTCCTTCAAAACACATGAACGCACACAGCCAGAGCAAACAAAAGCATCACGAGAGACAGCGCTAAACTACCTCATGTCTCAAAGCATATAACATTACAATAATAATGAACATAAACAACTTAAAGAGCACAGACCTGTACCGCCTGACTGCTGAAGATTCATTTCAGCGTTGATTGTGTTGCCATTGAAAAGCATAAATTCGAGTCACAAACCGTTCCTAGTAGAACGTCACGGGTTTACATCTCTTACAAATTACAGTAGTTATGACATGAATGAAGCATAAGCTTGGTTCCAGAGGAACTGTAATGGCTGCTGTTTCGTTTACAGTGCTCAGTGACTGACTTCTGTCTAACTCTGCATAGCATGAAGCGCCGCGATGACGTGTGATGTGCTAAAGTATAGAAATACATACGTTGACAGGCAGGTAGGACATCGACTGCAATGACTGGACGAACATTTTATGGTCCTACACCTCCCACAGACGATATATATACATAGAAATACAATTAGACCACTTAACTTAGTGATTCCTATCAGGATGTGAAGAGACTTTCAACCAGCACAACAAAGCATGTTTCTGGAACAAATCACCTACCCTGCCTTTAACTTAAACCTTAAAACTGTCTTTAGATCAGATCAATGATTGGATTACACTCAGAAAGCACCACATTGGAGTTTAGCCAGTCATGTTTAAACACAAGGGTCTGTTACTTGCTTTATTATAGCAGGTATAGTTTTTGAACAAATCTTAGTTCAAATAAGGTATAAACAAAGCAAATGCTCTTAACAGACGATAAATCAGGATACATCATGCTTCTGTTCCTTTTAAATCTATACCAGTCTTATGAAATAGCAATCCCTGACCTGTTAAGGCTAGCTAAGCTGGCTCTAACTTGGTTATGTTGTTGTCAGTATGCGTCTCCTGTTGGTGCTTTAGAACGTTGACAAACAGAGCAGGATGATCTTCTGATGTCAGACACAATGTTTTTGCCACACAAACATGAGAAAGCTCCGGGAACACACTGCATTGCACTAAGGGCCAACACTAGAGTAGCTTAAAAACAAACACACACATCGCCTCTTAGAGCCACTGCATGGATAATAGTTGACTGAATAGTTCAGAAAACAGATGGGTGTGTTGTCATATTTGAACTGAAGTGATCTTGCTAAAAGCATATAAAATCCTAAAACAGTAATTTTACTGAAAAGTAAATTTAATACTCAAACAAATAAAGTCCACTGGTGAAAATGCTTTTAACTTTCTAATTAAACAGAATTATTTTCATTGCAAACTATATTATGAGAATAAAAATTACAATTTGTCCCCCTTTTAGCACTGAATTCAGATATTTTTGTCAAAGGAGTTCATGTTCAATGGCACAAATTTAATTTGCGTCATAACCTTTAAAACTTTCTCAAAAATGTTTTCATGTAGTTTAAACCCCTAAGGCCCCTAAGGTTTTGCTAAGGCACAGTTTTTTGAAGAGCTCTAATAGCCGCTAGTGAAGGGTATGGGGTTTTGGATGTTCTTATGGTGTCACCAGCCAGCTGACGTTGTCATGATTTAATTTTCTCACAGCTCTCTAGTCACATGATTAGTCACATGGCTTTTATGGTACAGGTGATTGGCTCGCATGTCCTGAGTTTGATGCGTTCCTGGGTCAGCATATTTTGTTGATCCTGGAACAACATTCCTGTCCAAAAATTAAATTCTAATCCTATCCGTAACCCTAAACCTAACCCTGCCCATAAATTAACCATGATAGGTGAACAAGACTAATGTAGAAGCACTTAACCCTGTTTGTAAGACTAAACTTGACATAAACTGTAAACTTGTTCCTCAAACCTGATTGAATGATTGGAATATTGTTCCAGGATCAACAAACATGTTGTGGTGAAATCAGGTTATGCGATTGGCTTTTGCACCAGTCAACTAACATTGAGAAGAATGGGGAATGCCAAGCTTGCATTTTCAGATTATGCATTTTTAATGCGTACTTCTGTGTCAAAAGAATCATAAAGCTCATTGGCTTGTACACAATGTAACCCCAAAACTCAAAAAATTTACTTTTACCTAGCTGTGATGATACAGCAATACTAAGACAGCACTGCAACAGTATGTATAGCTCATGTTCCTCAGGAACTCTGTACTGGGGAGTTTCTTTGTTGGGCTACAGTCGTCTCTATGTCTGATAACCTCCAGGACGTAAGCTCCTCACACGCTCAACTTGAATGAGTGCCACTGAAAACAAAGAGTAGGTTGTCAAGGAAGTCAGACTTACAGAGCTTAGGAGAGAGAGGTAGACAAGATAGATGTGATATAAATAGCAGACCATGCTTTCTAAGGCGTATTCTTTTTTCGGGGGGGTGGCCGATGAGTGTTTTCAGATGGAAAACAATGGGGTTTGTGTGGAAAATCCTTGGAAGGGCTCCGTCCAGTGAATGCTATTTATTTATGAACAAAAAGAGGCTGCAACGCTTGTTAATGTCACGTCATCATCACAATGGTTTGTACACTGTGATCTCTCTATTTAACACACATTGTACATTCTGAAGCAGAATTTTACAAATATAAAATTAGAGTGCAATGTTCATTGCAGAAGGCAAAAAGACTAAAACTGACTTACTTTCTTCAGTGTAACACAAAAATACACTCACCTAAAGGATTATTAGGAACACCTGTTCAATTTCTCATGCACAAGCTCACCAAAATTGGACAGTTGAAGGCTGGAAAAATGTTGCCTGGTCTGATGAGTCTCGATTTCTGTTGAGACATTCAGATGGTAGAGTCAGAATTTGGCGTAAACAGAATGAGAACATGGATCCATCATGCCTTGTTACCACTCTGCAGGCTGGTGGTGGTGGTGTAATGGTGTGGGGGATGTTTTCTTGGCACACTTTAGGCCCCTTAGTGCCAACTGGGCATTGTTTAAATGCCACGGCCTACCTGAGCATTGTTTCTGACCATGTCCATCCCTTTATGACCACCATGTACCCATTCTCTGATGGCTACTTCCAGCAGGATAATGCACCATGTCACAAAGCTCGAATCATTTCAAATTGGTTTCTTGAACATGACAATGAGTTCACTGTACTAAAATGGCCCCCACAGTGACCAGATCTCAACCCAATAGATCTTTGGGATGTGGTGGAACTGGAGCTTCGTGCCCTGGATGTGCATCCCACAAATCTCCATCAACTGCAAGATGCTATCCTATCAATATGGGCCAACATTTCTAAAGAATAGTTTCAGCACCTTGTTGAATCAATGCCACGTAGAATTAAGGCAGTTCTGAAGGCGAAAGGGGGTCAAACACAGTATTAGTATGGTGTTCCTAAATTCCTTTAGGTGAGTGTATATTATCATTTAAAAGATTGAGGTTGCTAAGATTTTGCTTTTGAAATAAAAAAAATATTATGCTTACTAAGGCTCCAAAAATACAGTAAAAATAGTAATAGTAATTGTGAAATATCATTGCAACGTAAATAACCATTTTCTATTTTAATATATTTCAAATAATTTATTCCTGTGATGGCATAGCTGAATTTTCAGCAGCCTTTACTCTTCAATCACTTACTGACTTTTGAATGGTAGTTTATATATTTTGAAAAACAGTTAAAAAAAAGAAGAGAAACTCATATTGGTTTGGAATGACATGAGCGTGAGTAAACGATGACAGAATTTTTGGGTGAAATATCCCCTTAAGTACAAACAGTGCAGAGCTATAGTTGGCATGAAAATAAACAGTACCAGTAAAATTGTTCTCAACGCGTCTCATTTTGACTAATACAATAAAAGATCCCCACCATCCAGGGGGTTATGAGATTTTCTACGATCAAGTGGGGGATATCTCTACAGAGCCATCTGAAAGATTACAGGCTGAGATGAAGACCATTAGAGAACAGTAGATTTAAATCTCAATGTGTGAACTGCAGTGAATATAAGAAGTGCGTTGCTCTGAAAATAAGTGTTCTTTGTGTATGTTTGTCACTATAGGCCAAATTTTTGTTCACATGTTTAATGAGCTGCATATTTGCACAAGCTCACTACAATGGTAAAGTGTGCAAAAGGAATGTAGTTATCTGATGCTTTCATTTTTCAAGGGGCCAATGGGAATTCCTTTAATGCCACTGAGGCACAGTATCTTAATTAGTAGATCACCTCTGACATCTGTTATGCATAAAAGCTAAAGCAAGAGTTTCCTCTTTGCACAGCTTGATGCCTGACCTTAGTAAGACCCCAAGTAGAGTTTCTTTGTCAACTCCAAAGCATTGACCAATGGATGAGGTGCTTTGTTTATGAACATAGGGGGTCTACTAAAAATGGCACAGTACAGTTATGATGCATAATCAGAGTTGTGTCATCTGGGGCCACGATCCTTACTCAAGACAGCCACATGTTTGCTCATGAATATGAGGGTCTGCCACTACCTAAAAATGGAAGCAGTCTCATAACAAATTTTCTTTAAGCATAGTTACTGTCTGATTAACCACAAGCATTAAAGGGATAGTTCACCCAAATATGAAAAGAAGATATGAACCAAATAGTTTTCATGAACTTTGACTTCCATTATATGTACAAAAACCCCAACAAAAACGACATCAGGTGAGTAGCTAAATGATGACAGAATATATTTTTTTGGCAAACTATCCCTTTAAGAATCTACTGGTGAGGGTATAATCATGTTGAACAATAGCACTGTGTGGGAATAATATAAGCTAAATACACACTCATTGTGATGTGAAAATTGTTGCACAAGAGGTGTGCAATAGATTGTCAGGGCAAACCAAAGGAATCTCTGAAATCAGCCAGTGCTCTCAGTCACTGTTTACCTTGGACTAATGGCAAAGCCATCAACCTATCAGAGCAGAGCTCAGCCTATCGCTATAGAGATCAGCCTATGACAGCAGAGCTCTGTCTATCACTACAGAGATCAGCCTATGACAGCAGAGCTCTGTCTATCACTACAGAGATTAGCCTATCATAGCAGAGCTCAGTATCGCTACCTATAGCTATAGAGATCAGTCTATAACAGTAGAGCTCAGTCTATCACTATAGAGATCAGCCTATCGCAGCAGAGCTCAGTCTATCGCTATAGAGATCAACCTATCACAGCAGAGCTCTGCCTGTTGCTATAAAGATCAACCTATCAAAGCACACCTTTGCCTTTTATCAGATAATTTGCTGCTGAAAAAACAGGATTGAAATGCGCACTTGCTCTTCATATTATTGTATTCTAGTAGACCCAGCTAAGCCAATCTAATTTACTCTGTTACTTGTTTTACACCTGCAGAATTTGAACTAATTTAGTAACAAGGAAAATGTGAAAGAGAGAATGTGAAAACAAAACAGACAACTTATGTCATTATCTCAGCAATCGACAGACAGGTTAAATCAGGCTGTGCTCTGTGCCTCTGTGCCTTTTATATTTATCCCAATCTTGTGAGATAGCTGCCCTGGCCTGTCTTAGCTGTGTAGGCCATGGCTGTGTTGTTGTCAGGTGTGTCCCCTCTTGGGTTGTTCGAACACTTGCAAACAAAGCAGGATGATTTTCTGTTAGCTCAGAGATCCTATACAAACACAAACATGATTTTATTATATATATATATATATATATATATATATATATATATATATATATATATATATATATATATATATATATATATATATATGCAGTTTATGCTTATACTGATATAAATGTTTATAGTTTTTCTACTATAGTATTTCCAGTTTGACAGGGATTTCTCATGTTGTAGCTGCTTTTCCTTTTGTCTCTTTCCATCCATTAGAGTGACTCAAATACAAAATTGAATCTTCAAATAAAATGCAATTCCCCTTGGCCTAATGTAATACAACTGACACACACACAAAAACAAATAGGAAAGGCAAATATTCTTTTCACTATAAGCTTACACATGCAAACACAAAAGAAACATTTGAGCTATAGAGTGACCAAATTACTTAAATAATTTTAATATAACTATATCTATACTTAATATCAATATATGTATATTTAATATATAATACAATGTAAGATTGCTTAATTTCTATTGTTTTATTTAACTTTTATTGAACCATATAGAGCATCACCAACAGATCAACATAAACAGTTGCAATAAACTCTGTATAGCATTCCAAACAACACCAGTCATGTGGAAGTATGTTAATGGAGACTTTTCCCAGGCCAAAGAGGCTTTGCAGATTAAAAGAAAGATACTCAGAAAGGGTACGCAATTCCATGCAATTCCATGGATCCCTCCCATCTGTCATTAGATGCAACATTGCTGACAACATGTGTGAATCAGAAGATACTTAGGAAATCTAATCCACGTTTTTGATTAGTGGAGCATAATTTTTCAAATATATTGCAAATATTTAGCATTGGTATTTAAAAAAAAAAAGGTAAATGATATAGATCTCAGAGAGCACTGGCTTTGGCTGCAACAAAAACAGCGACACCTAGCTGTGGGAACTGAAACTGATTGTTTTGTTGTAGCTGATCAGGTGCAATGTGGTTTAAAGTGCATATTTTATGAACGATCAATAAACTGTGAAAAAAAAAAAAAAAAAAAAAAAAAACAGGTTAGGCCATGTTTTACAACATGTTCAATGAATCTGTCTCACACAGTGACCTATTTGTCAATCCAAATGGAACAGGCTGTGAAGAATGTTCTTTTGGCTCGCGTCTTCTCTCTATTTATAAGACATTTCCTCATAAATATTTGATGAGTACACAATACACTGCACCAGTCTGGGCTATGTGATTCAAGACAGATATATATTGTGATGTGTTGACATATTTGCACATGGGTACGGAAAGTATTCAGATCCCTCTTACATTTTTTACTCTTTGTTATATTGCAGCCATTTGCTAAAATCATTTAAGTCATTTAAGTTATTCAGTTAAGTTTTTTTCTCAATGTACACACAGCACCCCATATTGACAGAAAAACACATTGTTGACATTTTAAATTGATTGATTTATTAAAAAAGAAAAACTGAAATATCACATGGTCCTAAGTATTCAGACCCTTTGCTCAGTATTTAGTAGAAGCACCCTTTTGATCTAATACAGCCATGAGTCTTTTTGGGAAAGTTTTTCACACCTGGATTTGGGGATCCTCTGCCATTCCTCCTTGCAGATCCTCTCCAGTTCTGTCAGGTTGGATGGTAAACGTTGGTGGACAGCCATTTTAGGGTCTCTCCAGAGATGCTCAATTGGGTTTAAGTCAGGGCTCTGGCTGGGCCATTCAAGAACAGTCACAGAGTTGTTGTGAAGCCACTCCTTCGTTATTTTAGCTGTGTTCTTAGGGTCATTGTCTTGTTGGAAGGTGAACCTTTGGCCCAGTTTGAGGTCTTGAGCACTCTGGAGAAGGTTTTTGTCCAGGATATCCCTGTACTTATCTTTCCCTCGATTGCAACCAGTCGTCCTGTCCCTGCAGCTGAAAAACACCCCCACAGCATGATGCTGCCACCACCATGCTTCACTGTTGGGACTGTATTGGACAGGTAATGAGCAGTGCCTGGTTTTCTCCACGCATACTGGTTAGAATTAAGGCCAAAAAGTTCTATCTTGGTCTCATCAGACCAGAGAATCTTATTTCTCACCATCTTGGTGTCCTTCAGGTGTTTTTTAGCAAACTCTATGCAGGCTTTCGTGTGTCTTGCACTGAGAGGCTTCCGTCTGGCCACTCTGCCATAAAACCCCGACGGGTGGAGGACTGCAGTGATGGTTGACTTTCTACAACTTTCTCCCATCTCCCAACTGCATCTCTGGAGCTCAGCCACAGTGATCTTTGGGTTGTTCTTTACCTCTCTCACCAAGGCTCTTCTCCCCCGATAGCTCAATTTGGCCGGATGGCCAGCTCTAGGAAGGGTTCTGGTCATCCCAAACGTCTTCCATTTAAGGATTATGGAGGCCACTGTGCTCTTGGAAACCTTAAGTGCAGCAGAATTTTTTTTTTTTTTTTTTTTTTTGTAACCTTGGCCAGATCTGTGCCTTGCCACAATTCTGTCTCTGAGCTCTTCAGGCAGTTCCTTTGACCTCATGATTCTCATTTGCTCTGACATGCACTGTGAGCTGTAAGGTCTTATATAGACAGGTGTGTGGCTTTAGGCTTTATACTTAGGACCATGTGATATTTCAGTTTTTCTTTTTTAATAAATCTGCAAAAATGTCAACAATTCTGTGTTTTTCTGTCAATATGGGGTGCTGTGTGTACATTGAGAACATAACTTAAATGATTTTAGCAAATGGCTGCAATATAACAAAGAGTGAAAAATTTAAAGGGGTCTGAATACTTTCTGTACCCACTATATATATATAACATGGTGGTCACTGTTCTTTTTGTGAAGCCCAATTAGTCACTTAATAAAACTTCATTAATCTCCTTCAATAAGGTACATCTGAACTTAATCACACTTTCAATCTCCAAATTGTGCATAATTATGCAAAAACAGTTGGTTTGAACATCCAAAACATGATGTACTTATCATTTTGGCTCATCTTTCTCAGGAATTCAGAACATTCAAAAAGTATGCCTACGCATACTTGCGTTTGTAAGTGTGAAAAAAATGATCAGAATGGTCTTCAGGCTTTTGGATGATGAAATGACCCGATGCTGAACACGTGCAGACCTGGTAAAATGGGCCAGACCTGAAGACCTGTCATCTAAAAAAAGTATGTGAAACCTTGATGACACAGAATACATTAAACAATCTGTAAGTAAATAAAAAGTGTTAAATCTCAAAAGGGTTTAGAAGTTTTTGTCACTGAGCAATGTGGAGATTACTCAGCTTTCAGAAGAGTTCACATGATGCATGACTCAACACTCTCTTTGTATAATTCAAACAGTTAGAGTAATGCCTGCTGCTGCTCTCAGAGTGTGAGAAACAGCATGCCTTCAGCTTCCAAATCTGCATTTTTTTTAGCCACTTGAAATGCACCACTGTAACAGCCGGTATTCAGAGAAAGCCTTTTTCAAGTGGTTCCTCTTGTTTGTCTGCTATTCTCACTCTTCTCTAGATTGCCTCTTATAAAAAGCAATGACACAATCCATTCTGCCTAAGAATGAAAGGCTTTGTATTCAGAGGTGGGACAGTGAGGGAAAATGTCTTTATGCATTGATTTTTATTTTTACTAGCAAATGTTCAGAGGGTTATTTCAGGCACAAAAGTGGAAAAAAAAATCTGTCTGTTCAATATGTGGGATGAGCATTAACACTATGCTAATAGATTCAAAAATGCTCTTAGAAGCCTGTTGTTTTTAATGTTAATTGTATAAAAAGTACTATAATTCATAACACACCCAAAAACATATATTGTGTATATAACATATTGCTACAAAAGCACTGTTGGCACTTTCGGCGGTGAACAGGAGTCAGCATGGGCACCCAGACTGGTCTGCAGCTATGCAGTCCCATAGGCAACAAACTGCGATGCACTGTGTATCCTGACACCTTTCTATCAGAACCAGCATTAACTTCTTGAGCAATTTGAGCTACAGTAGCTCGTCTGTTTGATCGGACCACACGGGACAGCCTTCACTCCCCACGTTCATCATTGAGCCTTGGCCGCCCATGACCCTGTCGCCGGTTCACCACTGTTCCTTCCTTGGAGCACTTTTGATAGATCCTGACCACTGCAGACCGGGAACACCCCACAAGAGCTGCAGGTTTGGAGATGCTCTGACCCAGTCGTCTAGCCATTACAATTTGGCCCTTGTCAAACTCACTCAAATCCTTACGCTTGCCCATTTTTCCTGCTTCTAACACATCAGCTGAATAAGAATAATCTGCAAAATAAGAAATGTTAGCCCTTTAAGAAAAGGTTAACATAAAACTTCATTGGTTCTATGACCATCACTGATAACAAAATGAATACTTATCTGACTGTCCCATTACTACTTGTAGATCGCTAGGTAGGCCAGTAAGGTAACAAACTTTGACTTGTGAAGATGGCAGGTAGGTGTTCAGCACTTGTTGTAAACTGTGTTGACATCAAGCCACTCCTCTGGATAGTTTACTTTTAGTTTACGTTGTAGTTTTAGTTTACTTTGTGATAGTTTAGTTTACTTTGTTCTTCACGTCTTTTGGCAAATTACAGTACTGTTTACACAGTGTGCCTTCTGAGAACCTTACAAGAGTTAACATGATCTCAGAGGCTTAAACAGAAGGGAAAGTGAGTGTGCAAGGACAAAAGTTCACAACAGGGCAAACTGAGGACAAGCAACCAACACACCCTTATTTCGCCTGTTTCAGTATAACTACCAGTGTTTTGACTGTCTGTGTATGCCATACTGTATATCATGTAGACAGACCATTACTGTAGTGAACTGGATAGTGCACATTTATCCCACCCCAGATATCACGAGTCCAGCTTCAAACCAAAGCATTTTCTTAGTTGGATTTATCAGCTCTAAGCTCTGAGTTTATAAGGTCACAGGGAAAAGCATCTGCATCACCCTATTTATAGAAGCGCCAAGCTACAGCGCCACAGTGAGGGGCAGTAAATTGCTTCAATGACATTTCAATGCAGAGCTGCGATTTTTATCATTCTCACCTGACCACACGCACGGCATCTTCTCTGTGAAGAACACTGGGAGGTTTACAGCTTCATCCAGAGAAACCGTAAAGAACCGTATTGCAGTAAAGTGTCCACTTTATTTTGAGAGTTTTTAATTTATTATATTTCATATTTATTATTAGTGCTGTCAAATTGATTAATCACATCTAACAATTTTTAGAAATTACACTCATTGTGTGTGTGTGTGTGTGTGTGTGTGTGTGTGTGTGTGTGTGTGTGTGTGTGTGTGTGTGTGTGTGTGTGACACAAATTTGTATTATGACATGGGTATTACACTGGTATTACGAAGTAAAAATTACATATGAAATGTCCTCATATTTAAAATTTCTTTAAAAACATACTAAACAATTTTTCATTAAAAATGCAGAATGTTTCCTGTGATGGGTAGGTTTAGGGGTTTAGGGGTAGCAAAAATACTATTTTTAGTGCATCCTTTTTCAAAGTTCATGGTATTTTAAAAGAAAATATAATTACATTAAATTAGATAAAGCAACCAATATGTAACATCATCACATTTTTTGCAATATTGTCTGAAGCTGTGTCCAAATACACTCATTTCCATTTGCTCTTTCCTTATATAGTGTATACGTGCTGTTCACTATGTGGTGAATAGTGTATTAATCAGTCATTTGTTTTGGACACAGTATGTGCATGACTGCATAAAATACCTTCATTACTGACAGAAATAAGGAAAGGCAAAATTTCTGCACTGTCATCACATGCAAAATGAAAATCGGATTTGTGTGTCATGTGAATAGAGCCACAATGCAACTTTTGTTTACCATTGATGTTTTTCTTCTCCAAAATGATTAAATTTAGGCCTCCTAATCCCTTTTATCTGGTTAATCCAGTTGGTTTGGAGATTAGACCACTTTGCATGATTGGTGAATTCAGCCTTGGGGTGAAATCCCACTGTCAGGAACGAGCAAAAAGAGCGTGAGATGAAGTGAGAGACAGCGTTTGACAGGCCATGAAACAGTCCACCTGATTCTAGCAGATGCACCATTTCCCATCCACCATCAAGTGTAAAGAAAACCTGCCTTTTCTGCATTCATACGCTGTGGCGTTTCTGTTTTATTCGTGAAGCGGCAGAGCGGAGATTACAGTAGTATTAGTTCACATCCCAATGCCCTAATGTATAGATAACCTGTCAGTCAGAGTAGCACCAAAGCTCATTAAAATTTAATTCCTATGGTATTATGGATGTCTGCACGTGTGTTGTACCTGTGATTTGTTTTCACTTGCACACTCTCAAAGTGAATACAATGTTATGTTATGCAGCGCCTATAAAACAATGCTTAATTTGAGGTACAATAAGGCAAAATTCTGGTTACACTTTATTTTGATGTTCCACTTCAGACATTCGACTAACTATAAGCAATTTGTCAACTACATGTCAACTTTCCCCCGGTTTCACAGACAAGGCTTAAGCTAGTCCTAGACTAAAATGCATGTTTGAGCTGTTTTAACTGAAAGTAACTTCCACTGGCATATCTTAAAACATGTCAGTGCCATTGTTTTGTCTCAAGATGCACACCAGTAATGTTTTTTTTCTAAGGCACATTATAAAAGTTACTTAAATGCCCTAATTGAACTAAAGACTAATCCTGGCTTAATCTAAGCCTTGTCTGTGAAACCAGGCCTAAGAGTATTAGTAGACTGGTAGGTTAGGGTTAGGTGTTAGACAGGTTAGACAGTAGGGCATCGGGCAATGTCAGGACATTTTTGAGTATCGGACGACTTAGTTATTTCGGTGTGTTTATATTGTTCAGTAATTGATAATACAGCAATGTATACAAGGCACTATGGGCTTTTAGACTGAGGGGGAGTAGAGGCAGTAACAACTGACAGATTCAGAAATATCCGAGGCTGTGATAAATTTCCACCTCGTCTGAAGAGCTTCAGGGAGGCACAGATATATTAAATGGCAGCGTGGCGAGAGGCCTTTGGGAAAGGGCTGTCAGTGTGGGAGGTAGGTTGGGAAATACCACCGTGCTGGAGACCAGATCAGCATGACCGTCACGCCTCCTGGTGAGCTTCGGTATCTTCTCATGCTGCTCTCCCAAGTCACACACACCCTGGCTCAGCTTCAACACACCCAGAGGGACATGCATGACACAGAGAATAACACAATTCAGAGACCCACAACAGCACAGCATGACATAGATCCATCAATAAAGCCATCATTGATGGATTCTTGATAAGATCAAAGATGAAATATTAAATATTAAACATTCATGCCTCCTTTATAGTCAGTTTCAGCATCTGAGAAAACGCCAAACAGTGACAGTTGACACTGCATTTTCTTTTCTTTCTACAGTAGTTTAGTTTTTTTTTTTTGTAGTATATTTTTGAAGAGCTAAAGAGATAATTCACTCAAATTGGAAATTTCTATCAATTATTCTGTGTAACACAAAATAACATATTTTGAAGAACACTGGGTAGAAACAACATTGGACCCATTGACTTTCATTGTATAGCCACAATAAAACCAAAGCAACTTTATTTTGATAAGTCCACTATCGACTTTACTAAGTAACTTTGAACTTATAGGTCAACTCTCAATCATTAGAGTATTAGTAGACTGTATGCTTAATATCTGCAAACACTTTATTTTGATGCTCCCCTACAGACATTCTACTGACTATAAGTAACATTGCAAATGTCAATTTATTCTACTAACCCAAACACCTAACAGTTTACTAACACATGCTGATCACATGCTGTACTTGTCCAATAAAAGTTAATAATGGTGATGAAACCAAAATGTAAAGTGGTCATGAACTGCATTGTTTTATTATGTTTCCTGTGGTGCACTTATAATGTTAGTATGATTTTTTTTTTTGTATGATTGTCATAATTTAGAAATAAAAGGCATTTTCCTACCCTGATTTTAGCCCTCTGATTTGATCGCTCTGTTTGAAGGGGTGTGTCTGCTGTGAGACTTCAGTGTAATGTTATTTGTAGTCCATCCTGTATCGCTCTTATCTCCTCGTCATCTCACTAACACACCAGTGGGCGGGGCCAAAGTTGCAATGATAAAGTAGGTGTTGATTTTCTCAGTTCATGACCCCTTTAAGTTTATTTTAAGTGTACAAAAGGAAAACAAACATAGAGTTTATTCAATAATGAATTAATGAATCTGATGATCACAAAACAAAAAAACAGCTGTGGATCATCCAGGTAATAACACACAGTATGAATCAAGGGTACATAAACTTTTGAACGGGATTCCGATTCTCTGGATAAATGTTTTTCTTTGACCTACTTTTTTTTTCTTCTACTTTAGTATTTTTAAGTATATTTCTAAAAAGAGAGACTCTCAGTTGGTGCAAGTATCTCTTGTTGTTGTATACTGTAAACGGACAAAGAAAGCAACTAGGATATAAGCTTGCCGTTTGTCTGAGGATACAGAGCCATTATGTTAAAGAACTCAAGCTCTTTAACTCTTAAGGTCTTCCTTTATGCCCATTTCTTCCCACAAATGCCCTACTTTTTCTGCCTCAGTATTTTTAAGTATATTTCTAACAAAGAGACCTTCAGTTGGTGAAAGCAAGAGGAGGTCTTCTGCACACACCTGGGCCTTACATCTATTTGAAAGACGAGATGAGAAACACTTCAACGGGATGATCCATGGTAATGTTGTTTGTAATACTAAAACATTGTGAAATAGATAACAGATCAAAGACTTGGACCTGTCTCAGAGAAGATGCCATATTTAGCACAAATAAGTGCTAACACACAAATAGACTTTTTTTCATACCTTAAAGGGGTCACGGTCGGGAATTGATTTATTATATACCTGAAGCTAATGACGTTCAGACAGAATTACACTAAAATACCCGCTGCGTTACTTATTAAATGGCACCGCAACATAACTGGTGAATATTCAGTACAACACAGGCAGTGTGACCAGTGTTGTTCGATTACAGAACAAATAACTCTTATGAGTCAGTTCTTTTTAGTGGCTCAAAGCCCATCCATCCATCCATTATCTTTCGCTTATTCCGGGGCCGGGTCACGGGGGCAACAGTCTAAGCAGAGACGCCCAGACTTCCCTCTCCCTAGCCACTTCCTCCAGCTCTTCCGGGGGAACCCCGAGGTGTTCCCAGGCCAGCCGGGAGACATAATCCCTCCAGCGTGTCCTAGGTCTTCCCCGGGGCCTCCTCCCGATGGGACATGCCCGGAACACCTCCCCGGCAAGGCGTCCAGGAGGCATCCGAAATAGATGCCCGAGCCACCTCAACTGGCTCCTCTCGATGTGGAGGAGCAATGGCTCTACTCTGAGCTCCTCCCGAGTAACTGAGCTTCTCACCCTATGTTACAACCCTCCCTTGGCTGTTAACGGTCTAGGGATTTAGGGAGGGTAACATTTTGAACCATTTTATGAGTACTGCAAAAAGACCACTGTGTGTGAGTTGAGAACAAACGAGACCACACAAACAATGACAATTAAATAACCATTTAATAAGAATCACCCAATAACCACAAAAGAAAAATAACCATATAATGAATATAAGAAAGAAAAAAAAAAATCATCAATATCAAAAATATCAGAGAACAAAAGGGAACCTGGATTGTGCCAAAGAAACAAAAGTAATATAATCAAAAGAATCTTGCTAAACCATTTGCAACTAAACCTAAGCTAAAGAAAAGAAAGTAAAGAAAAAAGTATTCAGCGTCCAAGACGCCCTAAACTTCCCTACACTTTCTACAAATAGAAAAATACAAAGTGTGGCACGAATCCCCTTACCTGATGTTTCTAACAAACCACATTCCTACGTGTGTAGATGTACGTCACGTGACCTCTTACCTAAAACCCCTTTTCTCCACCCGAATGAAAATCACTGTAATGAGACTCACAAAACTACCAGTCTCTCTCACACGTTCTCAAAAGGGGGCGTACAAAAGATCATCAACATGACAGAGTTCTCCAGATAAAACACCAATAACTTAAAAGAGCCACCAAAAACAACAAATCATATCAAACAAACAAGCAGCCTCTTCCCCCTCCTTCCGGTGCAGCAGTCTGTTCCTTATAAAGGGTGTTCCCCAGGTGTTGATCATTGGAGCCGATGAGAACACACCTTCAAGGTAGCACAGCCAATCATGGACATCTGGTGTGATTGACAGCCCAGACAGCCTATCAGCACGCGACCTGTCAATGTGTTCGTAAAAGGGACAGACACTACAACAAAACAGACAGAAGGAATATGCCCCAAAACTCTTACGTCCCTAGGGACGTAACACCCTATCTCTAAGGGAGTGCCCAGCAACCCTGCGGAGAAAGCTCATTTCGGCCGCATGTATCCGGGATCTTGTCCTTTCGGTCAAGACCCCAAGATATCTGAACTCCTCCACCTGAGGCAGAAACTCTCCACCAACCTGAAGTGGGCAAGCCACCCTTTTCCGACTGAATCAAAGCCATACAGTACAACTAAATGAGATTTAAAGTGGTGTAGTTTACTGTTTTTTGACAATCTGTAGTTTAAAATACATGTTATTTGTAATTATAAATATATATAGAACAGTCATATATTACTTTTTCATGAGCATTTTCTACAAGTTTATTATAGTTGAGGTCAGATTTTATATTCTTTCAATTTTTGGACTGAAAGAGAACTTCTGGGGTACTGTTCTAACAGTACAGCAAGCTCTTTAATATCAAAATATCAAGAAAATATAATCCTTTTGATAAGACTCCAGTAGGACATGCTGAAATTATCTACACCAGACACCAAAAAAAGAAGATTTCCCATGACACCAGTTATCAGAGAATATTCTGTTCAGCACTTAAATTGGAATGACACAGCATTTCTGGACTTCAGAGATATTTAAAACATTTTCAATAAGGCCTATATCAAGATTTTAGGCTGTGGAATAGAATGGTCTGTTCAAACTGATTTCTGGAATCCTGCGGTTTCAATATTCTGGCAAATCTGCCTGATGGATCAGATCTGTTTGAGCAGCAATTTCCTGCTTCTCTGATCAGACAGAGATGCATGCTGCAGAAAGCCAGAACATTGGAGAATTAATAAAACACACGAGTATTGGAATATCTAGTATGACGTTTTTCTCGCAAGTGCAGTTTACTGATTATTCAATTGCCATAAAACTTAATGTACTTAGCTCTCGGACCTATTGTATCATTGCATTGTCATTATTTACTCTCTCTCTCATGTCATGCTAAACCTGTATGAATGTCTGGACTTTCTCCTATGATAATTGGGGCTTTTTTCCACCCAAAGTTGCTAATTTAACTAATTTGCAAAATTGGAACTTTGCATAAAACAGATACAGTTTCCATCTCATGTGTTCAAGAGAACAAAATCTTTGCTTCCTGGGAAATTAAAATATCTATAATAAAAATGGAAGTTGCTGCAAATGGAGGCTTCAACAAGGCTCTTTTTTTGTACATCATAATTGACGCGCAGATGAAACAATAAATGGGGTTGCTTTATCTTGTGTTCAGAGGCAGATGCCTGGTGTTTGGGAATGCATTTCAGAAAGACCAACATTTGAGATGCTGTGCAAGGAAATTGGTTAGTCTAGTTTTCAAATTCACGTGAGTTTTTTTGTTGAGCATTAAGGGATTTATTTGGTAAATGTGTTTCCATCATAGTTTATGCGCCTTTATCTGCCTCAATTGACATATGTTTCTTATGCACATTGCATTTTGGGATATAGCAGTTTTTTATGCAATATCCCAAATTTCACATTAAAATGGGGAGGGGATGGAAACATAGCATTGCAACAATGGCATTGGGCCCAACCACTGGAGCCAGAAGGGCTTAAGCCTTTCAGCACACAGCATAGCCAGATGATAACAGGGTTATTGTGCCCGGACAACCTTCAAATACCATTGTCTCACTGGACAGTTCAAGACGCTGGTTTGAGTTATGGAATATTATGGAGCTTATTGCATGAAGGCTCTTATTGAGGCTTCACACACTTCATATCAACGGAAAAGAAATGGAACGAGTTTTAGGATGTAGGTTGTAATGTCACTGCCTGTACTAATGAATATTAAGAATCTTGCCCTGACGTGGAGAATTAGACTGCCCCGTTATGTTAGCTAATTAAAATTCATTAGACAAGGTAGGATATATAAATATTATATTTATATATTATATTTCATGATTTGTTATCACATCTTTAGAATCTTTTGACAAATAAACTTTATAATTAATGTGGTTTAGGTAACATAAAATTTGAGTTTCTATTTATTAAACCAATCTCCTTTATTGTACCAACTCAAATTTTTAATTTCAACAAACTCAAAATTTTAAAGCAACCAGGTAACTTACTTTAAGTTAAACCCACAATATTTTCTTAACAGAGCTGTAAAAAATGATATGAACAATAAGTTATGACAGCATGTGTTTTACATTGCTATGACCTCTGACCTTGAGGATGAATATTAAAGAAAGTTAAATGAGCTAATATTGATGTGCATAAATGTATTCATAGTCTGTCTGTGATATGATGTATTATGAAAATATTAATTCACATTTTAAATATTTAAATATTAATGCATTTATATTGCCCTATAATATATCCTTAATATAACCTGGTTAAATAAAGGATACATAAATATATAATATATATCATGTAAAGTGGTTGCATTAAAATGCTTTATAATAATTGTTTAAAGTTTTTATAATGCACTTCTCACTGTATAATTTAGTCGCCGTTTCTATGTCATTCAGTCTGATGCTGACTTATTCGTCCTATTGAGTTTCATCTAAATGGAACATGAATGAAAGCATCATGTATTTACTAGGAAAAGTTCTAAAGAAGCCAAAGTTCAGTGCAGAAGAAAAAAAAACACACATACACGCACAGTTCAGTGAGTCTTTGACTGTTCCTGGGACTATATCGATCTGACCTCTGCAGAGCAATCAACTGTCTATGGAAACATCGATGCAGGCATCAGGCCTAATGCATTTTAAATAAGTTTAATGTTGCCAGCTCCACCAGGATGAATACAAATAGACCATTACAAAACTACAGAAAGTGCAAAGTGAAGAAAATACCATCAAAACTGTCAATGCAAATATATGAAACAATTTCCAAAGTATGAGACAAAAAGACAAATTCTGTGATTTGCACTGAATAGGACTTGACGTCAATGCAATAAACTCAAGACTGCATGTAGGAGCTAGTTCTAATTTGTCAAACCTAATGAACTCCATAAGATTATATGCATTTCATATAATGCCAAAGCCTTTTTCTCAGTGAGAGATTAGGCCTTTTCTTTTCAAATCAAGTTAGAACAAGACAGGCAGCGGCACTGTTCTCAGTGGAAAAACCCCCTTGTTTTATCCACACTCCCAGATTGACCTCCAAGGGCAAAGGACAGTGCATGGGATTCTGTGTGACAGAGCAGGCAGTGTTATTAAACCCCTGGGAGGTTATAACTCTTACACAAGCTAAGATAGGTACTGAGAGAAAACACCTAACAATCTCGATTTCCCAACCGTTCAACTTAGAAAATGAGAAAAATATTACCTTCAAATCGATAATTTGTGGAAAACTGGATTGGATGGATGGATGGATGGATGGATGGATGGATGGATGGATGGATGGATGGATGGATGGATGGATGGATGGATGGATGGATGGATGGATGGATGGATGGATGGATGGATGGATGGATGTGCGAGCAGACAGACAGACAAATCAGACAGAATGACAAATAGACAGAATTAGACTGATAGATTGATAGATAAATAGAACGATAGATAGATAGATACATTGATCAACAGATAGAACGATAAAGCAAGATAGACAGACAGATTGATAGAGAAATAGAATGATAGCTAGATACACTGAGCAACAGATAAAACAATAAAGCAAGACAGACAGACAGACAGATAGACAGATAGATAGATAGATAGATAGATAGATAGATAGATAGATAGATAGATAGATAGATAGATAGATAGATAGATAGATAGATAGATAGACAGATAGACAGATAGACAGATAGATAGATAGATAGATAGATAGATAGATAGATAGATAGATAGATAGATAGATAGATAGATAGATAGATAGATAGTGTTCTGCTTCCTTTGATGGACAAAAACAAAACATGATGAGTGCACAGGATTTTATGACAGGATGTGTAGATGCCACTACTGCTGCCGTCAGTCATATGCACCACGTTAAACTCAATTTCCATGAAGAGAGAACAGAACAACAGTCAGCTTCATTAGTGCTGGTGCCATCCAGTAGAAAGCAGCCAGTGTGTCTCTCTACAACCCTCTCCTGATGAGGTTCTGGACAGCAGATGGCTTCTCTCACAAGGCTAAACTAGAGGAGTACATGCCGGACTGGCCAATTTATTCATTCATCAACTTACTTTTTGCATTTGCTGGGAAGCTAAAAATACCCGATGCACAAGCAAGAAGAACATACAAGTCTAAACAGTTTCTGACATTTTCAGTGTGTGTCTGTGTAATCGTAGCTGCTAACACGAGCTCTTGAAGCTCCTCCCACTTCTAGAGCAGCAGCTCATTTGCATTTAAAGGGACACACACAAAAACGGCATGTTTTTGCTCGCCCTCAAAAAGTTTTAACATGCTATAAAAAATTATATTCAAGATTCAAGAGTTTTATTTGTCACATACACAGTTATATACAGAATATACAACCGGCAGTGAAATGTAAACAACCTTCATGTGGGGTAATATGTGGGGTAATTGTGGGGTATTACCCCCCATATGTGGGGTAATTTGAGATAAAACTTTACATACACACTCTGGGGACATCAGATTTATTTTATATCTTGTAAAAAGGGGCTCCTTTAACAATATTAGTTTTGATCAAACAAATGCAGCATAAAAGACATAATTTTAAACACATAAAACAAATATCTTACCAACCCCAAACATAAGTAAATAATAATATACTAAATATAAATTAAATGTTTGCTTATTGTTTTTATGCTTTACAAATTCAGTACAAAATAGCATAAGAATAACCGAAAATTCTTCTCAAAATGGCGCCGCTGTGTTTGGTCGCCGTTCAGGTCGCCGTTCAGGTCGCTCCACGAAGACTGTGCTTTTATTTACTATTTTACTTTCTTTTACTCTCAGTTTTTACAAACTTATCATCTGCATTGATCTACTACGACAGCAAAACTCTTTTGGACATTGGTTACCTCTACACTGGACTGTTTCAGGACACTTTCGCCGATCCTCTGTGGCCATCTGAGATCCTTCGGAACGCCGAGTTGAACAATGGCCAGAGCCAGCGGCGTAGAACAAAGAAACACCGTGGGAAACGTGCTGGTATCCGTAACAGACTGAGGAAAAGGGCATTCAGACCTCCTCTCCCGAGCATTCTTCTAGCAAATGTTCAATCCTTGGATAATAAGATGGACGATCTTAGAGCCAGGATAAGTTTTCAACGGGACATGAGAGACTGTAATATCTATTGTTTGTCTGAAACATGGCTCACGCCCGCGGTCCCGGACACAGCTGTGACGCCGTCGGAGAACTTCTCTGTTTTTCAGATGGACAGAACAGCCGAGGCCGTAAATCCAAAGGCGGTGGAGTGTGTTTCATGATCAACAAGAAATGGTGCGATCCCAGGAACATCACCATTCTCTCGCGGTCCTGCTCACCTCATCTGGAACATTTAACAATCATCTGCCGCCCATTCTATCTGCCTAGGGAGTTTTCTGCGGTTGTCGCGACCGCCGTTTACATCCCACCGCAGGCAGACACAGCGCTGGCTTTATCTGGCCTTCATGATGTTGCCAGCGGCGCCATAAACCAACATCCCGACGCGGCATTCATTGTCGCGGGCGATTTTAACAAAGCAAACCTAAAGAAAGTCCTGCCAAACTTTCACCAGCACGTCTCCTGCCCCACACGAGGAGCAAACACACTGGATCACTGCTACTCTCCGTTTAGAACGCCTATAAAGCGCAGTCACTTCCAGCGTTTGGCAAATCGGATCATGCCGCCATTTTCCTCACTCCCGAATACAAACAAAAGCTCCTCCAGGAACCCCCGGTGAGGCGGGAAGTTAAGCGTTGGTCACCCCACTCAGAGACCGCGCTACAGGCAGCTCTGGGCGATGTGGATTGGGACATGTTCCGGCGAGTTCAGCTGGCGTGCGAGTTCACAGGCGTGGCGCTTTGCTTCATCAACACGCTTACAGAGCAAGCCACGCAAACAATAACAATAACGTCCTTCTCAAATCAGAAACCGTGGGTGGACAATTCAATCCGCGCGGCAGTGAACGCACGCACTGCTGCTTACAACGCCGGTCTCCATTCAGGGAATATGAATGAATACAGATCGTCCTGCTATGCTCTCAGACGAGCAGTTAAAGCCGCAAAACTCCGTTATAAAGACCGAGTGGAGTCTCATTTCCAACTCAACGACTCGCGGCGCATGTGGCAAGGTCTGAGGTCCATCTGCTCCTTTGGATCTAAATCCTCTGCAGAGGCAAGCGTTGATCCGTTGCTCGTGAACGAGTTAAACTCTTTCTATGCTCGCTTTGACTAACCGCGTAACAGCGCGACTCCGCCAAGTGGCGCGTTAGAGGAAATTACTCAGAGCAGCAACAATCACGTGATCTCTGTCTCGGAGGATGAAGTTCGGAGAGCACTCAAGCGTGTGGACGTCAGGAAAGCTGCTGGGCCGGATGGTATTTCAGGTCGTGTTTCTGCGGTCCTGTGCTGATCAGCTCACCGGGTTGTTTACATCTATCTTTAATGAGTCCTCGCACGCTACATCTGTGGTCCCCACCTCCTTCAAAAAATCCACCATCATCCCTGTCCCTAAGAACAGTAAACCCTCTTGCCTAAATGACTATCGTCCAGTGGCTCTCACGTCTATAGTCATGAAGGTCTTTGAGAGACTCATTAAAAACACCATTTGCGCTTCATTCCTGACACTTTGGACCCTCTTCAGTTTGCCTATCGTCCCAATAGATCGACTGAAGATGCCATCTCTCATGTCCTCCACTCCTCCTCACTCACATCGACAGCAAAAGTGGGAACTACGTAAGACTGCTATTTATTGACTATAGCTCAGCCTTTAACACCATAGTTCCCACCAAGCTAACCTCCAAACTCCTGGATCTCGGCCTGAATCCTTCTCTCTGCCACTGGATTGAGGACTTCCTCACTGGCAGGCCTCAGGTGGTGAGAATAGGCCAGTCCACCTCCACCTCCATCACCCTGAGTGTGGGAGCTCCACAGGGCTGTGTCCTGAGCCCCTGCTCTACTCTCTCTACAGGCATGACTGTTTGTCCACACACAGCTCCACCTCTATCATCAAATTTGCTGATGATACTGTTGTCCTGGGCCTCATTTCCAACAACAATGAGACGGCATACTTGGACGAGGTGGAGCATCTAACATCATGGTGCCAGGACAACTGTCTCTCTCTGAATGTTGGCAAGACCAAAGAAATGATTGTGGACTTCAGGAAGAGACAGCAACGGACATACTCCCCCTCATGATCAGCGGGTCACCAGTAGAGAGAGTGAGCAGCTTCAAGTACCTGGGAGTAAACATCTCCGAGGACCTGACCTGGACTGCTCACATTCAGACACAGGTGAAAAAGCCAGGCAAAGACTGTACCACCTGCGCCAGCTGAGGAAATTCAGGGTTTCACCAGCTATCCTGAAAACTTTCTATTTAGGGGCGATAGAAAGTGTTTTAACTCAGTGCATCACAGCGTGGTATGGGAACAGCACCAGTCATGACCGCAAAGCCCTGCAAAGAGTAGTGCGCTTATCCGAGCGTATCTCAGGGTCAGCTCTCCCGTCTCTGCAGGACGTCTACACCAAACGCTGCAAAGGTAGAGCTACCAAGATCATCAAGGACTCTAATCACCCTGCAAACCCTCATTTCACGCTGCTACCATCTGGTAGCGCTTCCAAGCCTGATGGCCAAAACTGAGAGACTCAGGAGGAGCTTCTTCCCCAGGCCATCAGACTCCTGAACTCAGTCACTTAACATCACGTGACTTCACGTCAGGATAAACATCGATACACTGACATTGCACTGCACTTTCTGTTCTCGTTGTTACTGTGTAACAACCTGTTATAAACCTGTTTGCACATTATACTCTTTATACATTTGTTAACCACATATTTATAAGTCTACAGTTTACTCACTGCAAAGTCTACTTCAATTATTTTATTCCACTTTATCCTTATTTGTTACCTTTTTTTTCTTTGACTTGATTATTTATAATTCTACAGATATAGACATATATATATATAGATAGTACTTTTTTATATCCTATTTCTATTATAATTTCTTCCTTGTGTTTTTAACTGTGAATTTGCACTGTCCATGGAGCGGACCTGTTTACATTTCACTGCCGGTTGTATATTCTGTATATAACTGTGTATGTGACAAATAAAACTCTTGCATCTTGAATCTTGAATCTTGAAAATAATTCATAAAGAAAAGCAAATTTTTTATCTATATTTTTAGACAAACAAACAGACAGCTAGATCGATTATATATATATTTTTTTTATTTTTTTAAGTGATTTTTAAGTTATTAAACTGATTTTAAATGCTAATTCCTCAGTGCACCTACAGGACTGATGACTCAGACTCTCAGACACAAAGCCAATATAATATACCGATGCTGACTTTACAAGTGTTTTAGCAATGAAAGATTTATTGCAGCATTGCCTTATGTCTATATCAGATGAATTAAACATCTCCTGCTGATTTGTGCTGGTTTTGCACATTTGATGCTGTTCCCTGTGTCAAACAGTGTGAAATGACAGTGTTTCCATTTTGCACAGATTCTGTAATATTCTAATTTCCTGACACAACAGCTTTAGCCTCTATAGAGAACCACTAGGGAGAAAAACAGTGCCTATACGCAAATCAATTTAAAGAACAGAGCAAAACTCCAAAATTCTCCAAATCTATAGTCCATGTTCACGTCTCTGTTAGTGAGCACGACGCACGTGTACATGTGACGATGGCCACATCACATGTCTGCTCTGGGGCTCAAAACCTATTTATGGACATGTCTATAGCAGTGCAACTCCTGAATGGGAGGGGAAGAACATCATTTCACCATTTAAAGAACCCATTAAATCAAAATGGGAGTTTTAGCTTTTAGTCCATGTGTGTTGGCTGCTATACACTAGTGTACTACCAAACAGTGACGAAAATAACTTTTAGTAAATTTGCTTTCAAATTTTACCACATAAAATAGGGATGACTGATCCTGTATTAAACAGATTTTTGTCCAATCAAATGTTCTCTAGAATGACATTGTCTATCCCAGTAATGTCACCAGCAATTGACTAGCTTCACTTAAATGGTAAAATTAGATATCTAAACAATGACAAAATTAGCATTCCAATGTAAAAAAAAAAAGAAATTCTAAGATTGACGCAACTTTCCATTTCTTTTTTCCATGACCTACTTCCTGCTCACTCAGTTCCTGTCTATTCAGAACATATTAGCTTCCACCTTTTGTTGAAAAAATAATTCTTTCCGCCTGCATTGGAACCACTGAAAATGTCGAGGTTAAAGAATAAAAGACTACCGTTGACACCATGGCACGTGCGGAGGTCCACACGGACGTCAGGTGGACCATGGGACACGTGCCGCGTCCCACATCCTTTTGATTGCTTCTTCTCTCATCAATTGCTTGAGAAACCAAACAAGAGACAGACAGGCAAATAGCACTATGACACATTTTGTCAAAGCAGAAAATGAATGGAACATGGAAAAGATTGAATGGAAAAAACCAACGTTAAAATGGTCGATTATGAAAAATTAAGCTATTCATTCACAAGTTACTGAAAGCAATTTGGGAAGTGATGTCATCTAATGTGCATCTGCTTTGCCAAAACAGAATCCCAAATGAGTCAGTAAAAATCTTCAGAAAGAGCCTTGCGTGATTAAAAGAATCATTCACCCAAAAAGCTATCTCTTTTCCATGCAATTGCAATGAATGAGGATTTCATGATGCAAAAGCATAATAAATTTGATCCACACCATTTGAGTACTATAAAAATACCATGAAGCAGGAACATCTGAACATCTCGAGTCACATATTTGATTCAATTCACAAAACTAGTCTGAATGATTCGTCCATAAATTCTCAATATAGTTCCTCACAGAATCAACAGTCATATGAAAACGTACATGAAAACAAAAATGTATGTTTTTTTTTATTATTATTCAGTGAAAATCTTGACATCTACTCTAGCTCTCCTTGACATTTACATAATGACATATTTTCAATGAATCAGTTGATCCAGTTCACAGAATTGGTCGGAATGATTTGTTCATGAATCTTATTGATATGGTTCTCACATTCTCACTGGCTCAATGGCCTGGTCCCCACACAAAGCAATCACACAGTATGTCTTCCGACGACTTGGATCCTTGCTACACTTTATTTTGATGGTCCCTTTTGAACATTCTGTTGACAAGTAACTTTGCAACTACATGTCAACTAACTCTCAATACAGTATTAGTAGACTATCTGCTTAATATCTGCTAACTCTTTATTGTGATGGTTCTACTGACTAGAAGTAACTTTGCAACTATGTCAACTTATTCTAACCTTAACCTCTACTAACACTAATGATAGTAGACATGTAGGTGCAATGTAACTTAGTCAACAGAATGTGTTAAAGGGACCATCAAAATAAAGAGAAATCGGTCCTTTAACCAGCTGCTATAGTTCCAAATAGTCTATACCAACTCAGTTCTATCTTAAAGATATCAGCGGTCTCAATCATAACAGACGTTTAATACAAGCATAACAGCTGAATACATGCTTTGTGGGGTCATTCTGGGACTCTTATAAGGTGCTCTGGGACCTGGGTAACTATGGCCGTTACCAAGCATGGTTGAGAAGACAGCACTGACATTCTGCTAGGACACTTTGCTTTCAAATGCATTTCCCATTTAATATATTGTATTAGTTCTCATTCACCTCTGGGGCTTGCCAAATACTGCCGATACTACCATAAAGTCCAGACAATTCACATCTTTTAGACAGAGATTGATTTTAAAGGGCCATGCACTTGCTTAAGAAAAATGTCAGTGCAATTCTTTGCTTTATTTAAAGTTAAGACATACATGTTCCTTAATCAGCATATTTTGTTGATCCAACATTCCTGACCCCAAAATTTTGTGCTAACCCTATCCATAATTTACCCCTAAAATCAGGGGGAAATTATATAGGTGAATTACACTGAAGTAGAAACACCCTTGTTGTAAACCTAAACTTGACATAAACTGTAAATTTGTCCCTCAAATCTGATTGGTTGATTGGAATGTTGTTTCAGGATCAGCAAAGATTCTGAATCAAAGAATCACGTTCACCACTGTAATAGGCCACCTGAAATTGCTGGTCATTTACTGACGCTTTCATATCTGATGTTTGTTGACATCCTCATAAAGTCAAAATTGAGTCCGTTTTATTTTGACCACAGGATATTACACTGAAAAAAAAGCATGTTTTTCACAGCTCAGAAATTATGTAAATTGTCAGAGCATAATAACGGAAAGCCTTTCCTCATTCAATCAAGAATGATCTTCTGCATGTTGCATTATGCATGTATTGCAAAGGAAAAAGCCTCATGTTTTTTAAATGCAGGACATGCAAATCATAAATGAACAGACAGCTGCACTTGGGGAGATTTATAGACTTTTCTACTCAGCCCACTCTACAGAACTATGCTGTACAAAACAAAAACTATATGTTCATCCCTTTGAACAAAGTGCATCAAATGTCACCATGGCCTTGAATGAACTGATTTTTGATTGGGTAACTTAGAGATCCCTGCTTTCTCCTCCTCTGTATAGTACAGAGCAGCTGTTCCAGGAAACGGCTGTGACACTGAGGAAAATTACAGGGCTAAAGTGCACCACACTGGCCCTCCAGCCCTTCAAATTAGCTGGCATTCTGCAGAGCTCTCGTCAACACGAGTGCTAATTAACATCAACAGGGGGATGGTGAACAGGGGTTTGATAACTGACTATATCATACTGTCCTCTAAAACCAGATTATTTGTTATTAATAATTTGAAGGCAATGGGTTTTCCTCACTTTTTACAGTGTACAGAAGTACTTGATTTTTTAAAATCAAGTTAGAGGAAATTACTCAGTTAGAGGAAATTACTCAGAGCAGCAACAATCACGTGATCTCTGTCTTGGAGGATGAAGTTCGGAGAGCACTCAAGCGTGTGGACGTCAGGAAAGCTGCTGGGCCGGATGGTATTTCAGGTCGTGTTCTGCGGTCCTGTGCTGATCAGCTCACCGGGTTGTTTACATCTATCTTTAATGAGTCCCTCGCTACATCTGTGGTCCCCACCTCCTTCAAAAATCCACCATCCACCATCATCCCCCTAAGAACAGTCCTAAGAACAGTAAACCCTCTTGCCTAAATGACTATCGTCCAGTGGCTCTCATGTCTATAGTCATGAAGGTCTTTGAGAGACTCATTAAAAACACCATTTGCGCCTTCATTCCTGACACTTTGGACCCTCTTCAGTTTGCCTATCGTCCCAATAGATCGACTGAAGATGCCATCTCTCATGTCCTCCACTCCTCCCTCACTCACATCGACAGCAAAAGTGGGAACTACGTAAGACTGCTATTTATTGACTATAGCTCAGCCTTTAACACCATAGTTCCCACCAAGCTAACCTCCAAACTCCTGGATCTCGGCCTGAATCCTTCTCTCTGCCACTGGATTGAGGACTTCCTCACTGGCAGGCCTCAGGTGGTGAGAATAGGCCAGTCCACCTCCACCTCCATCACCCTGAGTGTGGGGAGCTCCACAGGGCTGTGTCCTGAGCCCCTGCTCTACTCTCTCTACACGCATGACTGTTTGTCCACACACAGCTCCACCTCTATCATCAAATTTGCTGATGATACTGTTGTCCTGGGCCTCATTTCCAACAACAATGAGGCGGCATACTTGGGCGAGGTGGAGCATCTAACATCATGGTGCCAGGACAACTGTCTCTCTCTGAATGTTGGCAAGACCAAAGAAATGATTGTGGACTTCAGGAAGAGACAGCAGCAACGGACATACTCCCCCTCATGATCAGCGGGTCACCAGTAGAGAGAGTGAGCAGCTTCAAGTACCTGGGAGTAAACATCTCCGAGGACCTGACCTGGACTGCTCACATTCAGACACAGGTGAAAAAAGCCAGGCAAAGACTGTACCACCTGCGCCAGCTGAGGAAATTCAGGGTTTCACCAGCTATCCTGAAAACTTTCTATTTAGGGCGATAGAAAGTGTTTTAACTCAGTGCATCACAGCGTGGTATGGGAACAGCACCAGTCATGACTGCAAAGCCCTGCAAAGAGTAGTGCGCTTATCCGAGCGTATCTCAGGGTCAGCTCTCCCGCGTCTCTGCAGGGCGTCTACACCAAACGCTGCAAAGGTAGAGCTACCAAGATCATCAAGGACTCTAATCACCCTGCAAACCCTCATTTCACGCTGCTACCATCTGGTAGCGCTCAAGCCTGATGGCCAAAACTGAGAGACTCAGGAGGAGCTTCTTCCCAGGCCATCAGACTCCTGAACTCAGTCATAACATCACGTGACTTCACGTCAGGATAAACATCGATACACTGACATTGCACTGCACTTTCTGTTCTCGTTGTTACTGTGTAACAACCTGTTATAAACCTGTTTGCACATTATACTTGTACATTTGTTAACCACATATTTATAAGTCTACAGTTTACTCACTGCAAAGTCTACTTCAATTATTTTATTCCACTTTATCCTTATTTGTTACCTTTTTTTTTCTCTCTTGACTTGATTATTTATAATTCTACAGATATAGACATATATATATATATATATAGATAGTACTTTTTTTTATATCCTATTTCTATTATAATTTCTTCCTTGTGTTTTTAACTGTGAATTTGCACTGTCCATGGAGCGGACCTGTTTACATTTCACTGCCGGTTGTATATTCTGTATATAACTGTGTATGTGACAAATAAAACTCTTGAATCTTGAATCTTGAAATGTAATTAAGTATCAAAAGTAAAAAGTACTGATCGATGAACCATATATTTATTCTAGCCAGAACTAGGGAAGTCTCTTATGAGACATAAGAGAAGTCTCTTATGCTCACTAAGGTTGCAATTATTTAATAAAAAATAGTAATATTATGAAATTGTATTACAATTTAAAGTAATTATTTTCTATTTAAAAACAAATTAGAAATGTAATTTATTTCTATGATGCAAAGCTGAATTTTCAGCATCATTACTCCAGTCTTCAGCATCACATGATTCTTCAGAAATCATTCTAATATGCTGATTTGCTGCTCAAGAAACATTTATTATTATTATTAATACTGAAAACAGGTTCTGATGTGTAACATTTGCATTTAACACATACACTATATTGGCAAAAGTTTTGTGACGCCTGCCTTTACATGCACATGAACTTTAATGACATCCCATTCTTAATCCGTAGGGTTTAATATGGAGTTGGCCCACCCTTTGCAGCTATAACAGCTTCAACTCTTCTGGGAAGGCTTTCCACAAGATTTAGGAGTGTGTTTATGGGAATTTGACCATTCTTCTAGAAGTGCATTTGTGAGGTCAGGCACTGATGTTGGACGAGAAGGCCTGGCTCACAATCTCCGCTCTAATTCATCCCAAAGGTGTTATATCGGGTTGAGGTCAGGCCAGTCAAGTTCCTCCACACCAAACTCACTCATTCATGTCTTTATTGGACCTTGCTTTGTGCACTGGTGCACAGTCATGTTGGAACAGGAAGGGGCCATCCCCAAACTGTTCCCACAAAGTTGGGAGCATGAAATTGTCCAAAATGTCTTGGTATGCTGAAGCATTAAGAGTTCCTTTCACTGGAACTAAGGGGCCAAGCCCAACCCCTGAAAAACAACCCCACACCACTACACCACTGCATCTGACACTTTGCATTGCACTTGGTGACTTAAGACTTGGAAGCAGCTGCTCGCACTGTTCTTGAGCTAATCTGAAGGCCACACAAAGTTTGGAGGTCTGTAGCTATTCTGCACACGGTGCGCCTCAGCATGCACTGACCCCACTCTGTGATTTTACGTGTACTACCACTTTGTGGCTGAGTTGCTCCCAATTGCTTCCACTTTGTTATAATACCACTAACAGATGACCGTGGAGTATTTCACAAATGGACTTATTACACAGGTGGCAACCTATCACGGTATCTACGCTTAAGAGTACTGAGCTCCTGAGAGCGACCCATTCTTTCACAAATGTTTGTAGAAGCAGACTGCATGCCTAGGTGCTTGATTTTATACACCTGTGGCCATGGAAATGATTGGAACACCTGAATTCAATGATATGTGTCCCAATACTTTTGGCAATATAGTGTGTATACACAAACACTTTCTAGCAAGGCTTATTCAAAACAGCATTCAAAAGAGATTCACTTTATGCATTTATCAATTAAAATAAATGTTTTAATAATAACCGTCATTAGCCCAACTTACATCCCAACATTACATTCTCTTATAAGATAATCTTTAATTTAATGATTTTTTATATTACTATTATTAAAATTTTTACCATATAAGAAAGTGCTGTATTCACATGGGTTAATTTAGGTTTCAATTACAATGAAGATGAGTTTTATGGCGAGATGCCAAACTCATGACCCAGTTTTTTCATGGTCAGGAGTTCGCCTGAAGGCAGGGAATATTGATCCAGCATTCCAATGATTAGAAACACACATAAACACAGCTGACAGCTCACAAACACAGAGTGTTCAGTGATTTGAGCCAACCTAGAAACCTAAAGAACAACCGTGCAGAGACAGTCGAGACAGAGATTGTGTCCTAATGGAAACAATGATAAGAGAGAGAGAGACTGAATTAGCACTAATTTTCATGGATGTAGACAGCATAAGTTCATTGTCCCACCTATTTGGAACCTAGTATCCAATTCACCACACACAAACAGCAAAAAAGACATCACGTGCAGGGCAATGAAAAGATATAATGAAAGATAATTTATTAATTACAAATATATAAAGCTCTTACTTTTAGCTTTTCTTTTTTTACTACTTTTTAAATTCCTTTCCTGTCCTCAAATCTGGACATATATAAGACATCAAGAAAATCAAGGACAAATTCAGTTCTGAACAAAATGTGTGTTAAACTGGGAGAGCAGCGTAAACCCCCCATTGAAAACAGCATGGATCATTGACAACAGAATGATATTAAGTTAACACAAAATTAAGGAGGAGCTGGGGAGGAAGTAGGTTGCAAAGCAGCGTGCAGTGGAAGCAGCCAAACGGGCAGACTGAAATTAAGCTGTGCTTAAGTAAGGCGCCCTGTTTGAGAGTTGCCAACTGAGTGCATAGGAATCGGATCAGCTGATATGGGCGGGGTTAGAATTTTGCCATTGAATTTTGAACTAACGTAGAATGCTTGATTTTTGAGTGGGTTTCAGGCGTAAGCGTAGGTTTTGAGTGGGTTTTAGGCGTTTTTGTGGGTTTCAGGCGGTTTTGTGTGGGTTTTAGACGGATTTGAGAGGTTTCAGGCATTTTTGAGAGGGTTTCAGGCATAACCATAGGGTTTGAGTGGATTTCAGGTGGTTTTGAGTGGGTTACAGGCATTAAGGTAGGGTTTAGGTAGGTTTCAGGTGTTTTTGAGAGGGTTTCAGGCATAAGGGTAGGTTTTATGTGCATGGGTTTCAGGCGTAATAGGCTTGTAATAGGCTATCCGTAGTGAATCAGGGTAGGACAAAAACACATTTAGGAAGTATTGATGGTGTATTAACAAATTTTTTTTTATTTAATTTTAAACAAAAGTTACATAGTGTACCTTTAAATGAACTAGTGAGAGTATGGAAAGTGTTTTAAGAGTGTTTATTCTCTAAAGTCCCACAGTGCCCATTTGAAGAAACAGCCAGGTGTGCTTGTTTCTCTCATCTTACAGTGGAGAAATGAAGGAATAGTTTGAGAAAGGGAAAAAAAAAAATATCTTTGTAGCTGATCCCGCCATTCACCTTTGACTGCTGGATCAATATCTGTGCTTAGATGTCAGAGCTGACTGCTTTTATTAAATGAGTGAAACTGAAGCTTTGCTGAAGCTCCCTTTTATCCACAACCCGACGCTTCAGTCATCTAACCTATTTTACATTAAAAAGCTCTTTTAATTTCTCCCTTTCCTTTGTTAAAGCATGATGAGTACTTCAAAGCCAGCATGTCAGTATTTTCGACAGAATTTTTGTCTTTCTTTATTACAGACTGCAAAAGCACAGGTATTTGTTAAAGTTCTTTTGTGGATTGGGGGCATCTGGGTTCATTGCATCTACAGTTGTAGTCAAGCTTACCTGATAAAACTGACCTCAAGACATCTCAAGGATTGTGTTTCCAAGGCTTCAGATCACTGAGCTAAATTATTCAGTTGTGTAATTCAGTTTCTATAGACACAAACTTTTACACCCACATACTGCTCAGAATGTGATACTTCTGAGTCTTTTTTAGTTTTGATGCTGGTCGCTATTCACTGCCATTGTATGGACGAGCGTGAGCAGGACATTTTTTTATTATTATCCTTTTGCAGTCCATCAAAGAAAGAAGGGTATACGGCATTAGAACAACACCAGGGTGAGTAATTTATTCATTTTAGGGTGAACTATCCCTTTAAGTCCACAGCTATGCAGTCGCTAGGGGATTCCTCAGTCCACTGATATATTCTCATTCCTTGATTGGTTTCGTTCTTTAAAGGGTAATGAAACCCCCCTCTTTCAGCTCAACTCTACCTCACAATATTTTTGAAAAATGCAACTTGAATGTGAGAAGAAAGCAGGGGAGAGGGTGTGGGTGTGGCAGGGCAAGGCAAGGCAGAGGAAGAAGGGGGCGAGTAGTCTTGCGTAGCCAGACCTTCAGACTGACGGCAGAAGGCCTGGACTCTATTGCAGCTTTCAGTGGTCAAGGACTGCCCAAGAGGACGTTTGACTGACACGTAACGCAACCAATCAGTTCGTTTTATTTTCGTGTCGTGTTTAGAGGCGTGAAAATGTATGTCACATGTCCCTATAATAACAGTCAGGCCTGCTTTTATAAATTATTAATTTGAGAACGTTGTGCAAGTTTACTACAACAATGGAGTCGCAAACTTCACATACTTTTGAAAACCCAGCCTTTAGTTGATTCTGGTCTCATTGGGCTCATTGTCAGTTGTAAACACGATGCCGTTCTTCTTCCACAGGGGAGCTGAGCTGTGGCATTTGTTTCCAGACGGGCCATTAAAGAACACGACACACATATCTCACAGACATCCTGTAGAATTCATCCAATCAGATGATGACTTTGAAAATCCTTAGGGTTGTGAAAATGCCTTAAGCAACGGTAATTGACCATGCAGTAAAGTTTACAATAATAAAGTCAACAACCAGATAACTTGCATCATGTGAAATCACTGTTCTTTGCACTCATTCAGGCCAAATAGCTAAAAACATTTAAAATCACTGACAAGATGATGCTTTCCTTGCACTCCAAACTTTAGAGAATCAGATTGATGTGTATCCCTACAGTAATCTGCACACATGTTTACAGGACACTTTTCTCACCCATAGAGGACAATGGCTGATGCTTCACTACTGCTTGTCTGCACAATAGGATGGCTTCTGTTTATCCCTTCAGGCTATTATTAGGGCAGACATCATGTGGCAAACAGGCACACGTGTAAACTGACTCATCAAACAACAAAAACATGCAACAAATAGCTGTTTTCTCCTATGTAACAAACAAAAATGATCATGTTTTTGCTGTGGAAAATAATTAAATAAATCACCATACACTGATAGAAATGCTAAAGATTTTTTCGACAACTACAGATTTTTGACCTTGCAGGTCTTCAACAGGCTAAATCTCTATAAGTGAAATAAACCAGTCATATAGAGACAGGTAGGTCTACTTTTGAGAGTACTGACACGTTATCTATGTTTCCATCCAAATTTGTGAATTTAACTTGTGTACAAAATTGGAACATTACATAAAACATTAGAGAATAAAGCACAGTTTCAAGTTGACGACTATTTAAACAACCTTAGCACATGGTCTGAAGTGCATGGTGCAAGTGCACTTAGGGCATGTCTGAATCCACTTTTGCTAGTTTAACGATGGAAAAAACAGTCAGCGAGCACTTTTTGTTTATGGCTTCTTTTGATTTTAACAGATTATGTGTTTTGTTAACTGTAACAAAAACCACAAACCATAAAAAGCCAAGAGTCAAACTGTCCAACTAAAGGAAACACTGATCCCCATAACGGTGACCAAACATTTTCAATAAAATATCAACATCTAAACCTCTTTTAATTCTCAATAAGAGCTTCTATAGATGTCTTTCAGGGTTGGAGCCAAACTCTGCAGGACACCGACTCGCTAGGACTGAACTTGCCTACCCCTGCTCTAAGTAGAGGAAAACAATGGTATAATTGTACCCTAAGGACCAGTTGTGTACCTTTAATGGTGCAGTTATACGTTTTGTTCCCCAAGGAACAAAACTGTACCTCCACTGTACCTTTTTTTCTGACAGTGTATTCTCTTAATGAGTCATGGGTGTGTTTTGGGTGTAACGTGCAATAAACCAATCAGTCTCTTATCTCCCATTGATTTTAAAAGCCAGTTTGCTTGCACCATGGCAGAATCACTATTTACATGGCAGAAGACAGAATGCTTCTCCAGAAAGGAATCCTTTTATATTTAATATTTAAAAAATGTTGTGTGCTGCCCTGTGTGTGTAATAAGCAGAGTATACGTGCGTTGTGCACCCACCTATAGGTGCATATTACTAACGCGCCCTTTAAATAACACCAAAAATACTGCGCTATTGACTTTAGACCAGGTTTTTGTTGGTCAATGGTGCAGTCATTTTCAGTTGCCTCAAAATAGCAACACACCAACAATGTTCCCTTGTTTTCAGACCAGCACACCCATGGGCAAACAGATGGGTGTGAGCGCATTTTCTTTTTAAACAATGTGGTGCTGGATGTGAAAATTATAACTGCGTTGGGCTGAAACTAGCAAAAAACACTTCGCACCTGCTGTCGTATTGCACAGTGTGTATGATAGGGCCCATGCATTGGCTCAGGCATTTTAGAATTTCTTCTTTTTTTTCTCTCAATTAAGTGTGGTTTTTATGTGCATTTTTAGAATTTATGCACATATTGGAATTTCCATCCAGTTTTTTATGTGATATTTCATAATTCACAAAAACATGTGGATGGAAACTAGCTAACAGCTATAGTGACTCTTACCCCTAAATGTACAATATTTGCACATTATCCTCTGACAGTGTGAAATAGAATAAAAATAGCCAAATGAACTAAGCTAAAATAAACTGATTCAGCAACTGGTCTAGGATTAGGAGTCACCAGACAAATGAATTATAAATCAATTCTTTTAATGATTCACTTTTTACTGACTCTCTAAAAAGTAGGCCATTAAAAGAAATGTATAAAGTTGCTTGTTCACACCAGTCAGAGCTGGACGGGAATCAGGGTGTGCGCCAGTTAATAATATTAGGCTATATAGTAGTTATATAATATAGCTGTGATTAATTATTTACTGCCTCCTCAAAAGTATTTGCAGAATCGTTAATGGAATCATGAGGGAATCTGAATGATTAAACAACTCCCATTGCTGTTCACTAGCACCTGATTTTCTCAGATCTGAGTTGGAATGGAAAAAGAGAATCACTTGGACAGAGTAAAAGGAAAGCAGGATTGCAGAGGAGGGGGTCCTCCAAGAACATAACATGAATTTATGTAGGTCATCGATTCAGAAATGTGTGTCAGTGCACAAGACGAGAGTGATTGAGTGAGTGAGTGAGCGAGTGAGCAGTCCTGGGGACTTCACTGGAAGAGGAAATAAATGAGAGGTCAGGAGAAACTATTGATCTACTTATTATTAACTGAGGTATATTACCAAACCATCTGCTTAAACAAACGAGAATGTGTTTCTGAAACACATAACTATAAAACTAGCTAAGTCTTGTACTGAACAGCGTGCTAACAAATAACTATCCAAAAGAGTTTGGAAATGCTGAATTATACAATGCATATCTACACCTTACAGAGCTGACAGTCTACTTGAATAATACAAATTTATAATTTATAATACACTGCCCGCCCAAAAAAAAAAAAAAAAAAATTATTCTTCATGCTCCTCCCAAGCATTCTTTCACAGTTTGAGCCTGATGATTCTTGACATTGTAATCCTGGAATATGGCCATGATGTGTCTTCCTACATGGTTGTTTAAGAATTGAAAAGCTACACACTCCATCAATTAGGGTTGGAAGAACTGTTGCCAAACTTACAACATGCTAGAAATATAATAATCACTATGATAATGATCCAATCATTGACTCTTAAGCATCTATCAAAACGTTCAAATAAGTTTGAGAAACTTGGCTTTTCTATTTAAAATTCTCACAATTCTTGTGAATTTATCTATCAAAACTTAACTGTGTTCAAGAGAACAAAAATCAACAGAAATTCTGGTCCAGCTGGGGGAGAAAAAAACCAAAAAAACAAAAAAAAAAAAAAAATCAGCAAAAAGTTAGTTAAGTTGGTTTGTTTCCGATCTAAACTAATACCAAACTTGGACTCCTGAGCAGAAGAAACCCATCTTAGTTCTTTAAAACTTCCCAGACACTACATAAAGGCTCTCACATTAGATTTATATCTACAATCTCTTTATTCAGGAATATGTGTGTCATCAGGAACATCATGCATCACTAAAACTCAAAAGCACCTCAAGGGAAATTGGTCCATTATCCATTCTCTCAAGTGACCCCGTTTATAAGCGAGACAGACTGAATCTCTCATTTTCCCAGCTGTCTGTAAAGCCTTGGCTGCCAAGCAGATGGACAAATCATTGTTCTGCTCACAAGACAGACGGATATACCACTGTCACAGTACGAGATGAGATGACAAATCTAGGCTGACGGCACAAACACCAACATAGGCTTGTCATTTTTTTCATTATTTAGATCCAGTGGCAACATTTTTCTTGCTTCAGTGTGAACTGTGATGTCTGGTTTAGACGAGCAAAGATCCTCAGGGGTTACAACAAGTCAGAATAGATTAAGTTCTAAAATCATTTTAGAGAGACTATTAATCTCCAGGCAGTGGGAGGATGGAAACAGATGGCATTGTTTTATGGCATACTCAGATGAAGTTTTTGGAAAACAGGTGTTTGTGCATGTTTGCATTTGAACTCTAATATTACTATTCATAAAAATAATTCATTGTTGTTGAGAGATGAACAATGCAGGAGTGATTTCCACAAACAAGCCTGCACGTGCCATCTGGAACAATAGGAATTGTGTTTGTGTGGGGTTGATTGGGTTTTTATCAATACAGCCTGGACTACTAAACTTCCAATAACCCAGAACGCCCACAAAACGAACCCAACTTAATGAGTCACACCGCAGAAAACTGCAGCGCTGCTTCAATCCAACTGGAACACCATCTGCAATCAACAATGGCAACAAAAAAAGAAGAAAAAAAAGCCAATCATATGCCATCTAGCTTTGAAAATGGTTCTCTTTGTATCTGCGGAAAGGCAGGTATGAATTATGACTCACATGCAGGTTCAATAAAGACTAATAATCAAGTCACTCACGTGAGGTGACAGCTGGAGATGTTTCACATGCTCAAAGCATGACTGATTATTACTATAAATAATGACTGCACGTAATAAAGCTGCATACTTATAACTCATATATTTGTGGTGTATAGTAACAAAAATGACACAGCGTGTATTGTGTAATGTGAGACAGGGTTTCGTTCTGTATGGTGAAGCAGATGGTCTTGTTCTGTCAGATTCTTAAGCAAGTCTCTGTGTATCACAGCGTGTGCTGAGACATTGTACAGAGGCTTCTGGTGTAATTGTGGCAGCTCGACCTGCTGGAGACAATCATGAGAAACACACTGCCTGATGCACTTACTGTTATGAGCTGCAGGATGTTTGTAGCACTAACAAAATGCAAAAATAACCCAAAATTATAATTTACATTTACAAATAATAATATAAATTATTTATAAACTTCTGTTCGAAAGTTGAATGATTTTAAGAAAAATAAATGCTTTTATTCAGCAAGGATGTATTAAATTGACCAAAAGTGATGATAAAGGCCTTTATAATGGCACAAAATAGTTCCATTTCAAATCATGTTTTTTTTTTTTTTGTTTTTTTTTACTGTGGTAAAAGAATTCAGGTTTTGAATTTTTTTTTTTTTAAATCAGAATGGTCTGACACTTTGTATATTTGTGGCACTTGCTATGTGAAAAAAAAAAAAATGGAAAAGGATTTGGAAAGTTTAAACGGTCAAAAAAAAAGTCACTTGTACTCCTTGATGACTTGTACTCATCACCATAAAATTCTCTCAAAATATTATTGTACAATATTACATTAGTTTTACTGGAAAAATGTTACATTTGAGGCATTTGGCCACTTTTGACTGGGAGGAGTATGAGTGTCAGAGGGTCAAATCCTGAAAATCACCATTTCCACAGAAATATTAAGAATCATAACTGTTTTCAAGAAATGTTACTTGACCACCAAATCAGTATATTAGCATGATTTCTGAAGGAATGTGTGGGGTTTCAATTATGGGCCTATACAGGGTTAAATTCTGATCCCTATATATACACTCACCTAAAGGATTATTAGGAACACCTGTTCAATTTCTCATTAATGCAATTATCTAATCAACCAATCACATGGCAGTTGCTTCAATGCATTTAGAGGTGTGGTCCTGGTCAAGACAATCTCCTGAACTCCAAACTGAATGTCAGAATGGGAAAGAAAGGTGATTTAAGCAATTTTGAGCGTGGCATGGTTGTTGGTGCCAGACGGGCCGGTCTGAGTATTTCACAATCTGCTCAGTTACTGGGATTTTCACGCACAACCATTTCTAGGGTTTACAAAGAATGGTGTGAAAAGTGAAAAACATCCAGTATGCGGCTGTCCTGTGGGCGAAAATGCCTTGTTGATGCTAGAGGTCAGAGGAGAATGGGCCGACTGATTCAAGCTGATAGAAGAGCAACTTTGACTGAAATAACCACTCGTTACAACCGAGGTATGCAGCAAAGCATTTGTGAAGCCACAACACGCACAACCTTGAGGCGGATGGGCTACAACAGCAGAAGACCCCACCGGGTACCACTCATCTCCACTACAAATAGGAAAAAGAGGCTACAATTTGCTCACAAAAATTGCAGTTGAAGACTGGAAAAATGTTGCCTGGTCTGATGAATCTTGATTTCTGTTGAGACATTCAGATGGTAGAGTCAGAATTTGAGAAAATTAAACAGAATGGTAAACAGAATGAGAACATGGATCCATCATGCCTTGTTACCACTGTGCAGGCTGGTGGTGGTGGTGTAATGGTGTGGGTGATGTTTTCTTGGCACACTTTAGGCCCCTTAGTGCCAATTGGGCATCGTTTAAATGCCACGGCCTACCTGAGCATTGTTTCTGACCATGTCCATCCCTTTATGACCACCATGTACCCATTCTCTGATGGCTACTTCCAGCAGGATAATGCACCATGTCACAAAGCTCAAATCATTTCAAATTGGTTTCTTGAACATGACAATGAGTTCACTGTACTAAAATGGCCCCTACAGTCACCAGATCTCAACCCAGTAGAGCATCTTTGGGATGTGGTGGAACGGGATCTTCGTGCCCTGGATGTGCATCCCACAAATCTCCATCAACTGCAAGATGCTATCCTATCAATATGGGCCAACATTTCTAAAGAATGCTTTCAGCACCTTGTTGAATCAATGACACGTAGAATTAAGGCAGTTCTGAAGGCGAAAGGGGTCAAACACAGTATTAGTATGGTGTTCAAAATCACAGTATTAGTATGGTGTTCCTATATAATATATTTAGGTGAGCATATATATATATATATATATATATATATATATTTTATATTTTTTATATATATATATATTTTAGAGGGAAAAAAGAAAAGAAAAACACACAACAACATACAATCACATCCAAACAACAGAACAGTCATTTGGTCACCCATACATTCTTACATAAACATATTATGGAAGTATATCTCAGATATACAGCAGGCAATAATCATGTCACAGAGGCATAAACACAACCCATTTTTCCCAATGTAAGTATTTATCCATCTGTAAGTTTAATGCGAATGTCATCCTCTCCATATTTTGGACACTGGTCACAATGTCCAGCCACTCAGTCTTTGTCGGAGGTTCTAATTTTTTTTTGTCGGAGGTTACAGTTTTCTTACTGGCTGCTAATAATATCTTTAAAAGATATTTATCTTTCTTCATCAAATGAGCTGCTAAATTGCCCAGATAAAAAAAAAAAAAGGATAAAGAGCAATCAATTCCCTCACCGAAAATGATATGCATTACTTGTATTACCTCCTGCCAATATGACTGAATGGCCGGGCAGCTCCAGAATACATGAAAATGATACACCAACTGTTCCCCACATTTCCTCCAACAAAGACCACTTCTTATATCTCGTCAGTCTGAATAGATTTTAACTTGGGGGTTACAAAGTATCTAATAATATTTCGCCAGCATACATAATTCTCTCCACATACCCAAGTTGGTAGAGGTAGCCTGTACAGAGCAAATATTTAGCCAGTCTTCCTGACTGACCCCAAACTTTTGAACTCTAGTATATATATTTCTAAAGCCCAGATGCATCCTGCTGTCAACTCAAAGTGAGAACTAGATAAGCTTTCACATGAAATCAGGACATCTTTTTATTCTGTGACAAAGCCTGCCATTGAGATTTTAAATGTGTGTTTGTGAAAGGTAGAAAAAGGACAGAGCGGGAATGAAACGAAATGAAAGAGAAGCAAAGAGCAAGAGACAGAATATAAATGAATTACAGAGAAAAATAAGAGAGTACAATAAAACACTCAATTCACTGGCATCACTATACAACGTTTAGGGGGGAAAATGTTGTTCATGTTCAATAAAATTTGGTTCTCACGTTGGCCATTTTGGGAATAAATTCATTCACAAAATGCAGTTATCAGCAGTATTTAGATGTCTAAGGGGACAGAGCGGCTTTGTAAACCACAAGTCCTCACACTTTTCTGCTGAAATACACAAAAGCGTTCTCCTGGGACTGCAGCCTGGACCGTTTCACTGCAGAGGTTTAAAAGATGATAAAAAGTGAGAGAGTGTGGTCTGAGGTTTCAGAAGGGAGAAAGAAAACCTGCTGTGATGGAAATAAAAGCAGCGAGGGCCAGTAAGATCTGTGCCACTAATACTGCAGTTACTGAGAAAGACTTGGATCATTTACATAAACTTTTCGTTTAATACTTGAACGGTGCTCAGTTGTGCTTTTAACACTTTAAAGTTTTTTACTTTATGATTATTAATATAAATGAATCACTATACAATTAAATACTTAACAGTTCATTACAGCTAAGTTACATGCCAGACAAAGGGAGACCAATTTTAAGAAGAAATTATGGTAAAGCATGGGCACCCTGACTGGTCACCCCACAAGAGCTGCAGTTTTGGAGATGCTCTGACCCAGTCGTCTAGCCATCACAATTTGGCCCTTGTCAAACTTGCTCCAATCCTTATGCTTGCCCATTTTTCCTGCTTCTAACACATCAACTTTGAGGACTTTGAGGACAAAATGCTCACTTGCTGCCTAATATATCCCACCCACTAACAGGTGCCGTGTTGAAGAGATAATCAGTGTTATTCACTTCATCTGTCAGTGGTCATAATGTTATTCCTGATCAGAGTGTGTGTGTGTGTGTGTGTGTGTGTGTGTGTGTGTGTGTGTGTGTGTGTGTGTGTGTGTGTGTGTGTGTGGACCTTGACCTGCAAGACATTTTGCTGCCAAAAACAAAATTTTCTCAATTATTTCAACAATGGCATCAGTAAACTATTATAGAAAGTTTATTAATACACGTTTGAATGATTCTGATAACGTAAAGTTGATGAGAAATAAAAATAAAAAAAAGTAATCCAATGGGCTCTAAACGTTCGTGTTCAAAATGATTTTGAATGAGATTTAAATCTGAAGACTGTACAGACCACTCAAGAACATTCCATGACTGATCCCTGAACCAAGCTTAAGTAGATTTGGATGTATACTTTGGGATGGCTGTCCTTCAGGAAAGTCCATTGATCATCAAGCTTCAGTCTCTGCACCGAAGGTATTACCAATCTTTGTCAAAACGGCTTGATACTTCAAAGAATTCATGATGTCCTTCATACAGTCAAGATTTTCACTTCCTGCAACAGCAAAGCACCCCCATAACAAGACTGGACCACCTTCGTATTTGACCATGGAGATGGTGTTCTTCTCATAAGCTTTGCCTTTTTTGCCCCAGACATACCGCTGATCCATGGGTCCAAAAAGTTCCAGTGTGGTCAAATCACTTAATACATAAAACATTCTTCCATAACTCCACAGGTCGATCCAAATGGGTTTTAGCATATTGAAGTCGACCTTTTATGTTCTTCTTGGTCAAGAGTGGCATTCAGTAAGATGTCCCAACATGAAGGCCATGCTTGTCTAGTGTTCTTCTTATACTCTGCAATGTTTCTTCCTCTTTGGCAGTAAATTTTTTTTTTTTTCTCAGTTGCTCTGATCAAACATTTTATTCCCCTTGATGAATTGTGCTTTTTCATCAAAACCATCAATAGTTTTCTGGTACAACAGATTTTAAACTTATGAATAAGGCTGCCAACGGTGTCTCTAGGAACTTTTAGTGTTTTGGAAATCTTCTTACAGCCATAGACTTTCTAATATAATAAAACAATTAGTTCTCTATAGCTTTCGTGAGAACTCTTTTGATTTGGTTGTATTTGCTACTCAACTTTAGCACATGCATGGGCTAAATGTACACTCACCTAAAGGATTATTATGAACACCTGTTCAATTTCTCATTAATGCAATTATCTAATCAACCAATCACATGGAAGTTGCTTCAATGCATTTAGGGGTGTGGTCCTGGTCAAGACAATCTCCTGAACTCCAAACTGAATGTCAGAATGGGAAAGAAAGGTGATTTAAGCAATTTTGAACGTGGCATGGTTGTTTGTGCCAAACGGGCCGGTCTGAGTATTTCACAATCTGCTCAGTTACTGGGATTTTCACGCACAACCATTTCTAGGGTTTACAAAGAATGGTGTGAAAAGGGAAAAACATCCAGTATGCGGCAGTCCTGTGGGCAAAAATGCCTTGTTGATGCTAGAGGTCAGAGGAGAATGGGCCGACTGATTCAAGCTGATAGAAGAGCAACTTTGACTGAAATAACCACTTGTTACAACCGAGGTATGCAGCAAAGCATTTGTGAAGCCACAACACGCACAACCTTGAGGCGGATGGGCTACAACAGCAGAAGACCCCACCGGGTACCACTCATCTCCACTACAAATAGGAAAAAGAGGCTACAATTAAGAAGACTGGAAAAATGTTGCCTGGTCTGATGAGTCTCGATTTCTGTTGAGACATTCAGATGGTAGAGTCAGAATTTGGCGTAAACAGAATGAGAACATGGATCCATCATGCCTCGTTACCACTGTGCAGGCTGGTGGTGGTGGTGTAATGGTGTGGGGGATGTTTTCTTGGCACACTTTAGGTCCCTTAGGTGCCAACTGGGCATCGTTTAAATGACACGGCCTACCTGAGCATTGTTTCTGACCATGTCCATCCCTTTATGACCACCATGTACCCATTCTCTGATGGCTACTTCCAGCAGGATAATGCACCATGTCACAAAGCTTGAATCATTTCAAATTGGTTTCTTGAACATGACAATGAGTTCACTGTACTAAAATGGCCCCCACAGTCACCAGATCTTAACCCAATAGAGCATCTTTGGGATGTGGTGGAACGGGAGCTTCGTGCCCTGGATGTGCATCCCACAAATCTCCATCAACTGCAAGATGCTATCCTATCAATATGGGCCAACATTTCTAAAGAATGCTTTCAGCACCTTGTTGAATCAATGCCATGTAGAATTAAGGCAGTTCTGAAGGCGAAAGGGGGTCAAACACAGTATTAGTATGGTGTTCCTAATAATCCTTTAGGTGAGTGTATGTTTACTTAATACCACAAGCTAATTCAGTTTTTACATTATTAATAATTAATGCATTACATTATTAAAATTATATAAGCATTATATAAATAGAATGTAGACCTATAAATGTTTCTCAATATTACTGATGAATAATGAACTTATGAATAAATGTTTTTCATTTAGAGTCAATTAAAGCAATGCTTTTCGCACTGTGACAGTTTACAGCAAATTTCAAAAAAAAATATTTTTGGAAACTGATAAATACAGACACTAACTAAGGTGAAGATGCAATATATCCATCTGATCCATCTGAAAGGAGAAAAAAGATTAAAAGAGGGTGTATTATTTGCAATGCCCATCTATGTCAGTGGGGATTCTCTACCAATACCTATTATATCTGCCACCAGCGGATCTGATTTCTCAGCTATCATCTCTGCAAGAGCCATGAGGAAGCCAGAGTGGTTTATCCCAGACCGTCACACTGACCTACATTTTGTGACATATTTCTGATGTTCCACCACATACAACAGTTTCTTATAACTCCATGAGTCATCGCAGAGAACCTGCAGAGACTGAAATGAGCATCAATACTGTTCCACCTGACCACTGTTGTCAGCAATTTCACACAATAAGGGAATCAAATTTTCACTAGCCAAGAAAGCTGGGTGAGTGATGTTACAGTGAGTCATTTTAAAGTGCATGAAAGGATAATTGACGAACAAAAAGAGGAGCATGAATGTGTATAATTCTAGCCATAGATGAATGACTTCTACAGCAGATCAATGGGGAGCAATGAGAAGGAAGTTTGATAGTTTAGTAGTTTGTTTGATAGTTTAACAGGCAAACTGAAGTGAAAGGGTTTGTTCCACCAAAAATGAAAAAAGTATTAATTGCTCACCCTCATGTTGTTCCAAACCCACAAGAGTTTCGTTCATCTAATTTTTTTATGAAATCAGAGATATTTCTCTCCCTCCATTGACAGCTATAGACAACTTCCATTTTGTCGCTTCAAAGAGTTCATAAAGAGATCATAAAACGAATCCATATGAATCGAGTGGTTCATTGGTTCTTGCGGAAGCTCAACTGTGCTGCGTAACACAAGAATGAACCTCATTGGTTCTTGCGGAAGCTCAACTGTGCTGCGTAACACGAGAATTAACCTCACTGGCTCTTGCAGAAGCTCAAACGTGCTGCGTGACACAAGAATGAACCTCATTGGCTCTTGCTGAAGCTCAAACATGTTGCATAACATACAAAAATGAACCTCATTGGTTCTTGCAGAAGCTCAAATGTGTTGCGTAACACACAAGAATGAACCTCATTGGTTCTCGCAGAAGCTCAAACGTGCTGCATAACATACAAGAATGAACCTCACTGGTTCTTGCAGAAGCTCAAATGTGCTGCGTAACACACAAGAATGAACCTCATTGGTTCTTGCTGAAGCTCAACCGTGCACCGTAACACACAAGAATGAACCTCATTGGTTCTTGCAGAAGCTCAAATGTGCTGCGTAACACACAAGAATGAACCTCATTGGTTCTTGCAGAAGCTCAAACATGCTAAGTAACACTAGAATGAACCTCATTGGTTTTTGCTGAAGCTCAACCGTGCACCGTAACACACAAGAATGAACCTCATTGGTTCTTGCAGAAGCTCAAACATTCTTGTGTGTTACGCAGCACGAACCTCACTGGTTCTCGCAGAAGCTCAAACATGCTACGTAACACGAGAATGAACCTCACTGGCTCTTGCAGAAGCTCAAACGTGCTGCATAACATACGAAAATGAACCTTATTGGTTCTTGCTGAAGCTCAAACGTGCTGCGTAACACACAAGAATGAACCTCATTGGTTCTTGCAGAAGCTCAAACATGCTACGTAACACAAGAATGAACCTCATTGGTTCTTGCTGAAGCTCAAACGTGCAGCGTGACACAACGTGGCTCTTGCAGAAGCTCAAACGTGACACAACATATGAAAATGAACCTTATTGGTTCTTGCTGAAACGTGCTCAACACACAAGAATGAACCATTGGTTCTTGCAGAAGCTCAAACATGCTACGTAACACAAGAATGAACCTCATTGGTTCTTGCTGAAGCTCAAACGTCCAGCATAACACACAAGAATGAACCTCAGTGGCTCTTGCTGAAGCTCAAACGTGTTGCATAACACAAGAATGAACCTCATTGGCTCTTGCAGAAGCTCAAATGTGCTGCGTAACACACAAGAATGAACCTCATTGGCTCTTGCTGAAGCTCAAACATGTTGCATAACACACAAGAATGAACCTCATTGGCTCTTGCAGAAGCTCAAATGTGTTGCGTAACACACAAGAATGAACCTAATTGGCTCTTGCAGAAGCTCAAATGTGCTGCGTAACACACAAGAATGAACCTCATTGGTTCTTGCAGAAGCTCAAACGTTACTCCAGTCTTCAGTGTCACATGATCAACCAAAAATCATGCTAATATGCTGATTTGCTGCTAAAGAAACATTTATTATTATTAGCAACATTGAAAACAGCACTTTGTTAAAGAGTAAAAAGAAAGAAAACAGAAAAATCTATTACAGCTGCCAGAGATGAATTGCAAACGTTGATATTTCATAAATATTTCATCTTATATGGCAATAACTCTTCACTCAAGCCTAAAGTTCAATATTAAATAATTATTTGAAGATTGCTGCGTTTTTTTTCTCATCACATCAAGCTTTTAGAAAGCTGTGCTCCTGCAGTATTGCTCAGTGATAGAAAGATTATGAAACCTATATAACAGAAACACCTTAATTTGCTGACCTTTAAAGGCCAGTGAAACTGAGATATCTGTTCCTGAAATATTGCGTTTATATGGGAAAATCAAGAACATTCAAATACCCTTTAAATGCTAAACAGCATTAGAGGGCTGAAATCTGTCTGAGGGAATACAAGTACAGACGTGATACTTCTCTCACCATGTTCCCATTTCCTCCTACAAACTGACATGGCAACAGACTGTCAGCATTCAGTCATTATGGTGTGCGGTGACTCAACAACCTAAAAGCACATGCGTGAGAACAGCAGGCTATTGATAACACAATTTGAATTTAAATTGAATGTGGATGGTTTTAACTGATGATTTTTTAAGCTGGATTTAAAAGATTATTGACAGGGTAGTTTAAACGTTGACGGGATGCACGCAACCAAGCGACAGAGCTTACCATTAAAGATGATGAAGTAGTATCTGTAGTTTCCAAGGGGGTAATCCAGCATTCGGAAAGCGTACCTTCCAGAGGGGCAGCCATTGCTAACCAAGCCATCACCTGCTGTTAGCATTCCATTGACTCCCATTCATTTTGGCGTCACTTTGACAGTGAATAACTTTACATCTGAGGCGTTTAAAGACTCCATTTGTCCATTGTTTATTACTAAAGAAACATGACAATGTATAAAAGGCTCCATTACCTTGCATCTTACACTATCGCCCCGTAGAAGCACAGTAGAGAAATTACCATATAGACCCGTATAGACAGGAGGAGAAGCTCGCAGGCAATCTTTTACTGTCTATGAGGCAATCGGGGGGACGTGGAGGCATAAAGTCCGATAAAGTCAAGGGAGAAGCATGGGGAGAAGCCCATAGAGAGCCAAAATCTCTGCAAGATTTGGTGATTCAGATTTTACTTTGCACAACTACTAGAAGACTTACAACTGTCAGACAGGTTGCTCACGTCACATCGTCAAGCTCAGTCTGAGGCTGCGCAGTACGCTCAGCCATCAGGAAATGAGTGCTTCTAATTGACTTCACTTCTCTCCTTTGAAGTCTATGGGGTCGCTGTGTCCATTTCTTTTACTGTCTATGGTAGTTTCTGCTGCACACTCAAAAGTATGTACTTTTTCTTCACAAAAAGATTACATACTTTTAGGATGTAGTATAAGTAGGCAAATTGGGATGCAGCCAAGCAGCAACCTCCCCCAGTTTCTCTTGAAGCCAATAGGGAAATTTGGCCACTCATAGAATCTCATTGAGTCCCATTTTAAAATGCTTTATAAACTTTACAGCAGAAAAAAAAACATGTTTACAGCCTGGTACAAATTGTGGTTTTGGTCTATACGGCTAATTTTGCCCTTCATGACAACTGTGAGGGGTGTGATTTTTTTATTTATAACTCATTCATTTACATTATATAAAGCCTTAAAGTTCTGCATTATTAAGGGCGTGGCCAATTGAGTGACAGGTGGATTGCTGTTTGTCTGCGGTCTGTTAGTCATCACGTCACCTCAGCTCCAGCCACATCCTGCCTCTTTGCCCATTTTCAATTATCCGGGAGTGACGCGCGATGACGCGAAGCCAAGATGGCAACAGCCGACTTTGAGGCTTCAAAAACTCTCTTCAGAAACGTATGGGTGACGTCACAGATTTTTTTACAGTCTATCATGGATGCAGCATTTGGCTTTGTCTAAAGATGGCACAGAATGCAATTGCCATCATTGGCTAGGCATAAAGTTCAGGGTCATTTAACCTCATTATCCTGGACCAACATTTCTGAAACCCAATTTCAGGCACAATGCGAGGCTTTCATTTCATCTGGCAGAAATCCAATAACATCCATCACTTACGTTTCACATGGCTAACTGACTTTCCAAAAAAAAAGAACTGTTGCATTCTCAGAGTTCGCCCTATGTCTGCAGAAAATGCATACGATTGAAAGGCAATACTTCCCACAACACCTCAACGAATTGTGTTACTTGAACCGAAACAGCTGAAACCTACATGAGACACACTCCATTATAAATTAGATTTTAACTTCTTTTTTTATTTTTTAAAATGGAAGTGGAGCTTGCTTGGGCCTAGACAAAACTGAAAATTTTTTCCACGATTTTTAAAAGTTGTCGATGACATTGTGGTCCCTAAATATGGTAAAAAGGGCACACATTTGACTTGATGACATTCCTGTTAAGTCTGAACAAATTAAATCATTGTGAATCTAGATTTTTTGGCCATTTTATAGCCTACAAGACGAAATTGTTTAAAGAAAAGAAGAACAGCATGAATTGATAGCTCATTCACAGCACTGTGTAAGATAAGTTATGCACACAAATGAATACTAGAAAAATCTCTGTGATATTTGCCTACTGTACATTCCTTTTCTGTCACTTTTCACTTCAAAAACTTGACAACTAATTCCCAGTGAGATGCATCCTGTCTTTTCTTACCTCCCCCTTGATGTTTGGTAGCACTGCAACTCAAAGAGAACAGTTCTGATGAAATCTTATTACGCCACAGCACTTCTGATAACACACAGAGCTCTATGAAGGGGAAAAAAGATGTGAAAGGATGTTCATTTGGGTACATTTCAATTTCAAAGGTGCCAATGTTCAGCACAGTGAGACATATCACCAGTCTGAATGTGTCCCTATCAAATAAAAGAACAAAAGTTAATGGAATATCACATCTTCTGCCTATTTATCTGTAGGAAAATTACATTATGATCATTTAAAGAGATAGTTCACCCAAAAATGAACATTCTGTCATCTTTACTCACCTTCACGTCATTCCAAATCTTTCTTTGACTTTCATTATATGGACAAAAAAGAAAGAAAGTGATACATGACATGAGGGTAATATTATTATGTAGTTATTCATATAGTACATGAAGACAAAACATTCATTTTTGGGTGAACTATCCCTTTAAGGTGTACATATGCACGCAATGGGCATTAAAGGGTTACCCAAAAATTCTGTCATTAATTACTTATCCTCATGTCGTTCGACACCCGTAAGACCTTTGTTCTAGCCTAGAAATCTAGATGCACCCTAGCGGCAGCAAATATAATTTGCAGCCAGGGCATCTAGCAACTCTCCGTTGGCTTGCGAGCAGGAAAAACTAAACTTTGGTCAGGCCAATCACATCGTGTATAGAGTCGGTGGGTGGGCTTAACATAATGACGGCATTATATTGAATTGTGACGGTTCCGCATGCTACTTGAAAACAAAGAAGCTGGCGAACAGCGGTCTTTCATATCGGCTTTGGCTGTGACTCTGGAAGACTTGGAGCTAAGCTTTTCTTTGCAAAAAGATCAACAGCAAAAAAGGAAAGATGTGTTCAGAGTTTTGCCGACCGGATACGGTAAAAGTTTAATCTATCAACTAGCTCGGCTTCACCTTCGTGGCTCTGGTTGGTTGTAGCGCTATCCTATTGAGTGCAGAGGGAATTTGAAAGACAACCGTTTTTCCCACCCCTCGGACTGAGCCCTGCCAACGGTGTGTTCCCAGACCCAACATACGTCATATTCTCGCGCATGTGTCGTGGTGCTTCGTGAGTTCACGTCAGAGGCCCAGAGGGAAGACAAGAACTTGTTGAATAAAGTCGTTATTTTTATTTATTTTTATTTATTTTTAAAAACTATTCTTGTTGCTTCATAAAATTATTGTACAAACCCGATTCCAAAGAAGTGGGGACAACGGTACAAATTGTGAATAAAAAAGGAATGCAATATTTTACAAATCATAAATTTATATTTTATTAACAAAAGAATATTGATAACATATCAAATGTTGAAAGTGAGACATTTTGAAATGTCATGCCAAATATTGGCTCATTTTGGATTTCATGAGAGCTACACATTCCAAAAAAGTTGGGACAGGGAGCAATAAGAGGCCGGAAAAGTTAAATGTACATATAAGGAACAGCTGGAGGACCAATTTGCAACTTATTAGGTCAATTAGAAACATGATTGGGTATAAAAAGAGCCTCTCAGAGTGGCAGTGTCTCTCAGAAGTCAAGATGGGCAGAGGATCACCAATTCCCCCAATGCTGTGGAGAAAAATACTGGAGCAATATCAGAAAGGAGTTTCTCAGAGAAAAAATGCAAAGAGTTTGAAGTTATCATCATCTACAGTGCATAATATCCAAAGATTCAGAGAATCTGGAACAATCTCTGTGCGTAAGGGTCAAGGCCGGAAAACCACACTGGATGCCCGTGATCTTCGGGCCATTAGACGGCACTGCATCACATACAGGAATGCTACTGTAATGGAAATCACAACATGGGCTCAGGAATACTTCCCGAAAACATTGTCGGTGAACACAATCCACCGTGCCATTCGCCGTTGCCGGCTAAAACTCTATAGGTCAAAAAAGAAGCCATATCTAAACATGATCCAGAAGCGCAGGCGTTTTCTCTGGGCCAAGGCTCATTTAAAATGGACTGTGGCAAAGTGGAAAACTGTTCTGTGGTCAGACGAATCAAAATTTGAGGTTCTTTTTGGAAAACTGGGACGCCATGTCATCCAGACTAAAGAGGACAAGGACAACCCAAGATGTTCTCAGCGCTCAGTTCAGAAGCCTGCATCTCTGATGGGATGGGGTTCATGAGTGCGTGTGGCATGGGCAGCTTACACATCTGGAAAGGCACCATCAATGCTGAAAGGTATATCCAATTTCTAGAACAACATATGCTCCCATCCAGACGTCGTCTCTACATGACAATGCCAGACCACATACTGCATCAATTACAACATAATTTATGGGTCTTGAGAGAGGAAATGTCATTGCTGCCAATGGAGGACTTTCTGAGCCATTGGATTTCAACAAAAATATCTTAATTCGTGTTCCGAAGAAGAACAAAGGTCTTACGGGTGTTGGGCGACATGAGGATAAGTAATTAATGACAGAATTGCATTTTTTGGGTGAACTAACCCTTTAAGTTGGATAAGTAATTGTCAAAAAATGTATGAAAATGAATGTATTGTCTTTGGAACAAAATGTCCATAACTAAATGCCCTGCCTCTTTCTGAATTTATTTTATAAAAATGCATCCGCACAATTTTATATAACTTACTTTCAGATTTATAGGACAAACAAACAACGGATGCACCTGGTGCTTTCATGACAATAAACCTAGGTATATAACTAAAAATATCAGAATAGAATTTTAAGAGTGGAAAAATAGGTCAGTGTGCTACAATAATGTAGGTCAGTGCTGCCCCTCACCTGTAGTTTTCTGAGTGTGAGCAAAGCCCTAATAACCTGCACATTTGTGACAGCAGAGGGCCTGAGGAGACGATGGACAAAAAAAAACAATTTCATCTGACTGAAAGGAGGACTCCGGTCACTTCATCCCCCTTCACAGGCTTTACAAACGTCATGTGTGACGTGGTTCATCTTACGGCGTTACACAGAGCAGCGGATGAGTGGATCCGCGTCTCGGAGATGTGACCCTGCCAATATATGAGTTTGAAATTAGGGTAAAAATGACATTGAATGGGATGACCGCAGTTAAGAGGCTGCACGAGTTTGACCTATATTTAGAGTCTTTGCTACAAATATACCAAAAACACTCTCATCCATCAAGATAAGCATTTACACACTGCAAACGCATCAGTAGGAATTAATTATATGACAAAAGTGCTGAACATGACAAAGATACATCTGTGCTGATCAATTAGATGCATACCTGAGGAATAAAAAACAGACTGAATAAAAAAAATCAGCAATATGTGCATGTGTGAACTAAAGCAAGTGTCACTATGACTATGCTAGAGTTAAAGGGATAGTTCACACAAAAAAGAAAATTTGAAGTTTATCTGCTTACCCCCAGGGCATCCAAGATGTTTCTTCAGTAGAACACAAATGAAGATTTTTAACTCCAACCGTCTGCCAGTCGTATAATGCACGTCACAGTTGAGAGTATGAGAGCTAGTAACATACACATACGAATCCATATTAAACCCCACGGCTTGTGTCGATGTAACAGGCACAGAATGTTTCCTGTTCATTGCATATATTGTTTATTATAATTCACCCAAAAATGTTCATATACATATAGGCCTGTCGCAATAATCAATATATCGATATATCGCACAATATATGTACATGACCTCAATCATTTTTTGTGATGCAATATATTGCCCATTATGTTTACATGATAATGAATGTCACCAAAATTTTACTCGATTGTGCCGTCATCTTGTATGTTTTGCGTGACGGAGGCGAAAGTGGTTCTCGGGCAGTTCCTTCATACACAGAGCGGTTATCGACAGGTGAAAAAAAGGCGCCGTTTGAGACGTTACAGTGTTTTCCTGACAACTACTGACAGTTTGGAAGAATAAGCCCAAATGGACTCGATTTCAAAGCCACAATCCCCTGTTCCCCTGCACATATAAATGTCAACGCAGAATGACGAGTGTTAAAGCCGTTTCACAAGGGAAAATGTTTATTTACTGTTTATTCAATTTTTTTATTTTTTATTTAGGATAATATATTTTTTTTCCTTCATTTCCATGATCTAAAGAATTAAAAGCATTTGCATTTTTATGCTGTTATATTAGGATTATATATTCAGTGGCATAAAATAGTCTTAAAATGACGATAATATAGTTTATAGCAATTATTTCTGGGACGATATATCGCAAAACAAAAAGTAGTTATTGTGACAGGCCTACATACATACACCTGATATAACTGCCTAATTGAAATGTGAGTGCTTTCCCTTCAATGTCAATGTCATTTCCTCTTCCTCTTTGCATTGGTGATGCACTGGAGAGGTGAGGATATTTTGGGCTCTTGTTAATCTTATTTAATCCTTATTTTAATTGTTGCTTTTATGCCTATATCTTCACTCCAATTTATGTATATAATATTATTTTACTTATCTGTGTGGTTATTTTTGTCATTTTACTCTTTTTGAGTCAATTTTGTCTTATAAGTGCACATGGTACATATTAATTTTAGGAAACAAAGGTGACTCATTCATAAAGAGGCTGCTTTTATTTGTTCATCAGGTATGTTTTCTGTTACATTTATTTTCTTGTTTAATGTGATTTATGTTCTTTGCATTGGTGATGCACTGGAGAGGAAACAAAGGTGACTCATTCATAAAGAGGCTGCCTTTATTTGTTCATCAGGAATAAAAGATCAGCGAAACTGCGAATGCTGTCCTGTTCTTCCTTACACACACACACACACACACAGAGAACAGACCAGTTACATCAACACATTGTCTTAAGACACGAAGCGATCAGTTTGTGCGAGAAATCGAACAGTATTTATTTATATATATATATATATTTATTTTATATATATTTATTTATATATATATATATATATATATATATATATATATATATATATATATATATATATATATATATATATATATATATATATATATATATATATATATATATATATATATATATATATATATATATATATATATATATAAAAATATATCAGCTCAAATGCGATTATGTACCACAGCCTTGAGCACGCCATCACTTCCGGTGGGAAAGGTCAAATATACACGATACGGCGTATCTTAATTGGATACAAGCGGCGGAAGTGATCTCTCGCGTGTATCTCTCATAGATTGTAAAAAAAAAAATAATAAATAAATGGATGTAGTTTCCGTGACGTCACCCATAGGATTCTAAAGAGCAGTTTTGAAGCATAAAGTAGGGTCGAGCTGACTGTTGCTATCTTGGCAGCGCGTCACTCCCGGATAACTGACAATGGGCAAAGAGGTGGGATGTGGGCGGGGCTGAGGTGACGTGATGACTAACAGACCGCAGATAAATGGCTAACCACCTGTCACTCAAAGTGGCCACGCCCTTAATTATGCATAACTTTAAGGCTTTATATAATGTAAACAAATGAGTTTAAAATCAAACAAAAAATTCACCTCCCTCACAGTTGTCATGAAGGGCAAAATTAGCCGTATAGACCAAAATCACAATTTGTACCAGGCTGTAAACGTTTTTTTTCTACTGTAAAGTTGGGCATTTTAACATGGGGCTCAATGATATTCTGCTCTCTTCTGGAGCCTGTCCCTAGCAGCCAGTCGATGAATTGCAGTTTAAGTCACTTTCGTATTGGCTTCAACAGAAACTGGGGGAGGTTGCCGCTTGGTATCTCTACCCGATATTGTGTATTTTGACCTCACCTACCGGAAGTCATCGAGCAGTGAACGCTGATGTACATAGTGTTGTATTTGAGGTAAAAAATTATATAAATACTGTTCAGTTTTAAACCGATCATTTCGTGTCTTAAGACATCAACGTGTCGACACGAGCCGTGGGGTTTAATATGGATTCATATGTGCATGGTTTTTTTTACTCTCATACTCTCAACTGTGACCATTGACATGCATTATACGACTGGCAGACTGTAACAGTTGGAGTTAAAAATCTTCATTTGTGTTCTACTGAAGAAACAAAGACACCTACATCTTGGATGCCCTGGGGGTAAGCAGATAAACATCAAATTTTCATTTTTGGGTGAACTATCCCTTTAAGGATTTGAACAAACCCCGAATTGAGCATTCAAACTGACAGCGATTTGCAGCGTCAAAGTGAATGGACTTAATTAAATTATAATAAAAGCTAAATAAGGGGTGCACTGATAATAAAAAACTGGCTAATACAGATAAGCTCATAATTAGACATGTTGTACAGTAGATGGTAACCAATAAATATACAAATATATTTGATCAAAAATACCATAAACGGTAATATTATTATAATTTTAAATAACTGTTCTATGCTAACATACAGTGTAATTTATTAAGCTGAATTTTCAGCATCATCACTCGTCTTCAGTGTCACATGATCCTTCAGAAATCATTCTAATGATTTTTTGGGGAACCTTAATTTTTTTTTCAGGATTAGTTTCGATGAATAGCATTTATTTGAAAAAATTATTATTAATGTTTTTAAAAATTTACTTTAAGTGAGCCTTAGATTAAAGATGAGGGAATGAGCTGCACAATTAAATCAAATATCAACTAATAGGCTACAGATACTTTTTTTTTTATTCTAACATTGGCCTATTATCAATACGTTACTGTCAATATGAACAGGGATTTAGACACAATATTTTCATTTGGCAGACAATAAAACAAGCCACTGAGCAACCACCAAAAAGACTTCGGGTGCATTCACACTTGGCATGTTTGGTTCGATTGCTCTGTTAGTGTGGTTCATTTAAATAAGTGTGAACGCTACCATCTGAAGTGAGCCGAGACTGCTGAAAAGATGGGTCTCGGTCCACTTCCAAACAAACTCCATCACATTTCGGTATAGGCATCAAAACTGCGTCTCCTTGCAGCAGATCTTCGTTTGTGTGTGACGGTGTGACTGTTTTGACTCCTTTACACATTTTATAAGTGCTTCACGAGTTCCCAGCTGGTCAAAATACCATCATATGTAGGCTATGCACATACAATGAACGGATTTAGCCAAGCACCAATCAGGTTGTGAATGTATCCCTATGTCTTTAGGTTCATTTTCTTTAGGTTCAGTGTTAAAATCAAATGCCAATGTCAACTGGTTACTAAAAGGGTTTTTTTTTTTGTCGTTTTTTTTATCCAGACCAAAAGACTACAAGTGCGAACACACCCTAAATCAGCCATCTATAAACCCTTCCAAACACGTTTGCAAAAATCAGGAAAGTTGTTAAAAATCTAGTTGTCACTACCAGGGATGAGGCAACAATATCATGATGCATGCCTAACAGTTAACAAAGGATTCATATCAAAGTAGGGATTGAAACCAGAACATGTACAGGTTTCCAAAAAACAACATGAGGACTAAAGAAGATTCTCAGAAGCTGCTGACGAACAGGATGAAAATCATGATGATTGTGTTGTTAGGTGACAGAATTTATCGCCGCTTTGATTTCCTTGACACACATGCTGCAAAACACTGCCAACTCAGACAATGCTGTGAAAATTGGAACAAGTTGAAACTAATATAAAGGACACAGGCCTCCGCACAGCACATAAGGATGCTTGCGTGATGACCAAAACCCATCCTGGATATTCAACTAGAGAGTGATCTAATGACTGTGAGAGCTCCACTTCAAAGTCAAACTGATATAGCTCATTTCTAATACATAAAAGAAGAAAAATGTAAAAGAAATTTAGGAAATTTTATTCTGACCAACAATACATTTGAATCGAGAGAACGATATATTAGATATTTTACAAATTTGGTGCTCCTTCACTTCTAGAATTTTGTTCATTAGCTACATTCAATTTCTATGACATACATTACACAACAAGTGAGTGTTTTACTTTCAGTACTCAGAATTGAAGGAAAAACAGGTGGTTACATAGAGAAAATAACCTGTTCTTTAAAAGTCTTGTGGAAGTCATTTTAAATTTCCCTCATATTAAGAACTTGTTTTGCTCTATCAATCTTCCCTGAGTGGTTGAAAAAGACAAAAAAACAAGATGGACACACGCACACACATACAAACGCACAAAATCAATGTAAACCATTTTTGTGTAAATTGTTCATAAAACAAATTGTGATTTACGCTACCGTTCAAAATGGTAGGGTCAGTAAGACTTTTTTTTTATTTTTTAAAGAAATTAATATTTTTATTCAAGCAAGGATGCATTAAATTGATCAAAAGTGTCAGTAAAGACATTTATAATGTTACAAAAGATTTCTATTTCAAATAAATGCTGAGCTTTTGAACTTTCTGTTAATCAAAGAATCCTGAATGAAAAATGTTGTTTCTACAAAAGAAATTAAGCAGCAACAACTGTTTTAAACATTGATAATAATAAGAAATGATTCTTTAGCAGCCAATCATCATATTAGAATGATTTCTGAAGGATCATGTGACACTGAAGACTGGAGTGATGATGCTGAAAATTCAGCTTTGATCACAGGAATAAATTACATTTTCAAATATATTATTCAAACAGTTTTCAAATTGTAATCATTTTACAAATGTACTGTTTTTACCGTATTTTGGTCATATGCATGCAGTGATCATAAGAGACTTCTTTCAAAAAACATTAAAAAAATCTTTCAGACCCCAAACCTTTAAACTATAAAATGTACAAAATAAGATTTACACAGAAATATGCTCTGCTTATCTTTCATAAGCCCCTAAAGGGACACGGTGGTGAAAATAAATTCTCGCAAATGTTTTGTGTACCCCAGAGAAACTCTGTGTTTGCTCACAAAACCTTTGAAAAACGTTGCGTTCGCTCGGAAAACCTTTTGAGCTCTTTGCGAGGGAATGCACAGTTTCTCGGGGAGTGCAAAGTATTTGCGAGAGAAAGCAAAAGCATTGACATAATTTAAGAAATAAGAAAGAAAACGGGGGGGGGTGGGAGTGTGAATACTTTGCGTGATTAGAAACGTATAGGACCAGCAGACTAAAGGTTAATTAGTTAAACATTTTGCTTTTAACTTGATCAGGAAAAAGTAGGTCTCTATAACGGAAATGGCTAAACAAAACATGACAGCTTTCCCATCATAACAAAAAAACAAATTAATTGAAAATCCCCAAATATGCAGTCCTTAACTTCACAATATTCCACTATTAACACAGAAGAGCTTGAAGTGGGTTCTCATGGCTGCCTGGCAACAGATGTGAGGACTCATTACTAAGTTCTTTCTCTCCGGCCTGTTGATTTGACTTTGCAGAGATTACTACACACATTTCACACAATCCTGTGCAGAATTTCGCCAACAGCAACATCACTCAATAAATGCCAGCCAACCACAACAGCTAGTGCTCTGTCCTCAAAATTTAAGCTTACATCTCCCTCAGGGCAGAGGCTACTCCCTTTGGAATACTCCAGCAAATCCCACTTCCACATTTCTCAGGAGGATTAGAGCACCTCGGCAAGAATGTTTTCCTGATGAGACCACTGATCGGATGTTCTAGATGCTAAAGTGCCCGGCCAAAAAAAGTCACTGTTGGATTTAAATTGGCAAATGCTTAAGAGTCAATGATTGGATCATTATTGCAGTGATTATTATATTTCTAGCATGTTATATGTTTGCCAATAGTTCTTCTAGCCCTAACTGATGGAGTGTGTAGCTTTTCATTTCTTAAACAACCATGTAGGAAGACACATCATGGCCATTCCTGGGACAATGTCAAGATCAGGCTCAAATGTGAAATAATGGTTCAGAGGGAGCATGAACAATCATTTTCACAAATGAATTGGCACCTTCCATACCTTAAATTCATTGAAAGTCTTTGGGATTTGCTGGAGGTGACTTTACAGAGTGCTTGACCAAAAATTGATGCACCTCTTGATGGAAATAACATCACAACATTTAAGATCTTGTATTGGATGCAAGAGTCTACTCCAGCACATCCCAAAGACTTTCAATGAAGTTAAGGTCTGGACTCCTGGAATATGCCCATGATGTGTCTTCCTACATGATTGTTTAAAAAATGAATGAGCTACACACTCCATCAATTAGAGTTAGAAGAACTGTTGCCAAATATATAACATGCTAGAAACATAATAAAAGCAATAACGATCCAATCATTGACCCTTAAACATTTGCCTATTTAAGGCGATACAGTTGCATATCACAGAGAAAACAGATTCCCAACGTCAGCGCTCACACATACAAACATTTCAGGAAACTGGGTCAGCACCCTTTCTCCCCTCTTTTCTCATCATTCCCTGCATAAACGCAGAGAAAAGGAGTGGAGAATGTGGCATAAAGCGGGAATGCATTGCACAGAATTAAAGTTAAGAGAGATTAGAAACGGTACAAATGGTGTGTTACAGGGATAAGTGGTACCTCAATGTGACTGCAAGAGTGCAACTGCACCTGTAAACAACACAGAGTTGCAGAGGTAAGGAAAAGAGCGCTCTGATTGGCTCCTTCCCAACCTGCTGTCTAAGAGCCTTTTGATGAGACACCTGCATGAAGAAACTGCGAGAGTGAGTCAAAGCTGTACTGAATCATTTAAAAAGAGAAAAATAACTAGTATTTCTTTCAGCAACTTTGGAAATGCACCAACAGCCTCAAGGGTGTTAAATGAGTGAATGATGTGGTAATGGCTGGAGTATATAGTGTAAATGTGGTAGGCATGGGAATGCTACACTATTAGCACCTCTAACGAGTCACTTCTCCCTCTGTCCACTTGATTTAAAGTTTGTTCAAGATGTGCAAACAAAACTCGAGTTTAATAAAAATCTAGCATTTAAAGATGCATTTTGACCCTCAACCATCAGGTATAGGAGTGTTGCAATTGCCGTGGTAGATGTGTACCGGGCCATCGCAGTGATAGTACAGCTGGAAGACGTCGCCATACCCATGTTCCCTCCACCAAGTGCAAAGCTGTCGGTTCCAGCCACATGAAAGTGGGTAAAACAGTTCCCTGTGCTCCATCCCGATCATGGTGAAGAAATCCTGATCGCCCAGATGTCCCCGGAAGTGGTATTTCTCTGCGAGCCGGGCCACCCGCTCGGGCTCCAGAAGCTGGTTGTATAAGGTAGAGCGACGCATGGCATTGAGGTTCAGAAGCATTACGCCGCTGTTGAAGCCAGGCAGACCATCTGGAGGAGGGTCGCCTACATGGGACTTGGGGTTCTCTTTGCGGTACTGCCAGAAAGTGTGCCTACAACACAGAGAAGACAGCGGAGAAAAGGTTTAAAGGGCACCCATTATGCAAAATTCAGTTTTACATGGTGTTTGAACATAAATATGTGTTGGCAGTGTGTACACACAACCAACCTATAATGGTAAAATTCCACCCACTCCTTTTTTTTAATCCCCATAAATCTTAAGTATCGTCTCAGAACAAGTCGTTTGCAGATTCCTGGGAATGTGATGTCACATTTCACAGGCCCTGCCCACGAGTGTTGATGGACACTGCCATATTAGCAAAGACCCCGCCCCCAGAGAGCTGTACACAGTCCGCCATGTTTATCTCCTCACCAGAGCATTTAACAGCAGCATTCAAGTAAGAAATGCGTTCTTAATAAAGCTACTAAAGTTATTCAGTCGAGAGCAGTGAGTGATTTTCTGTTTATCTTCTGTTGTTTGATTCATATTAACAGCAGATATAGCAGTAGGTACTGTATATTACACTGCTTTCACTTTAGTAACGTTACACAGATCTAATATACACACCGCACAGGATTTTTGTACTTGCTGCATAAGTGCGCAGACATAACCAACTGTTTTCATGTGAACCTTGTGTGCATTTAACAGTTTAATCGCAATAACATATGAAAGAGAACTAGTCTAGTTTAATAGCCTACTCACGGATGCACCAACAGCTCTCTGTGCGCATGTGTCAGGTGTGTGTGTGCTGAGAGTGATAAGGCTTTTCAGTTTTCATTTGCGTGTTCACGAGCTGTTAAAGCTCCGCCCTCTGGGGTGAGGAGCAGCAACTCATTTGCATTTAAAGACGACACACAGAAAACAGCTTTTTTCTCAAACCCAAAAATTGGCATTTTCAAAATGGTATATTAAATGATCTGTCAGGAACTTTGATCTGAAACAACAGACTGGGCCATCTGGCCAATCGAAGACAAAGAGTGTGTCTGATCAGACTGGGTTTTATCAGACAAAAAATAATTGTCATACCTAAGAAGTATCATACCCAAGTTTACAGATGCAAACTAACTCATAACTCAAAAATGTGATAAAATATGACTCTGCCCAGGTTTTTGTTCTCAACTCACTATTTTTAGCTCAAGAATTAATAACTGGGGTGAAAGTAGTGCTTTTTAAGGGAGTAGAGACTTCACTGATAAAACAGTGAAGCTAAAAAAAGGTACGCAGAAAATAGCAGAAGAACATAAATCATAGATAAGTAAAAACAAGCATTAAGGTCTACAAACAACAGAGAGCTGTTCTACAGCAGAGACCCAGAACCCTTCTCCCTGAACAATGCTAAAATAGTTAAAGTGCCCCATTATGCTGTTTGAAAGTCTCCTAATTTTGTTTTCGGAGGTCTCCCACGACAGGTTCACATGCAGTTTAATTTACTCATACATTGCACATCATCACATTTTTCAATGATTCTCAAACGACTCGATGGATGAATCAGTCTCTCTAAATCCCTCCTTTCTGTGAGCTGCTCTGATTGGCCAGATGGCCCGGTCTGTTGTGATTTGTCTATCGCGTACGTCGCCTTTCGAAAGCCTTTAACCATAACTTCAGCTCCATCTGGAGGCTCCCTAAATCTCAGCGATTGTACACACTGAAAAGACAGTAATGATGACGTCAATTTTACCATATCAATCGGATCGTGAGTCCAATGATTTGGAAACATTTGAAGAACTAGTTACTCAACCCGAACCTCCAACGCAAGGACGTGTATATTTCTCATTTATTGCGGTGCACATGCGGGAACTGTATCAATAACAGCGCACACATTAGCCGAGCACTAATGTGAATGATGTAACATTAAAGTTTGCAAAACAAATCTTGCTCCATCCTTTATCTTTAATCAAAGTAGTAAGAATGACAGACAATCTGCATTAATAGACACAGTTTTAGGTAATAGCGGCCCACAGCTGATTTGCAGTAGTATTTCAGTAAGACCGTAATAATGCAAGTTAAAACACTCAGTAGAAAATATACACATCAATAATTAGTCATAGGTTGTAATTTTGAGAAGCAAGCTGGTCTAAATAAACTGGGTTCTGACCCATCTTTCAAGAGCAAGCGTTTTGCGAATCCTGCCCTGAACTCTTGAGATTTGAGAAGCAGGCGTCAGTAAAATTACGTCAAGTTGTTCACTGGCGGACAATGTTCCACATAGGCGTTATGCAAATGTGTTTTCTAATGATGTAGAACCATAACGCATTGAGATTCAAAATACAAATGACTCGTTGAGTCGATTCTTTCTTTTGGAGAGACGATAACTTTATCATGCACTTTCGATTTTACAATTTTGCAGAACATTTACATTCACAAACGGCTATATTACACACTGCATAAAAGGGAATATTCAAAAAACCGTAATGGCACAGAATGGCTAAATCATAATGAAGTTGAGATTGAGATTTTGACATGAGATTGACCCACAGCCCATAAACTTGAGGCAAACTCAATTTAAGGGCTGTGCATGTAACACAGCATGTTTGTTTTTTGAACTGCGATTTTTGGGTGAAGAAGCATGAGGGCTGGTGAAAGTCCAAGTCCACGCACTGCTCATAACGAAGACTGTGGAGTGATACATCTATGCTTATTCAAAGTAGCTTTGATCCATCAAGTCAATGCCCCCTGCAGGGAATTCCTCAGAGGTTCTCCTGAAGTTCATAGATTCTCTCTTGCTTTTAAAAAGCCCAAGCTGGGTAGGAAACAACAAAGAGATTTCTGAAGCTGCTGCTCCTGGACTGTTCATTTGACAGCAGGAGAACAGAACCAGACAGGATGACACAAAAGTTAAAGCTTTTATCTTTCTCCCAGAGACTCCAATTTAGTGGAAGTCCAATCTAGGGGAGCATTTCGTAGAGAATGCTTGCTAGAGTCAGCAGGAGCACAGGTAAACAAGAACATGACTACACTAACTCAGGGGCCCTCTGAAGCTTTGATGGGGCTGCTGAAAGAGTTCTGTGAGATTCTCGTTCCTCTAACAAGTCTTAATATAAAGTTCAGGTATAAAAGTTAATTATTTTGTTTAAAGGCCTGTCCTGCATGGTTGATTTTTAAAATGCTAAAACATAAATTCACATGTTTAAAAGATTTTGGTTGTAAAGACACAAAGTAGTACGCTTTAAAGCCAAGTAATTTAACCAACAAATGAAAATTTTGGTCATTGTTTAATTACTCTCACGTTGTTCCAAATCTGTATGAATTTGTTTCTTGTGTTGAATACACAATATGATATTTTGTAAAGTGCAAAAGCTCCAAAAAGTAGCAATTTCAAAACTTTGTGAAGCTTTAAAACCTTTCCATTATTTATTTCAACCAGTGATTTGGAGCATTAATGAAACTGCCAAAGTCACATGATTTCAGTAAAGAAGGCTTCTTTAAGTCATGACGGTTTTGAAATTTGTCTCATGTCTTTTACCAGCATGTGGCATTTCTAGTGCTTCGAAACAAGCCAATCATTTTGCAAAGCAATTAGTTTAATTGATTCAAAGTTTCGAAAAGCTTTGCTTCTCCCATCACTACCAAAAAGGACAAAGCACCACAAAAGTAAAAATAATTTAATAAAAGTAAATATTAATTATAATATAAACTAATAATTTAGCATTTAAGTTATTCTACAAATAAAAACAAATATAAATGTTGAATGCATGCTTTAAAAGTGAAATCAAATAAGAAGTTATAACAAAGAAAAACAGAGAGCATAGATTTTCAGTTAAACTGACTACTTTTTGTCCCTTTTTTGTCCTTGACAGACCCTGGTCAGTGTTTCATCATTGGAAAAGACAACAAAGTGATTCTTCAACATGTTTAATGTTCCACAGAAAAACGGCATACTGGTCTCCAATGACATGAGAAAATTGACATTTTGAGTGACCTATTCTTTAGATAAAGATTAATGCACCTTCAGTCCAAGCACTAAAAACACATTACTGAAACGGTGACACTTCTGTGCATCTCTATCCCTTTAATTCCAGCACCTGCAGAGAGGTGGTATGACACAGAATATTTAGACCACTCTCTGTGAGTTTTTTAATTAAATATTCAAGAGGAGATATGAAAAATGCTGTATGCTAAATCTAAGGGCATGGCTGAAGCATGGGTCAGGATCTGTGCGTGCCTGGGCCGTCCCTAATGAATGAAGCTTCAGAAACATCCTAAGTAAAGCCGCATTATTCAGTCTTTAAATGGAATTTGTGAAGTCAGAGTCGAAAACAGCGGGTGTCACCACGCAAATGCGCATCAACTTTGTGGGTTGAGAAAGCAGAACGGCAACTTCCTGCGTCATCTCTTCAGCTCAGCATCAACATTTTAACACAAACAGCTTTTCCCTGCTGTTTAACGGCCTCTTCCATAAACTCCAGAGGAATGTCAGATGGCACTTCCACATTTCACGTCTAGTTTTACTGTCTTCTTTATGAGTGGCAAGACCTATTTGTCTGTCTGAGGATGTGCGTGCTCTGCAGCACAAATCTAGAAGAATGCATCACTACATGTAATGTAATGACCCAGGGATGGAAACGTGTTTATAAGGAAAGCGTGCAAACAAGTAAAGCATAACGTGGTGTGTTTTTCAACTAAAAAAGTAGAAAAATATTATTTAATAGTATGTATTAAGGATACATTAATATAATATAATAAAATATAGATAAAATATAACATTTATATGTGGTTAAAATGAAAATCTATAATATAATATAATATAATATAATATAATATAATATAATATATATTTTTTATAAACAATTAAAAAAAAAAACATATGGCCAAAAATCTTAAACAAATGTTCATGACCTTCAATGTTTTACCAAATCAAGGTTTAAAATGAAAATGCTAGGCATTTTCTAGGGCGTTCTGGGTGGATATGAATAAAAGTTGAATATTTCAAGTTGGAGTCCAAATCCTGTAAGTACGAGCAATAGTAACACTGAAGCTATAGTCTTAAGAAACACCACCAACAAGGTAATATTTTCCACTGCCTCTTAAAGGCTAATAGGCCCAATGGGCTTTTACACATGAAATAAACATTTCCTTTCATTTCCACGATTTCATTCTTGGAAAATGACAGCATTATATGCACTTATACACAAGCCATTTCTCATGTCAGAGCCCAAAAGTAAACAAACAGTATTGGTGAAATATTTTAAAAAATGTGCATGTCGTGAAAGCTACCTGCAGTCAAAAACATCACGTGGCTTGTGTGTACAAGAGCCACTCACCTGACGCAACAGTAAACTGCAATTAGTCGCTTGCTGCTTGAGTATTTCAGAGCCTTCTCCTTTATTAAAAACAAATTAAATGCTAATGGATTTGCTTTTTAGGACATTAGAACCTGTGTGAAAGCAAGAGAAGACTTAAAAATGGGAGAGAAAAATGAAAATTACCACACCATTAAGGCACCTGGTATGACAGAGAGGAGGAAGCTTTATTCACCAAAACATTTTTTGGCAAATATTTAATAAAATACTTTTTTTTGCAAAGTTAACACTCAAGCCTAATAAAAGGCAAGGCTGCTGGTTTGACAATTTCACTCAGTTTCTTTATAGGCATTGAGAGACGGACTGCTGACAGTCACCCTGTCACTTTATAGTGCCAACTCATTTTTCTGCCATTCTTCCTCAATCATTTGAGGATGCCTGTGTGCCATAAGTTTGGAGCTTTAGCATGCACCCCACCTGCCACTGGGAAATGATCTGCTATTTGCCTGAAGCAGAGGCAGCCAAGCCCGCATTTAAAATGTGTCAAAAAGCGCTTCTCAAAAAACTGAAAGAACAGTCTGTGCCTAGCTCTTTGTGTTTTACATGAACATAAATCTCTGTGCCAAAAAACAAAACAAAAAAAACAGGTTCAGAAACAAAAAATGCTGTCATCCCCCATACACAGTCGTCTCATAATACCTAATGAACACTGTAAGAAGAAAATCTGTAGGAAAAACAAAAAAAGATACTTGTCATTTTCTGCCAGCACATGGCACCAGGATGCACTATGGGAACAAGGCAAGATCGTGGAGGCAGTGTGATGCTTTGGGCAATGTTCTGCTGGGAAACCTTAGGTCTTGCCATCCATGTGGATGTTACTTTGACACATATCACCTCCCTAAGCATTGTTGCCTTTCATGGAAACGGTATTCCCTGGTGGCTGTGGCTCTTTCAGCAGGATAATGCTCCCTGCCACAAAGCAAAAATGGTTCAGGAATGGTTTGAGGAGCAGAACAACGAGTTTGAGGTGTTGACTTGGCCTCAAAATTCCCCAGATCTCAATCCAATCGAGTATCTGTGGGATGTGCTGAACAAACAAGTCTGATCCATGGAGGCCCACCTCACAACTTACAGGACTTAAAGGATCTGCTGCTGACATCTTGGTGCCAGATACCACAGCACACCTTCAGGGGTCTAGTGGAGTCCATACCAGGGCTGTCAGTGCTGTTTTAGCAGCAAAAGGGGGACCAACACAATATACTGTTTGTCATGCCTGATCAGTGTACACACACACACTATACTACTGTCAAACTCCGACACTTCCCGTGTTGAATGCCCCAAATAGGCCGTTTACAAATGCCTGTGACTATTAGGATGTAGCATTATAAGCAAGTTAACTAGGGTTTAGGAAAAAACTAGTGATATGGTTATATGGACATCAGACACATTCAAACAACAGTACCAAAGGGATGATGATGCCCTCTGGGAACAGGGAGCAAAGTTCAAAGTTTACCTCCTGCTGACCACTAAAACGCAGCGTGCTACTTTTAATCTTGACAAAGCCTTTGGCTAAAGTTCAAAGCTGAATATTGTTATCTGATCTACTGTGATTTATGATATAGCAAAAGTGACATGAATTCTCATAGTGTCACCATAAGCATGACAGTGATTCTGCACTCAAATACAATAATGAACTATTCCTTAAAAGACATACATAATACGATTAACGCATTCTCATCCTTTTCATAACAATGCACATCTCAATATATCAGAGCACCTACACAACAACAACAACAAAATATCAAACACAAAAAGATGCCATTACTATAAAATCAATGTGGTAACTAAAGATAAGACTGGCATTCCCCGCGGAGTATGTGAACAGGATCAGGAATAGAATCAGAATCTTATGCAACAAGTTTGTGAAATATTAAACACGACACTCTGAGAAGCCAGCTGAATTTTAATGCGTCATCAAAGATGAGCATTTCATTGCCGATGGCAGCCACTGAACGAGGCCACGGGAAGCCCCATCCATCAACGCTCAGCTCTAGAAGCCAGGAACTAACTGGGACGGAGGAAAAGAATGATTGGAGGGGAAGAGAGCGAGCGAGACACAGACAGGAAAGATTCGAGCCTGATGGTGGAAAAACAAGGGAAATGAATCCTTGTGAAAACCTGCATGCGTTCTGGCAAAATCAGATGAAATCAAGGCATGAAACAAACAATGAGAGATTTCTGAACTGTGGTCAGATGACATTTCCAGTCATTAAAATGGAATTTACTGTATAATGTGGAAAAATTAAAGGTGCACTGTGTAAATTTTAGCAGCATCTAGCGGTGAGGTTGCGAATTTCAACCACTCACCCCTCCCTTTCAAATCACAGAGGAGCTACGGTGGCCGACACAGGACAAAGATGTCATCATCTGAGACAGCAGAGAGTAGCTAGCGCTCTGTAGAGCAGTTTGTCCGTTTAGGGCTACTGTAGAAACATGGCGGCGAAAAATGGTGACTTCACTGTAAGGGGACCTGCGGTGTATGAAAATAGAAATGGCTCATTCAAGGTAATAAAAACATAATGGTTCATTATGTAAGGTCTTTATACACCACTGAAAACAATAAAAAGTACATTTTTATTATATTTTAATATAAATGTTATAAAAGTTTGAATTTTTGTTTTCGAACAATGATTATTGAAGTACATTTCATAAGAAAATACTATTATTTCAGACTTTCTACTTCCAAATCTCATGTTGAATTAAATGTTACACTTGTGTTTTTTGTGAAATTTACTAGAAATGTTCACTAGTGTATGTTGACAAATGGCACAGTACCAGCTCTGCAATGTCTCAGTCCAAATCCAAACACGATTCAAATCCAAACACAAAAGTCCTGACATAATGTTTATGTCAGGACAACTTGTTCAGAAAGCATGCCTTCCTTCCAAACAATGTTAAATCTCAGAGAAGAGAAAGAACAGAGAGAGAGCGCACTAGAGGGGGGAAAAAAAAACATGAAGCAGTAATGACGTGGTGCCAAATACAGTAAGTGAGAGCAGGATGGACACAGATGTGGTAAGTGACGTAGATCCGGAGCCAGAGTGTTTACAGACTGGACACGGGTCTTAATTTGCAGACCCTGAGGCTAGACAAAGCCCTCTGGTTACACAGGAGCATTGATAGAAATCTCTTTGTATAGACTGGAGTCCTGTCAGCACTAACACAAGGCCTGGCTGTTTCTGCAATCACTTCCTGTCCTGAAAGAAAAAAGCCTGGCATCACAAAAAAAAACTAATATAACATTTAGTAATTGGTACGGCTCCAATGAAATTTCCTTACATCATCACAACACTGATACTGGAAAAATAAAGCTTCTGATCTTCCCCTATATTTCATGGGGAAATAGCTTTGACAGACTGACTGGAATTTGATTAAGACAATGAAAACACAGCCCATTTTAATGCATATGTGACCCTGGACCACAAAACTAGTCATAAGGGTAAATTTTTTTAAATTGAGATTTACACAGCTGACTAAATAATCTTTCAATTGATGTATGGTTTGTTAGGATAGGACAATATTTGGCCGAGATGATGGTAATGGTGGTGGTGGTGCTTACTACTACTACTACTACTACTACTACTACTACTACTACTACTACTACTACTACTACGAAATTCACAAAATATCTTCATGGAACATGATCTTTACTTAATATCCTAATAATTTTTGCCATAAAATAAAAATGTATAATTTTGACCCATACAATGTATTGTTGGCTATTGCCACAAATATACCTGTGCAACTTAAGACACACATATTAGCATGCAAATTTAGCCTCCATATAAAATTTAAGTTTCTATGCAAGTACTAAGTTTCCTCACCTAATTAACTATGCACATACTTTTTACACTCTTACTTTGTCAACTAACAATGTCCAACAGCAGTAATGCAATAAAATATTTTAGACATTGCAGGGAAACCTTCATCAGACAAGCAGGAATTCCAGCTATCTTGTGAGCACACGGACAGTCCGACCGGACTGCCAAAACTGCACATGCCGAGATTAATGACAAACAATGTCCAGCTGGAGCAGATTTGTTTTGTGTTTGAGCAAACATTGCAAAACTCTTCAGTCTGATGCTTCCATTCTTTGCTGGAAAAACAATCTTTAGTCAGGGTGGTTGGGGAGACGTAAATATAGGCTATGTAGCTGGGATGTTTATGTGTGTTTCACTGAACATGTGTAAAATAACAGACTGACAGCACCTTAAATGGTTGTCTGAAGACAAGACTCGCTGCTGCTGTAATTAACACGCGGACAGCAGGCAGGCCCTTCACAACTCACAGCACAGAAAATGACACATGAACACTCTTTAAATGATAGACGCTAGACAAGTGCTCATCAACTAAACACCAGGGGCACGCAGCAAAAGAACATTGACATCAGTGTTAACTTCAGAACAGGAACACAGGCTTCTGGGAGGGCGAAAACGGTCCACAAAGAACACTGCCAAACATGACCGAACACACTGGACATCACAAACCATTTCTGACAGGACATGTGCCCACCACTTTTACACATTTTGCTTGGTCGCAGTGTGTATTACAACTAGGGTCATTTCGAGTCAAATCAACCAAGTTTCAGATACTTTCCTGAGTCCATTTTTTTATTTTGTTAATATGAAGAAAGACAAACATAAATAGTGATAAAGACAAAATATTAAATGTCATGGATGTATAGTTACGGGGTAATCCACTATTTCGTAGAGTACCATCTCTGAGATTTGGAGCCAAATTACAGGGGGATTAAAAATGACTTTGATGGTAGCATCATTATTTAATATTTACAGAGACCGGTAGATCCATTAGTAAAATCTGTTGACTTTAGCAATCTTTGTTGCATTATATGCCAACGTTGACAGGTGCCGCTGTGTATTCACATTCAAAGGGGATTTTCAGGGGCAAAATATGCAGCCATAGAATGAAACCTGTATGTGCTGTAAAACCATTACACAGAGATGGGAGGAAGACCTTCAGTTAAAAAGATGTCTACAGACCTCTTCCATGGTCGAAATAACCCACATATCAATGACACCAAAACATGACTTGATACAAAGACAGCAGTACCAAGGCAGTCTCAAACTACAAAAGTCTTACAGATTGTTTACAAAAGATTTCTCTGCTCGGAAAAACAGCTAATCTCCATCCAGACCTTGGCCATAAAAACTACTCTTCAATCCAAGCAATAAATAAACAGTACTCATAAACAAGTCATCATTTTTGTTTGAGTTCCACAGGGAGGTAAAGGGTGTGTGTAATTATTGACATATTGAAGCTCTCAATCCGATTAGAGAATTCCCAGCTCGGGGTTTGCATTCATTCCGAACCGTGTGCTCAGCGAGGATTCCAGACCCCTGGAACGCTGCCATGCTCCATTTTATCCCCTGATCTGGTCGAAACAGAGGCCGGTGGAAGGGAGAGGCTCACAGCCGAGATATGAGTGTTCAAGCGATCCTGAGCTCTGGCACCTCTTCACATCCCACTCAGCTGCTTCATATATTCCATACAAGCAACACAAATATGTTCAAATCTCCCCAAATATTTTATACCATATTTTTATATAATAAAAAATTATACAGTACTGTGCAAAAGTCTTAGGCACGTTGGTATTTTCACATGAACAATGTTTTTAAGCCAGTTATTTATATCTTTTACTGTAGTGTGTCAGTAGGAAATATCAGTTTACATTTCCAAGCATTCATTTTGCAATTAATTGTAATAATCCAGTGAGATTTTTTTTTTTTTATGCACAAGAAGTCTGACAGCAGCCGGTATGATCTGATCTCACCATCAGAGTCTGTCAGTGATTACATGAAGAAACAGAAAAAACTGAGACAGACTAAATCCAGAAAAACTGAGAAAAGTTTAGGCACTTGTCAGAATGCTTTAAAGTGAGAATGCTGTCAAAAACAATAACAAAGAGCTTTTATTTATGAATTAAGTTCTATTAACTAAATCAAATGGATATTTGGGGTGAGCACCCTTTGCTTTTGTCACCTGCATCTGTTCCTACACCTGTTCATGTAGTTCTGCAGGAAGGTTTCTTCAAGTGTCTTGGAGACGTTGCCACAGTTCTTCTGGATCTAGTCCATCTCAGTTTTTTTATGTTTCTTCATGTAATCACAGACAAACTCAATGAAGATATGTTATTAAGTTTTGCTTCTCAAGAAAATGCATCTTGTTTTAAGAAGATTTGATGTTTTTACTGGACAAGAAAGCAAAAATGCTGGTAAAATAAATTATTTTTATAAAATATTTAAAAAAGATTTCCAGATACATTCTATTCATTAATTAATTATATTTTAAAATAAGTTTAAATATTTTTTGCTTCACGTAAATGTATCTTTAAGTGTGTTTATATATTTTATTGGAAATCAAGACAAAAATACTAAGCAGGGTCAATGCACGCAAAGCTCCAGGTCCTGACAACATTCCTGGACGTGTATTGAGAGACTGTGCAGAGGAACTCACTGATGTCTTCACAGACATCTTCAACATCTCACTGAGTCAAGCTGTTGTCCCCACATGCTTCAAAGCAACCACCATCATTCCAGTCCCTAAGAAATCATCTCCATCCTGCTTCAACGACTACCGTCCAGTCGCACTTACCCCCATCCTTATGAAGTGCTTTGAGCGGCTAGTCATGCACCACATTAAGTCTGTCCTCCCCCCCTCCCTGGACCCCTACCAATTTGCATATCGGTCTAAACGCTCGACCGATGACGCCATCGCCACTACCGTCCATTCAGCACTCACACACCTGGAAAATAAAGACACTTATGTCAGAATGCTGTTCATAGACTTTAGTTCAGCATTCAATACAATCATCCCTCTACAGCTCACTCAAAAACTGTCACAGCTGGGACTCAGCACATCGATGTGCAACTGGTTGCTGGACTTCCTGACGGGAAGACCTCAGGCAGTTCGGGTCGGCAGTAACTCAATCCAGCTCCATCATCATGAACACTGGAGCCCCTCAGGGATGTGTGTTGAGCCCCCTCCTTTTCACTCTGCTGACACGACTGCACACCCATACACAACAGCAATCTCTTCATCAAATTTGCGGACGATACGACTGTGGTTGGTCTCATTAGCAACGATGATGAGACTAACTTCAGGAGCGAGGTGAGCCGCCTGGCCAGGTGGTGTGGCGACAACAATCTCTCTCTGAACGTGGAGAAGACTAAGGAGATTGTTGTTGACTTCAGGAGGATGCACACCCAGCACGCTCCTCTGACCATCAACGGTGCGACCGTGGAAAGGGTGAGGAGCACCAAATTTCTGGGTGTACATATCACAGAAGACCTCTCCTGGACCGCCAACACCACAGCACTGACCAAGAAAGCACAGCAGCGACTCTACTTTCTCCGTAAGCTGAGAAGAGCCAGAGCCCCAGCCCCCATCATGTGCACCTTCTACAGAGGCACCATCGAGAGCATTCTGACCAGCTGCATCAATGTGTGGTACGGCGCCTGCAACGCATCCTGCCGTAAAGCACTTCAGCGCATAGTGAGAGCAGCTGAGAAGATCGTTGGTGTCTCTCTCCCACCCCTCCAGGACATTTATAACTCCCGCCTCTCCCGCAAAGCCTTTATCATTGCGAGAGACCCCACCCACCCATCGCACAGCCTCTTCAGTCTGCTGCCATCAGGGAGGAGGCTACGCAGTCTCCAGGCAAGGACCAGCAGACTGAAGGACAGCTTCATTCCCCAAGCTGTCAGGGCATTGAACTCCCTCCCGACTCTGCCGACTCTCCCCTCTTCTGCCCCACTCACCTGATCTGTGAATCACCCCCCCCTTCAGTTCTCCTCCTTTCATCTACCTCATTATGTTGTCTCTCTGAGGAATTGGTCTCCTCTCTTACAGACTCTTTTTGCATTCACTCTTATAATTTTATACCTGCACTGACTTAAATCTGAAATTGCACTATTGTTATTATTGTTTGCACTATTTGCCATCGCCACTTTACCTCCATAATTCACCTTATCCGTCTTTTTTTTTATCTTTCTTCTGTTGTTGTTACTGTTAAACTTTTGTTGTTATTGTTTTGTTGTTGTCAGGCACCTAGGGTCTGAGAGTCATAGAATTTCAATTCTCTGTATGTATGTACTGTATGTATGGCAGAATTGACAATAAAGCTGACTTTGACTTTTGACTAATGTAAAAAAAATGCACGTTTTGCAAAGCTTGATGCGTTATTGTGTCAGTTTGTGGCATGCTGTAAGTTGCTCTGGATAAATGACAACCAACTTACTCCCTTGTCAAGTGAAAATCAAAGAGACAACCTGCAAAACAACTAAACCAATGAGCAATAAATGTAATGTAAGTCTTCTAGAAGTGAAGCCCAAAATAGTTACACCCACCCATGCTGAAAAAAGCCTGGCCTATCATTTGTTTCTAAAGTCTCATTTAATTAGCTAAAAAGCACATTAGCTAAAATAACTATTCAAGCGCTCTGGAGAGAAACAGTCCTGCTGTGTGCTCTTTCTGCCTCAGCTGCAGCAAGAGTAATGCAACAACATCAAAAGAACCACGCACCTCAGTGTCAGGAGACGCCTGAACGTGCTGCATCAGTGGAAACGAGAGGTCTTGGGAGCGTAGGAGCATTGCCAACAAAGCGCAAGGCCTGTGCCAGCCAGGCAGAAGGCTTGGAAAAGACCAAAAGTTAATTACAGCGGCCTACAGGGTCATTGTGCTGGCACAGGTGTTCGATGTTATCACCAAACCCCAGTGCGGCTGCTGCTGACGTATCGCTGATATCTCAACAGCTGCTTATGCTTTTTTCATTCTTCTCAATTGTTTGCATACAGTAGTTATATGTGCAGTCAGAGAACTGTTGTGGAAAACCTGCACTCTGTTGTGGAGAAAAACCACTCATGTGCACAATTTTTCCATCAGCGTGACCCATTTCTTTTATACAGAAATGATATTAGCTCCTCACACAGCTAAAAGCTTGATCACTACCACAACAGCGGAAGTATACGTCCTGGATCCACTACAAAATGTTGAATAGACAGATGAAAAATGTTATGACAAAACATGACGAAACGTTAGATTTCAAAATGCTTGTATGGGTGAATGAAAACAATAGTGAATTTATAACAGCAGGTAAGTAATCTATATCACTCTTCAGTTGACACCGCTCTCTGGAATACATGATTCTGAATCATTTTTACTTGAACAGAAAGTTCAAAAGAACAATTGAACTGAAATAGAAATCTTTTGTAACATTATAAATGTCTTTACTGTGACTTTCGATCAATTTAATGTATTCTTGGCGAATAAAAGTATTAATTTCATTCAAAAAATTATTTCTCAGGCTTTACAATGGATGGGTGACACCCTTTGTTCATAAATTTGTGTAACTGACAGAAAGGACACTACATCACAACAGCTCACCCTCAAATTATAAGATTTCAAAGACTTCACTTGTGCTCCTGACTGAAGTGAGGCATGTCTAATGGAAATGTAGGATAATTGAAAAGGGAAACAACATTAGAATGGGAATGGGAATGGTGGGCACGGGCATCTAATGTCGTCCGGTGAACTGCTACTGCAGCTGCTCAATCAAAATTAACACTAATCTGATAAAACATGCCTGCATGTTCAATCATGCAGGTCTTGTCACCTTTCGGTTAAAGAGTAATTCAATTAGTAATTAAAGCTGTTTAATACATCTGTGCCTGTATAAGGAGACTGAGCGATTTATGAACTAGGAAAGTCTGTTTAAGCAAGGCCACTTGCTTCAAAGAAGAGTTTGTGGGTTTTTTAAGGCCACAAGCCCCTACAGTCTTTCCATCTCTCACACATACACAGAACCACACAAACACAGTAGTAGAAAGCCACCAGAAAAAAAAAAACAGCCTCCTTTGTGAATTTCCTATCACCAATCTGAGCTTCCTCCTCATGTTTCGGTGACTAAACACTGGAGTTATTAGAAAGGGTTTCCTGAAAGCTCCAGTCACATGATGGCTCTTGGAGAACACTGTGAAAAGGCTTCCACCTCTATTCGGTTCCAAATGTGTCCCAGTTTCATGTCCAGCTTGACTTTGCCAGGGAACAAGACAAACGGCATTGACTATTTCGACATTCTGTTCGGCAAGTGAACCGGGAGAACAGGTTGGCCAAAGTCTCTTTCAGGCTTTAGAAACGCTGTTTTGATCAAACTGTACAGTAGGACTGTGCTAGAGCTGCCAATGCCACCCTTCAACCTAGATGCAAAATAAGACTGCACCTCTATTCCCTTTTTCATGTTTGACGTACAGTATTAGTACTTGCCTAGTATTGCCAAAACAGTACTATGATGATACCATGGTACAGTGAGTGTAGTGTATCAGATGGTGATACTATGCAATTCTGATATATACCATGGTACTACATGATTATGTATTATCATATTTACCATGATACACTTTCAAATTATCATGGTATTACCATATAAAATACAAAACAGGTGATATTATGGTACTTTTTATTAGGAATGCATCAGTCTTGTTATTGTTAACCAGAGTTGGGTAGTAACGAAGTACATTTATTTTATTTTGGAAAAATTTTACTTTTAAGAGTAGATTTTTTCGTGGGTACTTTAACTCAAGTAAATTTCTAATGAAAAACTTTTTTACTTTTACTTCGTTACGTTGGGCGATGTTCCTCTCGTTACTTTAGTATAATGCAAAACATGTTAAGAAATGTGTTTATTCCAAGCACGCGGTCTTCTTTTCTTGGACATGAGCGATGCCCTATTCACAAATGATTCACTCTTTTGAATCGATTCTGTTCAAAGACTTGGGGTGCGTCTCAAAAAAGCTGAGCTCCCTTGTTCAGTAGTCAGGGCACTGATCAGGACATAAATCAATGGACTGACTCCCTGATCAGTCCATTGATCAGGACTGAAAAACCTGACAGCTGTCCAAAAGACGACCATTGACACCTTGCACAAGGAGGGCAAGACACAAAAGGTCATTGCAAAAGAGGCTGGCTGTTCAAAGAGCTCTGTGTCCAAGTACATTAATAGAGAGGCGAAGAGAAGGAAAAGATGTGGTAGAAAAAAAGTGTACAAGCAATAGGGATAACCGCACCCTGGAGAGGATTGTGAAACAAAACCCATTCAAAAATGTGGGGGAGATTCACAAAGAGTGGACTGCAGCTGGAGTCAGTGCTTCAAGAACCACTACGCACAGACGTATGCAAGACATGGGTTTCAGCTGTCGCATTCCTTGAGTCAAGCCACTCTTGAACAACAGACAGCGTCAGAAGCGTCTCGCCTGGCCTAAAGACAAAAAGGACTGGACTGCTGCTGAGTGGTCCAAAGTTATGTTCTCTGATGAAAGTAAATCAGGGTCCCAGAGACTGGAGGAAGAAAGGAGAGGCACACAATCCACGTTGCTTGACATCCAGTGTAAAGTTTCCACAGTCAGTGATGGTTTGGGGTGCCATGTCATCTGCTGGTTTTGGTCCACTGGGTTTTCTGAGGTCCAAGGTCAACGCAGCCGTATACCAGGAAGTTTTAGAGCACTTCATGTTTCCTGCTGCTGACCAACTTTATGGAGATGCAGATTTAATTTTTCAACAGGACTTGGCACCTGCACACAGTGCCAAAGCAACCAGTACCTGGTTTAAGGACCATGGTATCCCTGTTCTTAACTGGCCAGCAAACTCGCCTGACCTTAACCCCATAGAAAATCTATGGGCTATTGTGAAGAGGGACTTTCGACAGACTGATGGACTCCATGCCACGCCGCATTGCTGCAGTAATTCAGGCAAAAGGAGCCCCGACTAAGTATTGAGTGCTGCACATGCTCATACTTTTCAGTTGGCCAAGATTTCTAAAAATCCTTTCTTTGTATTGGTCTTCAGTAATATTCTAATTTTCTGAGATACTGAATTTGGGATTTTCCTAAGTTGTCAGTTATAATCATCAAAATTAAAAGAAATAAACATTTGAAATATATCCGTCTGTGTGTAATGAATGAATATAATATACAAGTTTCACTTTTTGAATTGAATTAGTCAAATAAATCTACTTTTTATGATATTCTAATCACCAGCACCTGGCTAGTTAGTTACCAACTAAAAACAGAGTAGTTTTTCATTGGATACTTTTTACTCTTACTCAAGTAACTATTAAGATTGTTACTTTCACTTTCAAGTACTTGTACTTTTACTTGAGTACAGTTTTGGATACTCTACCCACCTCTGTTGTTAACTAAAACTGTTAAAAATCGTTTTTGGTATTTGAAATAAAGCTGAAATTAAATATAAATATAACAACAAAAACTTAAAATTGGAACATTTAAACGAAAATTACAGGTTTTAAAGTTCAATTTTGTCTAAAATTAAAAATAAAACAGAACCAACATAACGCATGTACAGTATGAAAGAAAAATGTATATTCTTGTTGAGATTTTCTTTATATTGATCAACTATAACATTATAAAACTATCATTAAAACTTTAAAACTATAATTGATGATGGCAAATGAAATCTAAATGTATAAATATTGGAAATGCATGTATAATTAAATATCAATTTCAAGCAATACTGATGCATTTAAAAAAAAACATCTCTAACTAATATGGTAGCAATATATTATTTACTATTTTTGGCATGAATGCACCAGATTTATCAATAGGAGCATATAAATTTGAGAACAGTAATCCTAATCAAATGACTGTACATAGAGATTTTACAGATACCTGTAAACTGGCTGCATTTCACGTGCAATTCCAATGACGGCCTTAGAAGGGAAATGGTTAAACTCTTGGAAGAGGTCTCTGATGTTGCTTCTGAATTTGAGGTCCAGGTCCAACTGAACAATGCGCATCAGTTCTAGGGGGCAAAACAAAGAGAAACAAAGCAAATCTGTTTGAAATCAACAAACCCCTAAATAATCTCAGTTTGTGAGCAGCAAGACATGCAGAGAATAAGAGATTTCGTATTAATTTTTTGTGTGTACTAATGCAGAAAACACGAATTAACACATGATGGGAGATGATCATCCGGAGGGCTTTTCTCACGTCGGATGGCCTCAGGGTCTTCGTGTGAGCCCACTGGACAACAAAGCCCTCAAGACAACATTCTGGATGCACCATTGTGGAGCAGAGGCAGCACACACAATGACACACATTCGGAAAGCAAAACATAGGGGGCCCAAACTATGCTTGTTGTAATTAGAACAATGAGCAGAGAGCGGCCAGCCAGAGCTGTTTAGTCGGTCAGGCATTTCACACAGATATCTCTCCAAACAAGCACCGGAAACTAGAAGAATCAATATCAACGATCTCAGCGCTCCCCTCCAAACACACAGGCTGACTACAAAACACTGAGCAATGATAAAAGGAGGACAGCTGCTGAATTTGTATGAAACGGGAAGGACATCTACAGTCTACAGAGATCAAAACACAGACAAAGCTAAAATACTTCATCCCATCACAGTTTAATCAATGAGCTGCCAAAGTAGGCAACTGGAAAAAGATAATAGTAGTAATATTAACAGTAGGCTATACTTTGGTCGAAAAAGATATTCTTTCTACTTAGACTACCGTTTAAATGTTTTGGTGTCAGTAAGATTTTTTTAAATTGCTACTTCTATTCCACAAGTTTGGATCAAATTTATCAAAAGGGACAGTAAAGACATTTAGGGCCAGATTTACTAATGGCTTTTGGTGTTTAAAACCTACTACTATCAGGATTTACGAAAAACACACAGTAAAAAAATGCATGCGTGTTTTGCATGTGACCTTATTGTATATGCATTTGTAGGAGTCTCCCTTTCAGACACATAATTTATGGAGAGTATTAATAAATCATGTAATAAATTAATATTATGTAATAAATTAATAAATCATGCAAGGTGATCTGATAAGGTTTCTGCTCATCAATTTACTGGTATTTGCGCCATTATTTACGGCGCCAAAACACGTCTTAAACCAGACGCTAATTTGCGCTGCTCTTGGTAGATTACGTTAGTCGTTATGGAAATGATCCGGCTGCGTCTGTGTTCTTTAATTTGTACCGTCAGTAGATCACGCGCAGAACTTTCCACTCCCATCTGTGCTTTTTTGAGTAGAGTGTGACACTTTATGTAGGCCAAAACGTGGAGGCAAGTTAGCATTTTAGCACTTCCGGTTCCATCGTCCCGAAGTCAATATTTTTTTGTTTTGTTTTTAAGTGGATTTTGGTTAAATGGCTGAAATAAGGTTTGTGGTGAACAAGCTCAAGACACTTTCACGTTTTATTCATAAAATACATCAGTATTACCCCACTCATGATTTTTTGAAGCGGTTACGTGTCTTGAAAAAAGCAGTTGCTAACACGTGACTAAATGGGAGTTCTCTTACAGTTCTATGAGAGAGGACTCAAATGCAGGAATGAGTGATCAGGGGTTTATTGACAAAACAGCTGACAATACACGAAATGTCAGTGATGGCCAGGCATGAATCCTTGGGCAATGAACTCAGGTATCACAGGAAACGCACCAGGCTTGCAGACAGAAAAGGAGAGCAAGCAGCCAGGGAAGCTCTGCTTGTAGGACAGGACTGGAACTAGAGACCTAAGACAAGACAGGACCAACAGGCAGAACTAACACTTAGCAAGACTAGAGTAACAGCACGAGTAGGCACCACATATAATGAACCAGCAACACATGAGGGAAAGAGCACACATTATAAAGGAAGCAGGAAACATGAGGAACAGGTGAACACACTCAGACAAACAAGGAGCAGAGAACATGAGGAAAGGGTAGGCACACTCAGACAAGGAACAGGTGAGCACACCTGTTAGTTTTAGTGAAACGAGGATTAGACAAGGACTAAACAAGGGGGCGTGATAACAGGAAACAAGGAGGCAGGACACAAGGAGCACATGGCAAACACAGACCAAGACAGAGCCATGTGTTCAAGCACAACACACAGACACATTAAACAATGACAAAATAGACAAAGCTGTCAGAGGGGAACCCTGACAACAGAGGCTGTCGAGGAGATTAAATGTCATCGCGCCTAAACTCAATCTGCCTTTACAGCTCATTATGCTCAAAAACTTAAAGAGTTTTTGAAAGCTTAGTGATGGTGGTGTAGTCCGTTTATAGCCTACCTTTAGCTTTTTACTTCTGGCGACTGCATTAAGGCTTCAAAATTATAGGGTTAGTTCACCCAAAAATGAAAATTCTGTCATTAATTCCTCACCCTCATGTCGTTCCAAACCCGTAAGACCTTCGTTCATCTTCAGAACACAAATGAAGATATTTTTGATGAAATCCGAGAGCTCTCTGAACTCTCCATAGAACGCAATGTAATTACCACTTTCAAGGTCCAGAAAGGTAGTAAAGACATTGTTAAAATAGTCCACGTGACTATTTCGTTCTAGCCTGTGTCAGTCTCCTACGCAGTTTACGTTGTAAATAGTGCAGCACTTCCGAGTTCTACGGCAGCCAATGCAGTTCACGTGAGCGCCATGACACGTGTGTGATGATGATGTGGAAGCTGCACTGTTTTTACAACGTAAACTGTGTAGGAGTAAATATATGCAATATTTTACTGTATTTTAAACAAATGCAGCCTTGGTGCAATGTGAACTAACATAAAAATTAATACATGCTGTAAAAACTTGAGTTCTACTGTATATTACTAATGCACTAACTACTGTTAAAGGTGCTCTAAGCGTAACTTCTTGCTGACGTTCGAAGTGTTGTCAAACAAAACAGAGGCTAGCTAGACCCCTCCTCCTCCTCCTCCTCCCCCTCCCCTCCATGCTTCCTGAAACAGCCCTTCTGCCGCCGGAGTTCTTGCCAACTTTCAAAGGCTTTTCCGATGTAAATTCGGGACCTTGCGCGTTCCTTCTCCTCATATAATTCGAAATTCCCTCTTTATGCTTCTCTCTTCTACACACACCCCTTCATGTGCACGCGCACGAACCCCAAACCTCCATCCCCAAATCATTCTTGTCGGTTATTGGCTGGAGCACTGTTTATTATGTTTCGTTGTCCAGACTGCCCAAGTTTGTTTTTGTTGCCATTTGTGGAGCTTGTGTTGACTACAGAGACCGTGTTTTTTTACAGTGTGTTCAGGGGACAGGCAGCTAGCGGATAGTGAGGAGATGTTTGCTGTATGTGACAAAAACGAAAAACAAACACGTGACATCACTTATAGCACCTTTAACAAATGATGCCTTATTTTAAAGTGTTACCAAAATGATCTTTTTAACAGTACATTATATTGTTTTGATGTGATTTAATTTGAATCGCGTGACTTGATTTAATAGAGCACTATTAAAAACAACAACAGGCAGTATAGATTTATAATATCAGTCAAGATTTTGCTTATTTGTCATACTAAAAACGGTTACCAGTTACGGTTACCACCAGAAATTTCTATAACAATGCATTGATTGCAGTTGTAAACGGTTAGCATTTTGTGATTTAGTTTGGTGCCTCAAAATGAATAGAGACAATTTTTACCATACAAAACCGAGAGTTCCGACTAACCTCCAAAAATAAAACCCATGCGTCACAGTACACCAGATCAAAAGAGGAACAATCGCTTTGGGCAGGATGAGCCACAGAGGCTTGATGTGCACCCGAGGGCATGTCAGCAAGCAGGTTAAAATGTGCCTTTGAAGCATTAACGGCTGCACTAATTCATCTCATTGGGCCTCTACGGCCTGAAGCAATGAAGACTTTCAAGAACCGGGTCCACGTGAAGTTCACCAGCTCCACTATGGCTTTAATTGCTGGAAACATGCCTATGAAGCCTTATAAACAATTTCTAGTTTAGTTTTAGATAAGTACATATAGACAGAGATTCATCTAAGACATTCCCAGCATGTTTTCAGCCAAGCGAACACACATTTGCACATGCTCAAAAACAGCCTGGTCATCTTAAATGACTAGGGGTGCTGAAGCTTGACACACTTTTAAAAAAGTGGCCGTTTCACAGATGTAATACTTTTGTACTAGCTTTTAATAGAGGAATAGGGGAATATCATCATCATCTTGAGGCTCTTTCCCTTCTTTTTAGTTATAATCTCCCAGCAAATGTACTGCATATCCACACGTTAAAATCATATTAAGGTGGTTAACAATACCAAGGGATGGTAATCTACTTTTAGGATCAATTGATCCTAACTAAATGTATGGAGCAGGTGGAATTCCATCTGTTCTCAATGGATTATGGCTTTGATGCTTTACTCTGTGAAAACAACAGTAAGTGATATAGGCTGATATAGGTCAACCTCATTATGAGATTAAAACCCAGCCTTATCTGGCCACACTCTATTAGTAAAAAATACAATAAGAATATCTCAAGTGGCAAAAGAATAAACGCAATGCTGTAGTTAAAATCTGGCATGATTCTTCTTTCTTAGAAGAATCTTTTCATGTTTCATTTCATAATCATGTGGCAGGTCATGGAGACACGGTGTCACATGACTGACCCTAGAATAAAAAGAAAAACTGTAAAACAAACAAAAACAAAAACAAAAAAACCTTTTAAAATGTCATTAAGGCAAGTTTCAAAATGATGAATTTCTAGATGCATGCATGTTTTCATTTTGACAGTAATTCCTTAGTTCAATTACACAATTTTACTGTAAAGATGAGTCAAATGGCAAATGACTTTTACAATGTAGTTACACAAAACAGACTGCCTTTGATAAGAAATATCTGGGATATATAAGGTCTGCTTTGTTCTTCAAAGCATTCGACAATTCACTAGTTGTTCAAATGCCTTGAATTTCAATGTTGATAAAACAGTATCTTATATGGTTCAACAAATCGCTTTGATTTGATTTGATTTGTTTTAATACGTTTAGTCTCGCACTCATTTTCCATCAAACACACAGACAAAAAAGTAGTAATTTGTAGTTGTCTGCAACTATATACACTATATTGCTAAAAGTATTGGGACACCCCTCCGAATAATTGTAGAACGCATACAAGGCTGAACCCCGCCGCCACCTCGGGTACTCAGATCACATCTCCATTATGTTAACCCCAGCATACAGACCACGTCTGAAACTCGCCAAACCGGTTCAAAAACTCATTACAATTTGGCCACAGGAGGCTACCTCAACACTACAGGACTGCTTCCAGTGCACAGACTGGAACATGTTTAAAGAGGCGGCCAAAAGTGCCAAAAATCACAAAGTGCATCGATGATGTGACAGTCACCAAGACCATCACCACACGTGCAAACCAGAAGCCGTGGATGACAGTAGAGGTTCGTGGGCTGCTAAAGACCAGAGATGAAACATTCAGATCAGGAGAAAAAGCAGCCCTCAAAACAGCAAGAGCCAACCTGTCCTGTGGCATCAAAAATGCAAAACGATCATATGCTCAAAAAAAAATCAACAACCACTTCACAGACAGCAGGGACACACGGAGCCTGTGGCAAGCCATTCAGACCATCAATGACTACAAGCCCCCGCCACAGGCCTGATGATACATCCCTCCCAGATGCACTCAACCACTTTTATTCACGGTTTGAAATGCAGAATGATACACCTGCACAAAAACTGCCCACACCTCCCAATGACCAGGTGCTCTGTCTGTCTCCAGCCGACATAAGGAAGACCCTATCTAGGATTAACCCACGCAAGGCTGCGGGTCCTGACAACATACCTGGCCATGTACTGAGAGACTGTGCTGCACAGCTGACAGATGTCCTAACAGATATCTTCAACACGTCGCTGAGCCGGGCAGTCGTCCCAACTTGTTTCAAACCCACAACAATCATACCGGTACCAAAGAAATCACCTGTGTCCTGTCTAAATGACTACCGTCCCATAGCACTAACCCCAATCATAATGAAGTGCTTTGAGAGATTAGTCATGCACAACATCAAAACTGGCCTCACCAACACACTCGATCCACTCCAGTTTGCATACCGTCCAAACCACTCTACGGATGATGCAATTTCCTCCACCCTCCATCTGGCTCTTACCCACCTAGAAAACAAAGACTCCTATGTCAGAATGCTGTTCATTGACTTCAGCTCAGCATTCAACACAATAATCCCACAACAGCTCATCAACAAACTAAACCTGCTAGGCCTCAACAATTCCCTCTGTAATTGGATCCTGGACTTTCTAACCGGAAGACCTCAGTCAGTCCGTGTAGGCCACAACACCTCGAGCACTACCACACTGAGCACAGGTGACCCACAGGGCTGTGTGCTCAGCCCGCTGCTCTTCACGTTGTTGACCTACGACTGCACTGCCAAGTTCAGCTCCAACCACATCATCAAATTTGCCGATGACACAACTGTGGTAGGTCTCATCGGCAACAACGATGAAACGCACTACAGAGAGGAAGTGGCACAGCTGGCTGAATGGTGTGGCACTAACAACCTGTCCCTCAATGTGGCGAAGACAAAGGAGGTTGTGATGGATTTCAGGAGAAACTCTGTTGACCATCTCGACTGTGAAGAGAGTCAGCAGCACTAAATTCCTGGGGGTGCACATCACAGAGGATCTCACCTGGACCACCAACACCATGTCACTCTCCAAGAAGGCACAACAGCGCCTACACTTTCTCCGCCGGCTGAAAAGAGCAAGTCTCCCTCCGCCGACACTCTCCCCTATGCGCACTAGTCACTTTCACACACTGCTGTGTGTACATAAGCCCACAAAAGACTCTATAATATATGTATGTTTACATGCTCATGCACTACAATAATCTTGCACTGTTCCCCAGACATGTATAGGTTAACATTTATATTTATATATAGTATATTTATAGTCAAATCTGTCAGTAGGTTAGTTATGTATAGGTTTATAGTGTTTTACTTCATGGTTGTATGTCTGTACTTATGTAGCACCGTGGTCCTGTGAGGCACGACATTTCGTTCCACTGTATGTCCCCACATGTAGCGGAATGACAATAAAGCTCAACATGAACTTGAACTTAATTGAATTGAGGTGTTGCAATCACTTCCATGGCCAAAGGTGTATAAAATCAAGCACTTAGTCATGCAGACTGCTTCTACAAACATTTGTGAAAGAATGGGTCGCTCTCAGGAGCTCAGTGAATTCAAGCATGGTACCGTGATAGTTTGCCACCTGTGCAAGTCCATTCGTGAAATTTCCTCACTACTAAATATTCCACGGTCAACTGTTAGTGGTATTATAACAAAGAGGAAGCAGAGCAGTGGAGACGTGTTCTCTGGAGTGACAAATCACGCTTCTCTGTCTGGCAATCCGATGGACGAGTCTGGGTTTGGCGGTTGCCAGGAGAACAGTACTTGCCTGCCTGCATTGTGCCAAGTGTAAAGTTTGGTGGAGGGGGGGATTATGGTGTGGTGTTGTTTTTCAGGGGTTGGGGGCTTGGCCCCTTAGTTCCAGTGAAAGGAACTCTTAATGCTTCAGCATACCAAGACATTTTGGACAATTTCATGCTCCCAACTTTGTGGGAACAGTTTGGGGATGGCCTCTTCCTGTTCCAACATGACTGGCCTGCACAGAGTCCTGACCTCAACCCGTCAAAACACCTTTGGGATGAATTAGAGCCAGGCCTTCTCATCCAATTAGTGCCTGACCTCACAAATGCACTTCTAGAAGAATGGTCAAAAATTCCCATAAACACATTCCTAAACCTTGTGGAAAGCCTTCCCAGAAGAGTTGAAGCTGTTATAGCGTCAAAACTCCACATTAAACCCTACGGATCAAGAATGGGATGTCATTAAAGTTCATGAGCATGTAAAGGCGGGCATCCCAAAACCTTTGGCAATATAGTGTACATATAAATCAAACACTGTGTCCTAACCATATGCAACATGATAAAGCAGCAAATAATACTACATTGTGTCGCTCACGTGTTCATGAAGTGTTGTTATTGTCAACTAAAAAATATAAAAAATTTGTTTTGTTTAGTCTAGTCTAGTCATTCCAAAACATGGTACATGAAAGGAACAAAATTTCGTCCTCAGGTCCCGCAATAACAACAAAATTAATAATAATTATAATAATAATAATAATAATAATAATAATAATAAATTAATATGCAATATAAAAACATTATAAATAATGATACTTAATAAATAAGTAATACCAATTATTAATAAGTGCAAGTAATACTTGCAAACTGAAATAAAATACAAATATTAGATGAAAAACAAATAACACTGAAATATTGAATTCTTACTAAACTAAAACTGAAATAAATATAAAATGAAAGCTAAACAGCAAAATAAAATGGCAAAAGTACATTCAGTTATTAAAAACGTATTAATTAATTACAATGAATTAATGAATTAATTACAATGATTAAAATAAATACTATAATTGTATATAAATAATATTAAAACATGCCTGTGTTGTCACCAAATAGCCCCAACAACACTGCAATGGCATTGGACCAAAGTACCTTAGTTTGGTAAATGTCAAACATAGATGAAGGAAAAAGAATTGTGGAAATTTAGATATACAACCATAAAAAAAGAAAAAAAAAAAAAGGTGAAGAGAATTCAGTTTAAGTGCTTAGTTTTATGCTCTTCAGCTGCAGTGCTAGTAGGCTAATGTTTGCTAGTAGTTTGCGAACAGAAAGAATGGTTCTGATTGATTGATTGATTGATTGATTGCAGTTAATATACTAGCCCACCTCCAAGCGCAATGTTCCTTTAATGAACAGCCAAATCCCTCACAGCAATATGATAGAACATAAAACTGGAGTTTTTTTTTTTTTTTTTTTTTCTTGAGCTAATCTGAACTGTGCATGTGCTTCTTTTTCCCCCACTAATGTTGTTTCAGAACAAAGCATCATTACTGAGAACCTAACCCTGCTCTTTTAGACCGAAAGAAATGATAATTTCCTTAGCGGGCCAGTGGTCTTCCAGGGATCATGGTTTAAAGTGAGACTTATGGTGTAAGTCTCTTACTCATGGCTCACTTATTCAGCCTCTCAGCAGTCCGGTATTGACCGCCCTGTTGGTAGACTCGATGACCGGAATAAGCCTGGCGGGAGAGAAAGGTCTTGCAAGCAGAGAGACCTACTCTGGACATACAGAGAAATCAGAGTAATCAGGCCAGAATTCCTCGAGGTGGGTTTAAGCAGTCAGTCAGTGGGTCAAACGTGAATTAAAAAACACTGTTAAAGGGATAATTCACCCAATTTCAACACTGATAAGAATCGAGTAGCAAATCAGCACATTAGAATGATTTCTGAAGGATCAAGTGGCACTGAAGCACTTTGCAAATCACAAGGACAAAATTACATTTAAAGGTGTCATGAACTTGCTTTTATTTTTTAAATGTACACTGTTGTCTGAGGTCAACTAATGACGTTTGCATGTTTTTTTCATTCAAAAACATCATAATGAATAAGTAATAGGCTATTTTCTACCCTGGTTTTGAGGCTCTCTCCTGCACGCTCGGTTTCTATGGGCGTGCTGCACCGAAGACTTGGAAGTAAACGCCCACTGCTATGATAGGATAAGGTTTGCATATTATAATGAGCTCCAGCTCTCCTGTCAGTACATGTGGGAATTGTTCTGAAAGCGTGTGGGGAAACGGTAACCGGAATGAATGGCCCACAGGGCTCGCAAAACGTCTTTATCAAACAAACACAATGATTTCTCTCTCATCCAACCACGATTGATTGGAATGTTTTTTTTTTTTATTACTTGGTGGATATAACCGTGAACCGTGCATCAAACACACACACACGCCAAGTACGTTGCAGACAGCATGATCAAAACTTCCGCGATTGTATTTTTCCTTCAAATATCAAGTCAAGAGAGTGAACAACGCACATCAAGAAAGATTCAAAAGAGTTTTATTTGTCACATACACAGTTATATACAGAATATACAACCGGCAGTGAAATGTAAACAGGTCCGCTCCATGGACAGTGCAAATTCACAGTTAAAAACACAAGGAGGAAATTATAATAGAAATAGAACAAAAAAGTACTTATATATATATATATATATATAGACATTTTGGAACAACTTGAGGGTGAGTAAATGAGTTCATTATTGGGTGAATTATCCCTTTAAATTGTATATAAAATTATTTTATTTGCAAGTTTTGTGCTTGTTTTTTTGTTGTTTTTTTTTGTTTTATTCGTTGCATATTGCTTCACCTTAGTAGGCTACACTATTTAGATCAATCAATCAGAAACAGACCAAACCCGACAATCCCCTTCCCCCCCAGACACTACAAAACACATTTAAAGACCAGAATTGACTTAAGAATTCCTATAGATTATTGGTGTTTCCTAATATGACATACTGTTTGAAGTTACAAGAAAGAAAAGTAAATGTCAGTATTCTGTGTCACAGCCACAAGCCTAAAAGCTTTATCAAACACTCATAGGTCTTTTCCCTCTCATGGTATCATTGATTTGTTAGGCTGGCAGAGGAGTCCAGGGATTTGCATTTAGTGTAGCAGCAAACCATGCCTGCATGATCATTTATTTCAATGCGAGAGAGAGTGAGTGGCAGACCACTCTGCGTGCGAGACAGAGCAGCATCGACCCGCCCCACCCCCCCCCGCCCTCTCTGCCAAGCGCTGTGCCATGTGCCTGTTCAACACCTGTGAGTGAGTCGGCACATATGACACCATCAGCAGCCTCGTGTCCAAATCCATTCACAGCCTGACTGATTGAGGGGAGCTTTCAGGATGGCCGAATGTACTGACCTTTAGATAACACGGTTAGAATGTGCAAAAGGAAGTGTGATGGGGAAGTTTACATGAACACCGAATGTTCTGCAGCTGCCATTTTTAAAATGGAAAAGTTGGATCATAATATGTAAAATTTATGAAAAAGTGGGTTAGTCCTAATTCAATCAGTATAATAACAAAACAGACAGAAGGTGATATAATTTATGTGACATTAGTGTCACTAAGCAAAAATGATGACTACTTTGACAGTACTGGAAGCCAAAGGCGATATACACTATACTGCCAAAAGTATTGGGACACCCCTCAAATCACTGAATTCAGGTGTTCTAATCTCTTCCATGGCCACAGGTGTATAAAAACAAGCACCTCGGCCTGCAGACCGCTTCTACAAATATTTGTGAAAGAATGTGTCACTGGGTTACTGTGATACGTTGCCACCTGTGCAATAAGTCCATTCGTGAAATTTCTTCACTACTAAATATTCCACATGCAATAGTGGTATTATAACAAAGTGGAAGCAATTGGGAACAACAGCAACTCAGCCATGAATTGGTAGGCCATGTAAAATCACAGAGCATCATAGGGCATGCTGAGGTGCGCAGAAGTTGCCAACTTTCTGCAGAGTCAATAGCTACAGACCTCCAAACTTCGTGTGGCCTTCAGATTAGCTCAAGAACAGTGCGTAGAGAGCTTCATGGAATGGGTTTCCATGGCCGAGCAGCTGCATCCAAGCCTTACATCACCAAGTGCAATGCAAAGCATCGGATGCAGTGGTGTAAAGCACGCCACCACTGGACTCTAGAGCAGCGGAGACATGTTCTCTGGCGTGACCAATCACGCTTCTCTGTCTGGCAATCCGATGGACGAGTCTGGGTTTGGCAGTTGCCAGGAGAACGGTACTTGCCTGACTGGATTGTGTCAAGTGTAAAGTTTGGGGGATTTGTCAGTTATGTGGTGGGTTTATTTTTCAGGGGTTGGGCTTGGCCCCTTAGTTCCACTGAAAGAAACTCTTAATGCTTCAGCATACCAAGACATTTTGGACAATTTGATGCTCCCAACTTTGTGGGAACAGTTTGGGGATGGCCCCTTCCTGTTCCAACATGACTGCGCACCAGTGCACAAAGCAAGGTCCATAAAGACATGGATGAGTGAGTTTGGTGTGGAGGAACTTGACTGGCCTGCACAGAGTCCTGACCTCAACCCGAATTGTAGCGAATTAGTTCATTTGAATGTGATTTTTTTTTACACACCTGGATAATTTCCATTTCAATGATCTGCAGGAGAACAATGAAGTCAGTTGTTAACCAGCAAACTGTTTGTCTCACTTGGAAATTCTGCATGTGTAAAAAATGGCAATTTCTCCCTACAGACCACCCTCTCAAATCAATTACAGGCAATTCTACACACAAACAAAAGTCAACATACGTCACTTTGACCACTTCAACACGTCACTTTACACAATTATACGTCACTTTGATCACATGCTTTGGCACCCATGCAGATATAAATGGCCCAATCACAAACTGTTGCATAATTTTATTTTTAGCATTTTAGTCACAGGAACTGCATAAAGCTGATGAATAATAATAATAAAAAAAATAATAACAACAATAACAATAACAATAACTACAACTATTATTATTATTATTATTATTATTGTTATTAGTAGAATTTTGTATTTAGATTGTTTTTAGTTATTTTATTTATACCTAGTTATTATTAATACAAAATAATTTTTATCGCTTTTAGATGTTTTATTTAATAACTTTTTAATAACCCTCAAGATTAAAAAAATAGACAGGTAGAAATTCATGGCCTTAATGTAGTTCCATACAACAGTCATTATTTCTGCAATTCCATATGGAGATGCAAGTGTTGTGTAAACTACACATTTTTTAACCTTTAGGTTTAGTTTAGTTCAGTTAAGTTTATTCTCCGCTTGTATAGTTGAAATTTGTCCTCGGCTTGACCATACAAAATACATTTATTACATTTATGCATTTGGCAGGTGCTTTTATCCAAAGCGACTTCCAAAAGAGGAACAAAAGCAAAGAGCCAACAATATTGCAATAAACAATACCAGGTTTATTACAACTAGATTAGGACGCAAGCTAGAGAAAGAGCTAAAGAGTGTGTGCAAGGGCATTGTGGATGAGGACATAAAAATTACAAGCTAAACAAAAGTAACTTGCAATTGCTTTTCCTGTGCCTATAAACAATGGCAATACCGAGTCACACATCTCACCTGCAGGCATGATGCGATGCATGGCCACCGACAGGAAGAAGATGGCGTCGCTGTAATACGCGCCGGAACCTGCACTGAAATGTTTCTGCATGGCTTCCACGATGGGGAATAATTTCTCTGTAAGAGCATCTACATCGTGAAACACCACCTGGAATAGACAACACACAATATATATGATAAATGAGGACTTTTTTGTGACCCTAGTGGCACTGACACTACTTTTCTGTAAATTTGCACATGGGTGGACAGGAGGGAGCTCTATTTCTGCCCTCTTTTGGCACTGAGATTTCATTCTCAGGTGTTCACCAGTTTGGCTCACTGAACCTTGACAGTCGTCTTTTACTGCTCCTTCCATTGAAAACACACAATACCTGTGTTTGTCTGCAGTGCAATCAGTCCACTAATCCTGCTCTGCTATGCAAGGCTTTGGCGTCGACTCGACTCATGCAATCAGATAAAGTGTATCTCTCGCTAGGTTGCACAAAGACGACTGAGGTGGAAGGGGGTTCGGCGTTCAGTCATCACAGATTTCCCATTAAGGTTTTGATTCCAGGGGTATAATATATGTTTCTGCCATAGGATTAGCATTCCACCTTCAGTCTGGTGAAACAAAAGCACTAATTCAGCACAAGCTCAGATTATTCAAGGAACACAGTTGATATTGTAACAAACCAAGCATTTTAAAGTGGTCTCATTTGCTACATAGGACAAAGATTCCAAAGTTGAGAATTTGAATTTTTCATCCAAAGGTATTGAGAGGACAATTATCAACACTTCACTTCACTGGAAAATTGATTGGGAAACATTTTGCTCATCATAAGAACTTGAAAGAGAACAGAACACTCATTTAAATTCATAATTTCACTTGAAAAGAACTAATAGTTAGGAACAGAAACTACACCAGTTAGCACTAGTTTCATTTTATAGATTGAGTAACCGCAGGGTCATCTCTTCCAGGAATTCACATGAGTTTGTGCATACAGAGCTCAGTGTAATCTCTATTACTTGCACATGAAGTGCTGTGCAATAATGATTGTGGCATTATTAAATTAAAGGCTTCTGACAGTGTTAATGCTCATGGGGACTTGGAGCAGAGCCTGCTGGTCATTTATGTACTTCTGCTTTTCCAAATAGCTCTGGAGGTGTGAAGGTCTATAATAAAGTGAGATAGTACTTTATTACATGAGACTGGATACTTGCAAAAGTATTACTGACAGCCTGAATGTTCTTTGAGGGAATCATATGAACTCAACACGGGAATATGATCGCCCTGCCTAAACTAAAAAAGCATCATGTTTGATGGTATAAAATGGTATTACCATGGAAATTTGATATATTGTACTAAACGATTGGTACTCTAGTATACTTCAGAGAATACCATAATACTACGGTACATAACCAAAAATATGAAACCATCAATCAACTACCTTTATCTGACAATGCTGTCAAACTGTAATACATTAAACTCTGATTGTTCAAATAATCGCTGTTTTATGCCTGCTACAAACTGCAATTTCAGCAATCCTATAAGATTATTACAAATCACACTGTACAACATGCATCTAATAAACTTGAGTACGACATGCATGTAGACTGTACGGTGATGACACCTTATGAATAGGATATGACGCAAGTTATAGAAGAATTAAACATCATCAGCATGCACTAGTGGTAAAAAAAATAGATTCAAGAGTTTTATTTGTCACATACACAGTTATATACTGTGTATGTGACAACCGGCAGTGAAATGTAAACAGGTCCGCTCCATGGACAGTGCAAATTCACAGTTAAAAACATAAGGAGGAAATTATAATAGAAATAGAATAAAAAAGTACTAATAAAAAAGTACTAATATATATATATAGTACTAATATATATATATTAATGATATATGATATATATATTATAGAATTATAAATAATCAAGTCAAGTAGAAAAAATAAATAAAAAATAAAAATAAAGAAGTGGAATAAAATAAGTGAAGTAAACTGTGTAGTGAGTAAACTGTAGACTTATAAATATGTGGTTAACAAATGTACAAAGAAGTATAATGTGCAAACAGGTTTATAACAGGTTGTTACACAGTAACAACGAGAACAGAAAGTGCAGTGCAATGTCAGTATATCAATGGTCACGTGATGTTAAGTGACTGAGTTCAGGAGTCTGATGGCCTGGGGGAAGAAGCTCTCAGTTTTGGCCATCAGGCTTCGGAAGCGCTTACCAGATGGCAGCAGCGTGAAATGAGGGTTTGCAGGGTGATTAGAGTCCTTGATGATCTTAGTAGCTCTGCCTTTGCAGCGTTTGGTGTAGACGTCCTGCAGAGACGGGAGAGCTGACCCTGAGATGCGCTCGGATAAGCGCACAACTCTTTGCAGGGCTTTGCAGTCATGACTGGTGCTGTTCCCATACCACGCTGTGATGCACTGAGTTAATACACTTTCTATCGCCCCTAAATAGAAAGTTTTCAGGATGGCTGGTGAAACCCTGAATTTCCTCAGCTGGCACAGGTGGTACAGTCTTTGCCTGGCTTTTTCAGGCAAGAATTCAGGCCGAGATCCAGGAGTTTGGCGGTTAGCTTAATGGGAACTATGGTGTTAAAGGCTGAGCTATAGTCAATAAATAGCAGCCTTACGTAGTTCCCACTTTTGCTGTCGATGTGAGTGAGGGAGGAGTGGAGGACATGAGAGATGGCATCTTCAGTCGATCTATTGGGACGATAGGCAAACTGAAGAGGGTCCAAAGTGTCAGGAATGAAGGAGCAAATGGTGTTTTTAATGAGTCTCTCAAAGACCTTCATGACTATAGACGTGAGAGCCACTGGACGATAGTCATTTAGGCAAGAGGGTTTACTGTTCTTAGGGACAGGGATGATGGTGGATTTTTTTGAAGGAGGTGGGGACCACAGATGTAGCGAGGGACTCATTAAAGATAGATGTAAACAACCCGGCGAGCTGATCAGCACAGGACCGCAGAACACGGCCTGAAATACCATCCGGCCCAGCAGCTTTCCTGACGTCCACACGCTTGAGTGCCCTCCGAACTTCATCCTCCGAGACAGAGATCACGTGGTTGTTGCTGCTCTGAGTAATTTCCTCTAACGCGCCACTTGGTGGAGTCGCGCTGCCGCAATTACAGTCAAAGTGAGCGTAGAAAGAGTTTAACTCATTCACAAGCAATGGATCAGCTCTCACCTCTGCAGAGGATTTAGATCCAAAAGAACAGATGGACCTCAGACCCTGCCACATGCGCCGCAAGTCGTTGAGTTGGAAATGAGACTCCACTTGATCGAGGTGAATCGCATTTTGGCAATTGTGGTTATGATCTGTGCTGAAAAAAAAAAGAGGAGAATATGGACGTGGCCATGGCTAGGGAAAAGAGGCCAACTTGGCATGCTAATTTTGCAAATGGAGCTTGAGGTAAGTAGTTGTAAGTTTTAGCACCATGTCGCGTTGATCATTTTGCCATTTCAGGTTGCATTTTTATTGGCTAGTCAGTCGACATAGGTGTTAGCAGCAAACGCTGAGATGATCATGGTAAATTTCTGACAGTGTGAGAAAATTATCGTAGGCTATTTTTGGTCACAAAACCCATGACACCGGCCGTCTTTGACGTAGGAACCATGACCACAGAAATTATCATGACTGATCATCTTTTGTCTGCATTACACAATTCATTCAGTTCCTCAAAAAGCTCAATACACCATAATGATCTTTCTCCCTCCAGTACCAGCTGATGGTGCCGTCATCTCTTCCCAGAGAACACGTCTGATGAGTTCATACTAGATTCATCTCATCATGAGACTGTGTGGGAGTCTGTGATCCCTCAGTGATAGTGGAACTTTCCACTCTGTGTCAGCACAGTACAGTTATGAGAGCGAGACAGGTTCAGTCTATAGCCAAAAACCACATGCCAACATGACACTCTAAAAATAATTGATCAATAAAAATAAATAAGGTCCCCTTTTGACTTCAGAATAGCCTTAATTCTTCGTGGTATAGATTCAGCAAGGTGCTGGAAACTTTCCATAGAGATTTTGGTCCATAGTGACATGATAGCATCACAGTTGTTGTAGATTTGTCGGCTGCACATCCATGACACGAATCTCCCATTCCACTACATCCCAAAGGTGCTCTATTGGATTGAGATCCGGAGGCCATTTGAGTATAGTGAACTCATTGTCATGTTCAAGAAACATTTTTGTGATTATTTGAACTTTGTGACACAGTGTTAGAAGCTAGAAGCAACCATCAGAAGATGGGTACACTGTGGTCATAAAGGAATGGACATGGTCAGCAACAATACTCAGGTAGGCTGTGGCATTTAAACAAAGCTCAGTTGGCACATTTTTGTTGAGCCTGTGTGAATTGTAGCCTCAGTTTCCTGTTCTAAGCTGACAGGAGTGGCATCCTGGTCTGGTGCGTTCAGAGATGCTCTTCTGTAGACCTCAGTTGTAACAAGGGGTTATTTGAGTTACTGTTGCCTTTCTATCAGCTCAAACCAGTCTGGCCATTCTCCTCTGGCAGTTTTGTGAGTGAAAAGTCTTGTTGATGCCACTCACTAGATATTTTGTCTTTTTTTCTGACCATTTTCTGTGAACCCTAGAGAAAATCCCAGTAGATCAGCAGTTTCTGAAATACTCAGACCAGCCTTTCTGGCACCAACAAACATGTCACATTCAAAAATCACCTTTCTTTCCCATACGGATGCTCAGTTTGAACTTCAGCAGACTGTCTTGACCATGTGTGCATCTCAATCAGCGCTCTAGTTCCGTAGTCAGGGCACTTTTTACTAGAAATTACTAATGTAGTATTTAAATATTTGTTTAGTTCTCACCAAAGCTCTCTCTATTTTGCTGTAGCTCATTTAGTTACACTGCCTAAGAAGTCTGTCCGAAATTAGTTTTGTGAGGTTAATTTTCATTAGTTTTCTCACTGTACGCAGAAGCCATGACCACAGAAATCATCACGATTGAACATCTTTCGTCTGGGACAGCCCAAAATCGTACAATGTATATTGGGCATTACACAATTCATTCAGTTCAGACCAGGTCATTGTCTGATAAGGCAGGGAGGCAACGAGTCAGCTGCCTAGGTTTTCGGGTACAGCTATTGTCTACAAAATGCACTACTACTAATACAAGTGAAAACAATCATCATCATCATCATCATCATCATCAAATTACCACTACTACTAAAAGTTCATTCTCTATTTTATTATTTATTTATATATTAGTGTATGTGTACAAAATATTATTTAATATAATATACATCTACTAAAGAACCATCATATTTATCATCACCCCCTTATTATTATTAAAACTACAACATTAGTTAGTTGAATATAATAATCCACTGAAATAGGCTCTTGTTTTTGTGCATGTGTGTGCGTTTTAATCAAAATGTTGCAGCACATGTTGGGATGGGTGACGATGATTATCGGATGTTGCATTAAGCCAAATACTCATTATCTTATAGTGTGTGTGTGTGTGTGTGTGTGTGTGTGTGTGTGTGTGTGTGTGTGTGTGTGTGTGTGTTGAAAGAGTCTGGATTAAAGGAAGGTAATCTGCACCTCAGTCTCACAGCATCCCTGCTAAACTGAGCCACTGTCCATCCGCCAGTCCAGGAGAGAGGATCAGCCCCCACTAATGCCCGGCAACTGTTGCTAGGCAGGAAACATTGCTTTCTACTTGATGCATGATCCACAGCAGATAAGTTGCACTGCCTTTACATGACCAATCAAATAAGATATAGAAAATATCCTAACCTTAAAAGTCTAGTGACAACCTGCCTGAACTAGGCCAAGTTCTACAGATAAATTCTCAACGACGGGATCAGACCAAAGATCCTAAAGCTCAAAGAGGAATCACAAAAACCCACTGTAATAGAGTAACACTGCCCCCATGTGACCAGCACACAGCCAATGAAAGCCTTACTTTATACTTCAGTTACTAAAAAGTTACTTGAAGGATCATTCAGTGAAAAAGATTGGTATAGTCATGCTGGATTTTTATTGATTTAAGCTTAAATAATTTGATAAAGAAGTGTGTTCACAGAATGAGCCTAGTTGTTTTGAAGAACTGAACAATCTGTTATACAGTGTCAGTGTTTGAGAACAGGCAGTTTGAGCGTTCCTGAGGGAGTACTGGAGTATGAGAGCTGCGTGTTGTTATTCTGTGAGCTGATGTAAAGGAAACGTCTGCGGTGTGACCTCTAGTCCAGCTGTCAGAGTTCAGCTTTCCTGCACTGCCACCTGCTGTGCTAGCAAACACCAGAAAATGCCTTCAGATAAAAAATAAAAAAGAATCATCAATTTTTCAGGATACTGTATTTTAAAGAATGTTTTTTTTAAAATCCATATAAGCTTTAAATTTTGCAAAGGGACTTAATGTTTTTCATGCTCTTTCAATGAACCTTAAAATAATCATTGCGCATGCACCTGTAGAACAGTCCATAATACACTAACAGCTTACAGGCGGTAGACAATTAAAGACACAGTTCCAATAACGGAGGACACTAAAGAGACCTTTCTACTGACTGAAAAACACCAGGAGAAAGATGCCCAGGGTCCCTGATCACCTGTGTGAACATCCCATAGCCCTGCTGCAGGAGGCATGAGGACTGCAGATGTGAACAGAGCAATGTCTGCAATGTCTGTAATGTAAGACACCTAAAGGTGATGATACACGTGGCAATTTTTTTAAACAATGTCGAGCTGTCATTCCGCCATTATGACTGTCAGACAAACAGTGTCCAGTGATACTGGACTCAGTGAAGAAAGTAAACAGATACTTTTGGGGGGGGATTTCTAGGCATTGTATTTCATGTGATGTTTTTTGTTAATCTTGATTTTTATTTTATTTTTTAAATCACAGCTTGTGTGCTTTTTCTGGTCGAGACGCACAAATGTCATGCAGCTGTGCTCAGAAGACCAACGGACAAGGTCAAAAATTGTGTTAAATAAATAAAATTTGTTTGTTTTTCACTAAACCCTATTGTATACCCCAAGAACACTTGGAATATACAGCACTTGTCACATGGGATCATTCTGTGATACTTTTGAGTCTTTTTTAAAAGTCGCTATTCGTTGCCATTATATGGGCGTGCAGGACTTTTCTTTTTTTTTTTTTTTTTGTGGTCCATATAAGAAAGAAGGACATACATTAGAACAACACCAGGGTGAGTAATTTCTGACTTAATTTTCATTTTAGGGTGAACTATCCCTTTAATAACAAAACCATGTCCATTAACTCTTTCCCCACCAGGGTTTTTGAAAAAAAAAAGTTGCCAGCTGCTGCCAGCATTTTTGGTCATTTTCACAAAAGTTTCATGGCCCCCAGAATATTCTGTTGTATGAATATCTGAAAGAACAGACCATCTGCATTTAAACAAAACATTTATTTTTCCTTCCGTTCCTTTTTTTTTAATCAACACTTGAATGTGGGTATATTTCATTTAAAAAAGCAACAATTTTGAGCAAAAAGCTGAGAAAATCAAGTTTTTCCTCAAAGACTACATCCAGAACAGATTCAGAACAATGATCAAAACATAGATAGATTAGATGGAGTCCATCAACACCCCCAAAGCTTCACAGTCATATAGCAGTTTTGATTAAAGGGGTCATGAACTGCGTTGTTTTATTGTTTTATGATGTTTCCTGGGGTGCACTTATAATGTTAGAATGCTTTTTACATAAAAATTTGTCATAATTTATAAATAAGGCATTTTTCCTACCCTGATTTTAAAAGATCGTGAAAAGTGTTGCATTACATTTAGATCTATGGCATTATATTTAGATCGTGGCATGAAAGGTTGCAGAGATGATCACTGTAGCCGATCACACACATATTGAGCGCATGAAAGCAAGTGATCTCATCATTGTAACTCAGTTTCTGCTTTCATCTTCACTAACAGTGCAAACGTGATATAGTTAAGAGATTCGTTGAATAAAATGGGAGTCATTGATAAACTCTCGCTGTTTGATTGACAGCTCCAGTGCACGCTGCTCCAACGATTGCAAAGGGAGCTTTCTTTCATCACTTTCTTTATAGAATTTAATCACCGTTAAATAACAGATTATTTTCATCCTAAATTGACGTTTAGTCACTGGTTTGATTTACTGACACACAGACAAAGAACATCTGACTGTACATGAATCATTACATTTCAGATCAGGCATTAGAATGAACACAGTTACTTACATGTTACATTACTGTCGAGCCCAGGCACACCACAATATTTTGTAATCCTCAACGGCATGTTTATTGCTTGGTAGCTCGATCTGGTTAAACACTAGGCCTATGCTACATGCACAAATCGGTGGGTGGTGCTAAACAGGCAGTGATGAAGTAGGCGTTGATCTTCTGCAGAGGCGGTGTTTCGCCACACTCAGACGTCACAGCCTGGCACATTCTGAGATCGAGCGTTCGCTGGGACTGGTGTAAATAAAAGCTTTTCTTTGACTAACAAGGAAGTTTTCAGCTCCGAAACTTACAGGATATCCTTATATCACGATGAACTTTGATATATCAAAAGCTCAAGGGAAAGTTGATTTCTCAATTCATGACCCCTTTAATATGCAGTTTAATGTTGGTGATTCCGTTATTTTACATATGCATATGATTGCATATGATGATGAAACGCGTTTCTGTTTTTTTCCAGTGTTTTGATCAGGAGATCCAGTACTCTTTCAGAAGATGTGTAACATCTACCGCATAACAGCGAAACACGGAAAGTCAGAAATTTCTGTCAATGGCAGGGAAAGAGTTTTTGTATTTGTTTATTATATGTAATATATAGAGTATGTTTTATATAATATGAATATAAAACTGTAATATAATATTATAATCATCTTCTGATACAAGTACTACTCCTACTCCAAATAATAATAATAATAATTAGTAGTAGTAGTAGTAGTAGTAGTAGTAGTAGTAGTAGTATTAGTAATATAAGTATTATTATTAGAATGTATTCAGACTGAAAATATTTTAAAGACATCAAAACATGAGAAACTAGAAGAGCTTCATCAGCACACACTTCATCTTGCAAAACATGGAGGTCCACTGACATACCTCGTACTGGAAGGTTGCATCCAGCAGAAGTTCAGGAAGCATCTTCTCCCCCAGCTCCTGACTGCCCGCATCAGAGACGTAGTGGAGAACCAGCATCTCATCCTCCAAGAACTGTCCATGTTTGGCCATGGAGCGCATGGCCACCTGAAACTTCTGCTGAAGGTTCAAGCTCTTGTCAACCTTGGTGAACATCATGAGAGCGTGAAAGCGTGACAGCTTTCCCTCCAGGTCATCTCCAATTCCGGTTCTGCTTTCTGGATGTCCTGACCGGATGTCTATGGAAAGATCAGCATCATCACGGTTGGTGTTGTGGCTCGCTTGTGTTTCCTTGATCCGTTTTGTGGTGCTGGAGAAGTTTTGCTTTTCGGATCCAAAGTAGTAGAACGCCACCACTGCCAAAGCCGCAGCAAGGAGCAGCATGATCTGATAGGACCTAAAAGTGCTGATCCTTCCCATGGTGACCGACAGCACCCGCAGGACACCCATGGATCCACTTCTACATGCACAAAATAGGTCAGGATGCCCTTTTTTTCCCGACTTGTTGACAGTTCCTACTCTCCGATCATGCCTTGAATGTAAGAAAAAGGAATTTATCAATGACATCTGCTGAGCTGAAAATGTAACTTGACACTTGAGATTGTACCTAATGAGATCTAATGTTCTCCCAAAGTTTTTTTCTCCATTCTGTCACCTGATGGGAGTTTGGATTCCTTGCCACTGTCGCCTCTGGCTTGCTTAGTTTTGTACACTTTAATATTCAACAATATTATTGCTCTGATTGTACTGACGCTGTTGTACAGTATGAGAACTGAACTGAGCTGGACGATGACACCATTTTTTGCAGAAATGCTTTATAGATTAAATTAATTAATTTAGTAATTGATATTTACAACGGAACTGAATCAACACTGAACTGACTTCAGCTAAACAACAGTCGAAATGCCTCATTTTCCTCTTATTACTGTAAAGCTGCTTTGAAACGATCTGTATTATATAAAGCGCTACATAAATAAAGGTGACTTGACTCGACTAAGGGTACGATCTTTGTTTTGAGAGCTACAGAAAAGGGGACAAATAAGGACTTCAATTAAAAGGTTAGTTCACCCAAAAATGTCGTCATTTACTCACCCTCATGTCGTTCCAAACCTGTAAGACCTTCGCTCATCTTCAGGAAAAAAACAAATGAAGATATTTTTGATGAAATCCGAGAGTTCTCTGACCCCTCCATAGACAGCAGTGTAATTAACACTTTCAAGATCCAGAAAGGTAGTAAAGACATCGCTAAAATAGTCCATGTGACTCCAGTGGTTCAACCTTCATTTTATGAAGCGACGAGAATACTTTTTGTGCTTGAAAAACAAATCAAAATAATGACTTTATGCAACAATTTCTTCTCATCTATGCTATTCTCCTATGCCGTTTACGTTGTAAATACAGTGCAGAGCTTCCTAGTCCTACGTCAGAAGGCTGGGTCACCATTGACTAAGTCCTGCATCAGCATCACACGCATGCCTCGTGGTGCTCAAGTGAACAGTGTCAGCAAATGGTGAGCCGGCGTTCTGACGTAGAACTAGGAAGCGTTGCACTGCAGTAACAACGTAAACTGCATAGGAGACTGGCATAGACGAGAAGAAATTGTTGAATAAAGTTTTTTTTGTTTGTTTTTTGCACACAAAAAAGTATTCTCATCGCTTCATAAAATTAAGGTTGAACCACTGAAGTCACATGGACTATTTTAGTGATGTCTTTACTACCTTTCTGGATCTTGAAAGTGGTAATTACACTGCTGTCTATGGAGGGGTCAGAGAGCTCTCGGATTTCATCAAAAATATCTTCATTTGTGTTCTGAAGATAAACGAAGGTCTTACGGGTTTGGAACGACATGAGGGCGGGTAATTAATAACAGAATTTTCATTTTTGGGTGAACTATCCCTTTAAGGCCTGTTCATCACACAAATCTGTCAAATGACTTCAAAAGGCTTATAATAATTAGGCTAGTCATATGGACAATTTTTATAAAACTTTTATGGTGTTTTTGTCATTTTGGAGTTTGACAGCCCAGTCCACATTCCACATGGAATGAGTCGGGAAGGCTGACAAAAACATCACTTACTAATTTCTTTCTACACTTGAACACCGTGTATGTTTGAACATTCACTGTGTTCAAGAGTAGAAAAAAAAAATTTGTTAATTTATAATTTTGTTTGTTTTTTGGTGAACACCCCACACTTCAGTCACTTTCATCAAATGGAAAAAGTGGCTAAGATACTTATTTATATTTTACAATGTTTCACGGTGTATGCTACAATAAAAACAAAAAGTCATACGGATTTGTAACGACATTATAGGGAGTAAATTATGACAGAGGAATTTTCTTTTTTGGATGAACTGTCCCTTTAAGTCATTCAGGTCAAATGACAATTCCAAATCAAGAGACCTTCAAAGGTGTCAGTGTCAGCTCTAATGCAAATCAGCAGCAGACGTTCTTTTAAATATGCAAATGAATAATCCGTGGACCTTGACGCAGGATGGCATGTAAGCAACAGTTACTGCACATGATTGTACCGAGTCGCTTACCGCCGTCACATGACGCATTCAGCAACGCGCATTAACATCAGAAGTCCTTCCCTGCAGCTGAAAGCGAACTGTGGAGCAGTCGGTCACTAAAGATTGAAGGGAAACATGAATCTGCAAAGGCAGAAGAAGTGTGCAGACACGAGACATCTAAACACTTGCGCGTCATACATCACCGGAAGTTGAATAGTTCATAATAAAAGACTCGCAATCACATGGTAGAGAGATCAAACATCATCTTATTTATTTTAAAGTGCACCATAGATAAAATAAGAAAGATATAAGCTTATTTCTAACAGAGAATAGAAAGTACGACAAACAGAGAATTGAAAAGTGTAAGCTTTAATTGAAGCTGTAAGCTACTTACACTTATTTTTATTTATTTCTAATTTCTATGTCGTTGCGGATATGGATTACATTTTTGAGGTTTACAATATTTTGTACTTCAAAAATGTAAATTCTAAAAGTAAAAATAAGCCATATGTATGTGTGTTTGTGTATGTATATATATGTGTGTGTGTGTGTTTATACATATACAGGTGCTGGTCATATAATTAGAATATCATCAAAAGTTTATTTATTTCACTAATTCCATTCAAAAAGTGAAACTTGTATATTATATTCATTCATTACACACTGACTGATATATTTCAAATGTTTATTTATTTTAATTTTGATGATTATAACTGACAACTTAGGAAAATCACAAATTCAGTATCTCAGAAAATTAGAATAGACCAAGACCAATACAAAGAAAGGATTTTTAGAAATCTTGGCCAACTGAAAAGTATGAGCATGTACAGCACTCAATACTTCTTTTGCCTGAATTACTGCAGCAATGCGGCGTGGCATGGAGTCGATCAGTCTGTGGCACTGCTCAGGTGTTATGAGAGCCCAGGTTGCTCTGATAGTGGCCTTCAGCTCTTCTGCATTGTTGGGTCAGGCACATCGCATCTTCCTCTTCACAATAGCTCATAGATTTTCTATGGGGTTAAGGTCAGGCGAGTTTGCTGGCCAATTAAGAACAGGGATACCATGGTCCTTAAACCAGGTACTGGTTGCTTTGGCACTGTGTGCAGGTGCCATGTTCTGTTGGAAAATGAAATCTGTATCTCCATAAAGTTGGTCAGCAGCAGGAAGCATGAAGTGCTCTAAAACTTCCTGGTATACGGCTGCGTTGACCTTGGACCTCAGAAGACACAGTGGACCAACACCAGCAGATGACATGGCACCCCAAACCATCACTGACTGTGGAAACTTTACACTGGATGTCAAGCAACGTGGATTGTGTGCCTCTCCTTTCTTCCTCCAGACTCTGGGACCCTGATTTACTTTCATCAGAGAACATAACTTTGGACCACTCAGCAGCAGTCCAGTCCTTTTTGTCTTTAGCCGAGGCGAGACGCTTCTGACGCTGTCTGTTGTTCAAGAGTGGCTTGACTCAAGGAATGCGACAGCTGAAACCCATGTCTTGCATACGTCTGTGCGTAGTGGTTCTTGAAGCACTGACTCCAGCTGCAGTCCACTGTTTGTGAATCTCCCACACATTTTTGAATGGGTTTTGTTTCACAATCCTCTCCAGGGTGCGGTTACATTGCTTGTACACTTTTTTCTACCACATCTTTTCCTTCCCTTGGCCTCTCTATTAATGGTCGTCTTTTGGACAGCTGTCAGGTCAGCAGTCTTCCCCATGATTGTGTAGCCTACAGAACTAGACTGAGAGACCATTTAAAGGCCTTTGCAGGTGTTTTGAGTTCATTAGCTGATTAGAGTGTGGCACCAGGTGTCTTCAATATTCAACCTTTTCACAATATTCTAATTTTCTGAGATACTGAATTTGTGATTTTCCTTAGTTGTCAGTTGTAATCATCAAAATTAAAAGAAATAAACATTTGAAATATATCAGTCTGTGTGTAATGAATGAATATCATATACAAGTTTCACTTTTTGAATGGAATTAGTTAAATCAACTTTTTGATATTCTAATTATATGACCAGCGCGTGTGCGTGCGTGCGTGTGTGTGTGTGTAGTTTATACATACATAGCTTATGTTTTTATGCATTTTTTTTTTAATTAGATAAATGTGTGCTATAATTTAAGTTTTTTCATTGTTATTAAAAAAAAAAACAACAACTATTTTCCACATTGGAAAATCAAGGAAAATATTTCAAATTATTTTTTAAGATGTACATTTTTAAATAGTATTTGTAGGTCAAATCGAATAAGTCAAATGTCTGGCCTTTGTCAGCTTTTTTACTATAAAGCAAGACTTTTTCACATCTACACAAGGTTCGTCTCACAATTTTCTAGTCTAGCTACTGTCTGACAGTGTAAACTATGAATGTTAATGGCATGCAGATACATATACACAAACATGTACATATTAAGTAAAACAGTAAGGGAAATTCTTGAAATACGTTTATTTGTACATAGTCACATAACACTCAAAATATTGAAGACAGACTGGATACAAAGCTACTTTTGAACTGAGGTGCACAATGAAACTGAATAGAAATGAAGATGAGGCTTTGTAACTGATGGCAGTTTATAGATGGTGAGTGCAGTCGTAGGCCAAAAATCCCTTACATCTACAAATAATCAAAAATACTAGGGCAAATTTTTTCAGCTTTTGTCTTTTTCCCTTTTTTGTTGCTTTTTTAATCCCATGCAAGGAAGGAAGGAGGTAAAGAAGTATTTGGCCCGCTATATATAATTTTTATAATAGTGATAGTAAAGAAAATTATATCTTTATGACATCATAATTCAACACGTAAATAAGTAAAATGCAACAGCAATACCGAGAGAACTGTAACCAAAGCATTCTAAGAAAAAATGAAAATGAAAAATGTTTTGACCTTCCATTAAATAGAATTTTCGATATCCTCCATCTGACAAAACTTCACATAATAGCAAACTAATTAGCATTTTATTTTCCTTTGAATTAAAATGGTAATTTTCTCTCTTTTTATTGGTGTAGTGGAGTTTCTAACAGTAGACTCCAGACCAAACCACTGAAACATTCACAATCGGTATGAAATTGCCTATGCGAGTAAACCTTCAGTGCTATGCAACATTGACGGCTTTGTTGTTGACACACAAAGACGGTTCTGAGCGATGATTTTCAAGTACAACAACTGAAACTTATTAAACATTTTAAACATGAAACTCCTTTTTTTTTCTTATTTTCATTTGTCATACAAAAGACTCCAGAATGTCTGCATCTCAATAGCTTGTTAGCAAGTCATGAAAAGAAAAAAAAAATAGAGTAAATAAAGTTAAGTAAATTAGAACGCTACTGATCACATTAGACATTTATTTGTGAATGGGCTTTTTAGCGGGTCCGGCCCAAGAAGATCTGTAACCTGTACAGACAAAAACACACATAGTGAATAGAACCATGCATTAAATGGCTTTAGGAGAGCTAACATAAGGCTGCTTACCATAACTAAGCTCTAATGTAGCTGATCTCAGTTTCAGGCAGTAAATGAGCAGGTAGGGTTAAAAACACATGCAGGAGGACTAAAGCGTCCCTCAGGACCGAAGGCAAAGAGAGAAAGAACAAAGAACGGAGGAATACAAAGTGCAAGAACCACCTGCATACATCAGTCTGACGCCAAGTGTATATCTGTTCATTTGTTTACTGCATATAAGAGTTACAACAATGTTTACAAAATAACATATAGCAAATTAATGCATAAGTGTGGAATACTACAATAGTAAGTACTCAGGACACCCTTTTAAACTTAAAAACAGTAGAAAAACAAACTGTCTATCTTTACAATTTGCATTGTTAAATGTTGCCCAGTATTTAAGCTGAATTTCAGCTTTGTAAAATACCTCATCAGATTGCAACATGGAAATGCACATGAGCCACTTCCTTCAGTTTTTCCTACATCGAGCGATCAGATCTTCAACTGATCGTTTATATCTCAGGTGGTTATGCAAGTATGATCAGTGACTTTCCTATTGAGGAAAATACAACATACATAAAACGGTGTGAGGAAAAAAAAAGAAAAAAAATAGTACTCAGGGGTTTCCTGCCTAGTAGCCATATAACCATTTAAATAGCACGATTACACCTCATTTGTAATTGTACATTTTCACAGCTTTTAAGTATGCAGAAACACGACAGAGGCTTGAATTGACTGACAAGAGCCAAGGAGGGAAAGCGAAAACTTGAATGTGTCCAAGAAAAGTTCACCCTAAAAACAACACTGTCTGTCATTATTTACTCACACTCACGCCGTTCCAAAACTTTACGACACAAAATATATTCTTAAAAAAACTATACAATAAGAGCCAATGGGGTCCAATGTTGTTTGGACATTCTTCAATGCATCATCTTTTGTGTTCTGCAGGTTTGGAACAGCATGAGGGTAAGAAAATGGGTTTTTTTTTCAAATGTGTGATTATCTGTTTGGATACGACCTGTTCTGGAATCGTAGCTCAGAGGTTCAAGACGGCAAAGCAAAAGTGGTGTTGTTATCCAGAAAGCTGGCAAATCAACAGGCGAAGGGAGCAGCTCAAACGTAACACTGCCATTACGGCCCCAAGCAAGGCACTTAACCTGTCTTAAGAGGCGCTCATAAGTTAGTTCATTTGAAAATAACTAACGATAACTACCTTTTTTCCCCCTCTTCTCTAGTTTGTTTAGCCCTCACATCGGAGACATCCTGCACCACGAAACATTCACTGTACATTGTCTGTAGTAATGAAAAAGGAGACAAGTGCGTATATATACACATATATATGCATGTATGTATAGTTATAATGCACTGTACTGTAGTGTCATCGGTAAACAATATTTTACCAGCGTCATCCACCTGAAGCATCTAAAAGCCATTTCACCGTCTAAAACATCCATTTCGTCCATAGAGTCTTTCAATGTAATGTGTAACTACATAGCACCATCTTTCTTAATGCTTCTTGCACAAACTACAACCTGTAAAAAATTTAATTTAAAACAAAGTGCCAGGCTAACAGAAAAGGTCTCGCCAGCTTTAATGGAGTGGAATAAAACACCAAGTGATACGGCGACTCAACCAAAGGTGATAAAAAGCTGTTTGTTCTTTCGCAACTGCTTAGCGTCAAAGCACCAACAAGCGTTTTCTTTCCTGTGGCATGCAAGAGCACATGGCGGAGACGAATACCCATTCATACTATGTATATTAAGGCTTCATATCTGCACGCTGCCAGGGCATCTGGTAGGACAATCGTTACTCTGCGCTGCTCAATCGCACAGGACAGCCAAGAAAACACAGAGAGCCGATAACCTGGATTCCTGTGACGTTTCGCACACTGGAACTGGAAAAGCATCATTGATCTGAGAGTAAAAATTAAAATATATGTCCTGATTAGTTTTAGACTGATATATATCAGCCAGACTGATTTGTTTGCCATTATTTGGCCATTTTAAAGAGCATTGGTATTGGAAAATAAACATTGTTCAAATGTTTCAAACTCAATACTTGGAGTAAATGTGTAAAATAAGGGAAATGATTAACCCGCATTGATTTGCTTACATGTCGCCATCAGTACTGGCCATTAAAAAAAAAAAAAAAAAACATAGCATAGTCCTAAAAATTAATACTTCCTTCCATGGAGGATCTGAACTGTTACTGAGTAGTTGCATTACGTGCATATTGAGAACACAAACCATGTTTTTACCAATGTCTCTGAAAAGTCTGTACGAGAATTATGTAGTGCTACTGAGAGGCCAAAATGTGAGATCGCAATAAAAACTAAATAAAAAAATATTTCACGTCCAGTGCATAATAAGGTATTCAGGCTATCATTTTTGCTCAATGTGCATATAAGGAAGAAAGGAGAACAAAAACGTATCATCCGTCTATTGTAAAGGCCAGTGCGGCCAACAGAACTCAAACAACAAGAGCGCAATTCGGAAATCAGCACCATCAGATTTGTACTGCTACGCCTTGGCTGCCTTTCAGGGTGGTTCGTGTTGGTTTAGAGAGGAAAGGCCAGGTAGCAGACCAGAAAGTTTCATACCCTGTTTTTCTAGAGTGTTCTCGGAGGTTCCGTGCATATTAGAAGGCATTTGTAGTTTTAAACAGGAAGACATGAACATCCCCAGAAAAGCTCCTGAAGAGTGCAGAAGGTTTTTTTTTTCCTCAAAGATGTTTTCCGTAGAAGAATTTTTTTATATTATATATATATATATATATATATATATATATATATATATATATATATATATATATATATATATATATATATATATATATATATATATATATATATATAATAATAATAAGAAGAAGAAGAAGAAGAAGAATTGACTCTCCAGGAAGAGCAGAACAAGGGGAGAGAAAAAAAAAAAAAAAAACAGCGGGACAAAACTACAGCTATAATGTAAAACCACTGTGGACAATGATGAGCAAGAGATGCCTCATTTGGGAAAAAAAGAAAAATAAACAAGAAGAGGACAAAAAAAGATGTCCTTTCAGGTTGTTTTAGTGCTCTGAAGGTCATTTGTACATGAGGTTTGGGTGCCATGATTCTCCATGGCATAAAGCAGGCAGTGCGTCCTACAAAAGGGTCTTGTTTCTGCCTGTTATCCAGCCCCAAGTTCTGCCAGTGGGCATTGGCTCAGTTTTGAGCATGGTGTCGGATGGTGTGGAAGATCCAGTCCATCTTGGTGGTCCATCCACCATGGTGAGCATCATTCATCTGCTTCATGAAATAGTCCAGGGCCTCCTGCTCGGTTTTGTCCAGTGCCAGGGTCTTTCGGATGTAAGCGATGTCGTCAAAGGACTGCAACTCTGGCATGCCTGAGCCCAGCATCATGGAGAAGAGGTTTATGAAAAGGTTGGCGTGCTGTCTGATGGCCAAGTAAGCCTTGTAACACATCTCCTGGAACCTGCAGGGGGAGACAGTGAGACATTCAGCTTCTCTGCAGCATCTATAGAGAGTCCTTGGTTGAATGCCTGCTTAACACAAGCTCACAATATAAAATACTTCAGTAATACCCTATTCATGATTTTTTTTTAGGTGTCTTGAAAAAAAAAGCATTTGCTAAAAAGTTGACGTTAAACGTCATCACGCCAAGAAGGAAAACTCTTCTACTCACTAGTCCGCTTTTACAACCTCTGTGTTTGTACTCGTGCACTTGTAAATCATTCCAACTCAAACTTTCCAACTTTTTTTTATGTGACTGTGGTATAGTTTGTTTATAGCCAAACGTTAGCTTTTTACGTCTGTCGATTGTATTTAGGGTTCAAAATTTATTAAAGTTGTGTTCGTTTGTGAAGAATATCATTATGAACAAAACATGTTGTTGGTCACAGAGCTTATTTTCTGCAATGATCCAAAAGCCAATGGAAAAATCCTATTATCTTGTTGAAAGGAATCAGATTGATGCCAACTTCTGAGTTGGCCTGTAAAAATAAATAATTCCTACATCACTCTATAGATAAAAAAAATCTATGCAAAGTTAGAGACAACATTAAAATCTTCCTTCATGTGCTTTTCACTCTTCATGTGCTTACTTTTTGAATGTGTACTCAAAGCCCATTTCAACGCTGGTTTAGTTTTTACGCAAGCATGTGCAGACATGGACGTCTACTCCTCTGAGACACGCTGATAGAGAGCAAATCCTGCTTTTTTGAAGCCTCCTTTGAGCCACGAATAAAGCAGAGATTTGTTAGAAAGCGGAAGTCTGGAGGAGAAGCAGGAAACTTGGCAGCCAGCTGGCTGTCAGAGTATTGTTGGAAGAGGAAAGGCTGCTGGGATGGAAGCCTGAGAGGCCCATTATGAAAGCCTCTATTGTTCAACTCAATCTCTAATTGTCTTGGATAGTTAGCTGTCTGCCAATTACTGTTAATGTTGAAACAACAAAGGATTTGTTGCAATGCTTCCAGCATTAACATACGCACCTCTCAAACTCTCTGGTTTTAGTGCACTCTTGTGTTCCTCCTTTGCTGATCACAATTAGGAAATCTTGAGTTAAGACGAACGGAACTCGCTCTCGCTTGTAGCCAAACTTCTTCTTCTTGTGGTCCAAAAAGTGACCAAAATCTATATGAAACAGCTGCAGGCACACAAGCAGAAGGTCAATATGAGGAAACTGATAATGACTGAATGTTTCAGTGGCAATAAATTTCACACCTGCCCGTCGTCCTTCACCATGATGTTACTGTTGTGTCTGTCACCAATGCCCAGAATGAAAGTGGCCACACAATAGCCAGCGCAGGATCGTGTAAACAAGTCAATGGCCATGTCGTACCTATAAACACAGATGATTTTGTTACTAGATATTTGAACTGCCCACTGAAAAACTTCTAATTTAGATGTTTTTTATTTATGTAAAGATCGCCACTCACATCTCGCCCTTGTTTTTGTCCTTTAACCACTGATGTAGTGTTGTACTGTTAAACTGCAGCGCCCCCTTCAGACCTCCTTTACACTGAATCTGCATGATGGTGTGAGAACTTCTCACCACCTCTATGAGACCCACACAATCTCCAATAGACAAGCAGCCATAGGGGAGCATTCTGGGATACAAAAATTGAGAAAAACTATATTTTTAAGGCTGCAAGAGAATAATGGACAAATGGACTTAAAGTACACTGCAGCTTAATCAAGGAAACGATGATGGCTCATGCATTACCCTTTTGGGGTTTAAACCTACAACGTTTTGGTTACCAGCCAAGATCTTAAACCACTACGCCCACATACCTCAGGTCCAGCCCCTGATTCTGCCAAATGTTCTCCATTATCCTGATGATCTGAAGAGTCAACATGTCTTGTCTCAGGTCTAAGGAAAAGGTAGAAAAACTTGTCACTTTTGTTTCTTACCATAAAAAGTAAGGGTATTCATACTTAAAAAGTATAAAAGATGATCTGACCATCCCCATTCTTGAAGATGATTTCATTGTTTTGGAACAGAAGTTCGGACATGATGTCAGGATTTTCCCAGTTCAGCCAGAGCGGCCTCTTGGCCGAGGACATGATTCTGCAGTCTTCAAGTCTTCAAATAGAAAAACAAGTGACAAATCAAACATACACTAGTGTTTAAAGTTTTACCTCAAGCCTACATTTATTTGATCAAAAATACAGAAAAACAGTAATATTTTGAAATATTACGTCTAATATTTATTGTTTTTATATTTTATTCATGTGATGGTAAAGCTGTGATGGCAGCAGCCATTGCTTCAATAGATGTTGAAAACAGATGTTACAATATTTTTGTGGAAACCATGAAACATTTTTGGGGGGAATTCTTTGATGAATAGAAAGTAAAAAAAGAAAAAAACATTTGAAAAGTAAATCTTTTGTAAGATTATGAATGTATTTACTGTCACGTTTGATTCATTTAATGTGTTCTTGCTGAATAATGAAGTATTGATTTCTTTCAAAAACTGAGTGGTAGTGCAAGTAGGAAACACATTAGCCCATAAGCTCATGCTAGTGTACAATTGTGTCCTTTTATGTCTGCCTTGTGTGTCATCCCTGCTAAGTGATAATACATTCTCTCAGCTGTAAATACTGCACAGTGTGGTACTCACCGTAGGTTACCCAGCTGGTGGGCGGGGTTGAGTGGAGAGGTGAAATTTTGGAGGGCATCCATGTAGTCCGGTCGCCTCATCTGCTCCACCAGGAACTTCATTTGCACCTGAAAAACCAAAATAAATACACTTTTGGTCGGTTTCACAGACAAGGCTAAAGCCTATTCCCAGACTAAAATGCGTGTTTGAGCGGTTTTAACTGAAAGCAACTTGCATTGACATATCTTAAAATCTGTCAGTGCTATTGTTTTGTCTCAAGATGCACACCAGTAATGTTTTTTTAGGGCATTTAAGTATCTTATGTAAACCTGCCTTAATTTAACTTAGGCCTAATCCTGGCTTAATCTAAGCCTTCTGTGAAAATTAAAGTCAGTCAATCAATAAAAGTATTATTCTAAAAATGATGGCAGATTGGGTGCCGCCTCCTGATGTAGCAGGAAATTGATAAAGAGCAATAGATAATAGAAAAAGCAATACATGAAATTTAAAAATTACATTTATCAATCATTTTACCACACATTATTTTTTTAATTTTTTTTTATAATTAGATTCCATATTGATAATTACTAAATTGTAACGTTGTACTTTGAGTTATCTATTTATTCACATTTGATTTGTTGTTGTTTTTTTTAAATAAAAAAAATCCAGTTGATTTATTGATTTCTTAATGATCAAATAACTCCACATTTGATTATCACATTTGGGCCCCCATAATGAGGAGCTTCTCACATCAGCAAACACAAAGCAACTTAATTGACCATTAAACTTTAAGCTCAACTTCTTTACATTAACCACATTAAGTGGGATGTTTTGGTAATTCAAGATAATGCCTGAATGCTATTGAGGATCACCTCACGGAGTAGATGGCGTAAATCGAATCTAACAGCTAAGGTTTCACTTGCAGAGTACGTAAAGACACTCCTAATATAACCTCACATGACTACTTTTAGGTGAGGTGAGAAGGTCAAAGGCTGAGTTTACCTTCTGAGTTTCATCCTTTTTCTCCTGTTTGAGAATGTCTGTGAGGTTGATGAGCTTCTCCATGGCTTCCACCTGCCTGCTCAGGTGCTTCAAGTACATGCCACATGCCCGACAGTACGACTCCAGCAGCAGACCAAACCGCTGACTCACGGTTTTATTGTGCATCTCTGATCTGCAACCCCACAAGATCTTGTTACAATTTAACTTCATTTGGAACTTCAAAAACATCATGACATTTACGTCAGTGTATGTAAAACCCTGACAGAAAGCAGAATAAAAAAAAGGAAATCACTTACTTCAAATGCCAAAAGAAGAAGTGCCCAATCCTCTGATTGGTAAGCGCCTTTTTCAGCAGAAATCGTACCAGTGGGTTATCAAGATACTGCTCATACTTCAGAACCTTAAACAAATGAAAAGTGAAACATTGAAAAATCAACGGGTAAGAGGGCATTTATAATTAATAATAACTGAATACATCCGTCCTACCTGAACCAACTGAATGAGGTACTGTGAGAGTTTGTCATCAGTCAGATACTTCTCAAGGCATCGAACTGCGAAGTCTCGGATCATTGGATCAGGATAGTTACAGTCAAGCAACTCCATGGCTTGTTCCGGCTTTATTGCGGGCCAATCTTTAAGAAGGCAATACATTTGGGCAACTTCATCTCTGGAATTCCACTTCACCGCCAGCAGAATCTTGGGCAGGATTTCGGGTATATTTACACAATACTGCCTACAGAAGAAAACACATTTCTACATAAACGTTTCTGCTGATGGACACTAAAACAACTAGAGCTAATGGGGGTGTTAGATTACCTGTGCCTCCATAAAAAGTCTTTTTCCTGCTCAGTGATCTCAGAAAGCGGGTCCCTGTTGCCCAGCTGACGAAGTTGCTCTATATCTGTCTCCGTCATGGCGTGGTCTCGCGCCAGTCTGCTGCTCTGTAAGTCGCAAGAAAATATTAATTAACATCAATCAGAGAATGGATTGCAAAAAGAAAAAGGAAACAATATTAAATTATATATAAATGAAGATTTTTACTAATATTTAAATCAATTCAATAAAGAAATGTATGCTTTTATTCAGCAAGGACACATTGAATTGATCAAAAGTGGCAGTGAGACATTTATTATGTTGCAGAAAAAAAATAATCTATATTTCATCTAGATGTTGTTCCTATTCATCAAAGAATCCTGAATGAATGTCTACACAAAAATATGAGTTTGTGAGCTTAAAAGACTTCTTTCAAAAACATTTCAACTTTCAACCTGGTAGTGTACTTTCAGTCTGAATAAGTTTCAAGTCACCATTTAGAAAGTTTGAGAGCATTTGTTCTTTACAAGACAAACTTAATATGACCTCTGATGTTGTTAAATAATGGTGTTCGCTTCTGTAGAAGTCACACATCAGTAATTTTTCAACAAGAAAGCATTGATAAAGTTCAAGCCATAAGAGATGAATCAACAATGTTTTGAGAAAGAGAACGGGCATCCAGGACCCATGCTACTGAAAAAGTGTGCGGTCACTGCTGAGATCTATTACAATATCAAATGAATGAACATTGTACTTTTTAATAATTGGAAACAATGACACTCATGAGGTGACTACACAGAATGACAAGAGATGTCTCTCATGCTCCTCAGGCTTGTAAAGGGTATTAATAGCAGCAGTAAGCGTGTCACTATAATTAATTAAGTAGGATGTGTGTCTGTAAGCTCACCTGTCCAGACTGGCAGTAATTGTATCCCATCTCCCTGGAAATTATCCAGTTAGCGTGATCCTCAATCGTGGCCATGTCAGGAAACTTAACGGGCGAGCTGAAATAGTCAAACTCCAACTCTAGACATGGGGTTTCCTAGAGAGAAAAAAAACCCAACAACCACAAAACACATTAACAAACCAAGTAACTAAATAGCACATTACTAAGAACTAATACACTTTCAGCATCTATAGTTAGACTTTTGTATTTTGTATTAAGGTTCAAAACAAGCTAAATAAACAGCTTTAGAGCATGTTAACCATGTCAACCTCTGATTAGACAAGAGAGCAATCGTATTAAACCTTATTATATCATAAACGGCTCAGTGCTGAAAGAGGTTAAGCAGGAGGAGAAACCTTGTTAGGGTTGGAGCCCGTGACCCCAATGGGGTTGAGGAGGTCTTCTAGGCCGTGTGGTACTGGCCACAGATTCAGTGCCATCTTTCCTGAGACCAGTGTGTGTGTGTAGTCAAACAGGTTGACATTTCCCCAGGCCAGTGGACAGTGCTCCTGTAGCAGATCATTTAATGGTTAATTTCAAGACCTTAAAGCAATCACCACTAAAACATTGAAACAGTGTTCTCACAAGGGTGAGGTAAGTTTATGCAGTGTTAATTTAGAACTAATATTTAAAAAATTAGTTTAAGTCATTTTTATGTGCTTGTTTTTTTATATATATTCTATTTAACTGTAGTTTATTTTTTATTTCAGTATGTTTTAGATCGGCTACACACTGGCTGCGTGGTGTGTCCATTTTTATTACGGCTCCCATGTTAACAGGTTAGAGCTTGCGCACTGCCTGCGTGACACGTGTGTCTCCGACGCCTATTTTTCACACGACACGCAAGCGTGTTGGAAGCGTTTCCAGGCAAAATAGAATAGGAAAAGCTGTTTATGTCTCATTTTGACACAAATACATATTAATAAATGACATAAATAAAGATATAGGCCTAATTGTAATTTAAATTGCAAATTGAAATTGAAATATTGCACCTGCCAATACAGAAGGAAATATTCTGTAGCCTATTTTGCCGTCAGTACTGCCCGACGTTGTCTTTGCTATATATTTATGTTTAACATGAAGTATAGGCCTTCCCTGTATGTCACCTAGCAGCAGCAGCGCCGTGTCAGACACGTTTCTGGTGTGCAAAGACATAGAAATCGCCACGCAGCTGACACGCAACAGAAACGCCACACTCAGGCCATGCAGCCAGTGTGTAGCCGGCCTTAGTAATTTTAGTACTTCAACTTTTTTTATTTTAGTTAGGTTTTTTAGTAAATGACAACATTTGTCATTTTTAAGTTAAGTTTTCATGTAGTATTTATATTTTATTTCAGCTTCATTTCAGTTAATGAAAACTATTAAAATAACACTGTTATAACGGTGTAAATTGCACTACAAAAAAAAGCAAGTCACCTCCTTTGCCCCCTTCCTTCCTTTCACAGAGCAGATGGAGAGACAGAGACGAGCCGCCCTGGGGATGTCAGGAATGTACATGTCATAAGTCAGCCACTCGTTCCACCTGGAGACAGAGAGAAATCACCACACAGTAAGTTTTTGAAATGTATCAATTTGTATTTCAAATGTCTAACATTTTTGGAAATATTTACATTAGATCAGGGGTCGGGCAACCTCCGACTATCACTGGCAGGTTGAGGGGCAAGAGGGATGATTGTCACTAATTATCATGTGGCCTACTAGACTGAAGTGAATCCATTTACTTGTGCTACCCATTGACAACATTGGCCTAGTGGTTGAGTTGGGTGGTACAATGTCACTCACAAACTCTGCAGTGAACTTTGTTTAAATGAGGGGGATATTTTGAAATGAGAGTTTCTTCATAAAAAGACAGTGTGGGATTTTTATGTCACAGTTATTAACACGAAAAATTACATATCAGAAAGGTTCATGCACTAGATGAAATGCCTTTTCTCCTGCATATCTGCATACTTTGGTTCACTTTGATTTTTACTACATTACAAAGAAGTATTAAAGCCTGTTTCTGCCTCAGAATAAAACAAATAAAGATTTAGAGTTTATATCTTGAGATTTTGAGTTAATTTTGCAGGTATTTTATCTCTCAGAATTGTGAATTTTAATATGATTTCATGCTTTAATATTAATACGAAATGGAATGTACCAAAACAATTAATGAACAAAATATGAATTTTGTAATACACACAGACCCTTTCGTCCATGAAATTAGGCTCCTGTAAAAACAGATATAATCTCAAAATTCAGAGAAAAGACTCAGAATTTAGATGGAAAAAAAGTGTGAATTGCAAAATATTAATTCTGAATTCTTAGGAAAAAAGTTATTTATTTATTTTGCCAACACGCAAATTTAAGAAAAAGAGTCAAAATTCCTAAGATGTCAACTCAAAATCGTGAGATATAAACTTGTAATTGCAAGATATAAAGTCAAAATTGCAGTATAAAAGTCATTAACATTTAAACACGTCAAAAACATTTACATTTTGTTTTATTTTGTGGCAGAAATGGGTTTTCATTGTATTTTGTAGATACATTCACTCACACATTCACTCAGTAATGAGTCAATTGTAGCATCAGTATCAGATAGGACCAGTGTTTGTACGGTACCTTGGGTTTGAACATGGGACACGCTGTGTGTTGACATTATCACACAACTGTTCTCCACCATGGTAGATCCCTGTTCGCACATAAATCTGAAATAAAAGGTAACAACCTATCAGCAAACCTATCAGCAAACTTAAGGCAATTCACACCACACCGCACCGCACAGACAAACACCAGGGTTTTGTTGGATCAGGGCGTTACTCCAGTCGGCATTTGCTGGCATTGGTCAGGGTTTGTTTTCACCCAACTGAACAGTCGGTGTCATCTTGTTTGTTAGCGCTAGTCTGTGCGGTGCGAATTGGCCTTTAGATCAAGAAAATGCCAGTGCAGAAAGGTCATGCAATTATAAAAAGAAAGACGTTGCTTCCTGTTCTTTCGTAAACAATGTAAAACTTCTGCTTTCTTACTAAACACATCCCATGCGTTTTGCACAATAAAATGACTTTCAGAATCCAGAAAGACAGATTTCAGCTAAGCACCTTGTCAATGTCCCGAATATTCACATTGACGTATGTGGCGCAGAGGACACGTATCCTTAGAGTGCTGTTAATGGTCCAGAGGGATTTGGTGGAGGCCTCTCCATTCATGTAAGGCGTGGCAGTGGAGATGCGGCGGGCATAGGAAGGCATGGTGAAGTTGTCCATAGGCAGCTGAGAGTAAAGACTGTCCTTGGACATAAGCATGAGGTTTGGCAACCTACCCAGCATAATGCAACTCCGCACATACTGAGAGAACGAGAAGGAGAGAAAGAGAGAAATGTCATACATAAAGCCACATGATAATCAGCACATCAAATGAGCGTTAAATCATTCAAAATGTGCAGAGCTATGTGCAGAGCTAGTCCTAAACACTCATTTTTTTGGGATGATATAAAACTTCAAATGCAGTAGGATATGGAGGCTACTCATTTGCATTCTGTGTACTGGCTGGTTTTGGGATAATGAAAGCCTGGAACAAACACATGATCACCATAAACTTGAAAAATCTGAAAAGTCTAGAACTTTCAGATGGCTAATTAATCATTCCCGGTATAAAAGCATAAACCTGTACAGAAAAAAAAAAAATGTCTGCAGCATATTAACTAAAAGCAGCATATTAACTAAAAACATTACATAAGGACTGCATTCATACACGGAATAAAAGATAACCGGTTATTCAAGAACATATGTATGAAATTGTGCATGTTTGTGGTACTTTAGTAATACTGAAAGGTACCTTGTACTGACTGATGGGGTATTTTTCTAAAAGATACTCGTCACAGCCGCAGACTTTCAGGATGTATTTGCCCTGATATTCCTGCACACACATCTTCAGCTGCTCAGCTGACAGCAGCATGCTCCTGGTTTTCTTCCTGATGGCTTCGGCGATCACCTGTTCAGGTACGCAGTCATGATTGATCTTAAGCGTGTACTTTTGCTTGTCATTGTTGGGAGAGACGATCACCCAGATGACTACAATGATTTGACCTAGCACACAAAGAAGATCAGAGTGTTAACAGGAACAGCACTATTCAATTGTTTGCTTCAGGCATCAAGCATGTGAGAACAAACATTTAATCCCACATGGCAACTGTGTTTTAAACAGAAAGTCTGTATACTGAATGTAGCCGAATGAAGCTGTCAGGGAATGAATGTAATGGAGTTGTTGTGCATGTATTCCTCCAGGCTATAAGGAAAAAGAGGGCATCATATGCTTCATGACTACTACTATTACAACACAGGCCCATTCACATAAGAATGAAAACAGCATTGCTGAAAATACAAAAGTTCCAGGAATGACTCGATACTATGAAGATTACTACTGGCCTCAGGCTATTAAGGCATTAAGAAACAATCCATGTTATTTTTCAACCTTTGATCAACGTGCCGCATCTGAGGCATGCTGTCGATTACCACAGCCAGTAATGTTGACAGGACCATCAGTGTGTATTAGTAAAACACAATGAAAGCTGAAAGCGTAGCAATGGCCATACCATGCCAATAAATGTTTAAAACATGCAAATATCACACTGTTTAGAAAGTATGTATTCAATAATGTGCTATTAAGAGACTACTGTGGTTAAATTAGAGCTGGGCAACATAACTAAAATTAATTATTTATATAAAACATAAAAAATAAAAAAAATAAAAAAATAAATTAAAAAAAAAAAAAAACCATTTTCAGTCATTTTGACTATTTGAATATTTTCCCCTCAACACTTCCTCTAAAATTATTAAAAATAATATTTAAATGACTTTTTGATGCACCAATATAATAATTCACTGTAAAATATAGATAAATAATTACCAAGACATTTTAAAGCATGGAAAACCAGGACATTTCATTAAATTATCTGAGGAATGATGTAAACAAATTGTTAAAATCAGTGTTAAGCTGATTCATTTAAACAAACGGGTCGAAATAACTGAAGTTTAAAGTGATGTGAAAGCCAAGTATGGTAACCCATACTTGGAAAATGTCCTCTGCATTTAACCCATCCAAGTTAATGCACACACATTAGGAGTAGTGAAAACACACGCACACACAAGCACACCGTTTAAATTAGGCGTCAAATTAAAATATCTCTGACTCAAGTACGACATTACTGGAACTAACAAAACTCTACAGGACAATAGCGAATATTGTATAGGTTTCACATTGTATATGATTACTCATGTCAACTCATGTCATGAAAACCTAAACTCAGTTATTATCTGCCTAACAGGAAGGGACATAGAACCAAACAGCAGCATTCTTCAGTTCTGCAAACTCTCCCCACAGAATTTACACTAGTAACTCATAAGTAGAAGTTCCTAGAAAAGTAGTTTAATTTTGAAAGGACTAATATAGAACTTCATCCGCTTGTTAAGTCTGACGTCACGTGTCACTGCTTCTGGGTCCAAACCCACAATGCCCAAAGAAAAACAACAAATGGTGCAAATATACACTCACGATGTGATGTAATACTACCATAAAAATTATAATCCTAACCTTCATCTCCATACCGAAATACCAGATGGCCAGACAGTGATTCATCTTTTATAAGTCCTTAAAATAGTCGTGTTTGGGACAGCGCAAGCATGGAGACTGTAGTGTACACCGTACGTTTTTAAATGCTTAGCTTAAACGTATAATATGAATAAATAGTGCTCATAAATGGCTGTTGAGATAGTATTCTCAAGTGAAATGAGTAGAGGCTTGGAACCGGAAACAGCAGTCCTGATGTCATGACTTTAACGGATAGCGGATTTTCCATAAACATGAAAATAACACCAAATACTACTTTAAAAGAACATGCCTACCTTTGTCTAATTTGCCATATATATGCTTTGGAAGCTCTGGTGAAGACTCCACATTAGGAGGATAAACGTATAGTGCTCGACTGTGTGATCCACTGGCATCCCGCAGCTCTACTGAGTCTTTGCAAACATTAAGTATATTTCTCCTGAAGTCCTGCACCTCCGGATCCTTCACTAGATCAAACTCACACACTGGCATGCCGATGGCAAAACCTGAAACACACAAAATAAAACATCTTAGAACAAGGTCAGGAGAGAAAATAAATAAAACTTCTGGATCAAAAACACTACTGTTCAAAAGACATCTCTTATGCTCACTAACGCTGCCTTTATTTTCGTGTGTGTGTGTGTGTGTGTGTGTGTGTGTGTGTGTGTGTGTGTGTGTGTGTGTGTGTGTGTGTGTGTGTGTGTGTGTGTGTGACCATAGACCACAAAACATATCTCATATGTCGCACGGGTATATTTGTGGCAATAGCCAACAATACATTGTATGGGTCAAAATTATCCATTTTTCTTTTATGCCAAAAATCATTAGGATATTAAGGTAAGATCATGTTCCATGAAGATATTTTGCAAATTTCCTACCGTAAATATATAAAACATTTATTATTAGTAGTAACATGCATTGCTAAGGACTTCATTTGGACAACTTTAAAGGCGATTTTCTCAATAATTTGATTTTTTTGCACCCTCAGATTCCAGATTTTCAAATATCTCGGCCAACAAACCATACATCAATGGAATGCTTATTTATTCAACTTTCAGATGATGTATAAATCTCAATTGAAAAACTGAAAAATAAAAAAAATATTGTGGTCCAGGGTCACATATATATCTCAATAAGAAACTTATGAATGATACTGTATGTTTTTCAGAAACAGAATGTAAATTTTACTTGAATACTCAGACATTTCTTTTTGGTTGTTACTGAATTTTTATTCATGAAATTGTTTCAAGTCATGCATATAGTAAATAAAGGAAAAATCCACTCATGTGTGACGCCTCACCGATTTCTCTGTTGAGGATTTTTTCCTCTCTGTTCCCTACAGGTTCGATGACCTTTAAGAAGGGCTGGAATAGCCGAAGGTCGCAAAGTCTTCTCGTCTCGTCGTAGAACTCCTCACGCTCTGCCTCTTGCGTTACGCTGACGAAAATATAGGAGGTCTCCTCTTGCAGCAGGTGGTGGAGGGGATACTTCCTTGCCTCCTTAAAAAGTTCATGTTTGATTGTGATGAGGGTGGCCTCCCGGAGGCACTCTAGTGTCAGGATCATGCCATTGGGCAATAGACAGTCCACCAGAATCCTGGGGGGCATTAAATGAATGCCCCATAGTTCTCCCGAGGAGGGTCTTGGAGGCATGATTTGTAGTCCTCACAATCTTCAATAGGCGGGGGGAAAAAAATAAATAAATCACCAACCTCTTTTTCTCCTGAAAAGGAACAGGAAAAATAAAGTGAGTTTTGGCAGCATGTTTGACATCAAGCGCTGTTTTCAATTACAAAAAGATCAACGGACAAGTCAAAATATTAGGCATTGTAAACTAAACCCAGAACAAATCTTAAGAATCTATGCAAGTAACAAACAGGAACACAGACAAGCATAATAAACCTGAATGTAATGCTTCTCATTTACTTGGTCTGCATTAAAGCATTACATACTGTTAGGCTTTACCTACTGATATTACCGTTTATATAAACTACCATTCAAAAGGTTCAGTAAGATTTTAAGGAAATTAATAATTTTATTCAGGAAAAATGCACTAAATTGATCATTATAATATAAATGTATTTTAAATCTTTCCATTCACACTGAAGACTGAAGTAATGAGGCTGAGAAATCAGTCTTGCGTAGCCAGACCTTCAGACTGACGACAGAAGGTCTGGACTCTATTGCAGCTTTCATTGATCGAGGACCGCCCAAGAGTACATTTGACTGACATGTAGCACAACCAATCACAATTAATTTTGTTCTGTGTCATGTTTAGGGGCATGAAAATGTAAAGTCGATGTCTCTGCAATAACAGACCAGTGTGCATCTATAAATTATTCATTCAAGAACGTTAACCATTACCATTAATAATGGAACCGCGAACTTCACATACTTTTGAAAATCCAGCCTTTAGTTGATCATGGCAAGCGCTCATTGTCACAGTTGTAAACACAACGGCTTCTTCTTCCACGAAAGAGTTTGGCGTCACAGCATTTGTTTCTAGGCGGACTGTTAAAAAAAAAAATGCAAGCAACACACTCGTCTCCCAGACATCCTGAAGAATTCAACCAATCAGATGACGTCTTCGAAGTGTTTCCAGATAAGTGTGCCATATGCATCAGACGGTCCGTGGGCATGACGCCTGAGGCTGAGACTAGGTCTGATCCACTTTCGACAGTGCTTTTAAAAAATTGCTTACTGCACCTTTAAAAAGGTTATTTTAAAGTGTAATAATGTTTCTCAGTATAACTATTTCTATAGCATTTTTAATCAAATAAATGCAGCCTTGGTGAGCATGAGAAACCTCTTTCGAAACAATAAAAATAAACAAAAAAACTAGTTAAAACACTCCTTAAACACACTAGTACTAATCCATGAGGCCAATAGAGTCATTTAATGCATCACTGACATCAGTCTTAATAAAAAAACATGCTTGCAGAAGTTCAGGACAACCCAATATCTGAGTCACTGAGCAATGACAGGAATGTATCACTCTGTGAGAGAGGAGAGATATTTCCACTCAACATAGAGCCAAAAACATTTGGCACTTCACACTGAAGTGGATGACTTGTTTTTCCCTGCTAACATGAGCCAACAAAAAGAAAACCGTATACATTTCCCGGTTGTAAGGCCGGTGAAAGCAATACACTAATCTGACAAACTGCATCTTTCACCATGTTAAGACACATGTAATCTGTTATCTGAAATTATTGGATTTTAAAACTAGGCCATGTGAGATGAACACGTCAGATCTTTTGTCCTGATCATCCTCTTCAGGTTCATTCATGTAAAACGCCATGCAAATGTTTATCACAGAGCTTTGCGAATACTGGTAAGGTCAATGTTGTAACCACTCCACCCTTTCACACGTTTTATTGCTAGTCATCTCTTCTCAGTAAAAAAAAAAAAAGCAAGAGATAAATCAATATTTACATAAACTGGTGGTATTTGTGCTTACCTCAATCTGATGTTAGGGCCACTTGTAAATGTAAATGTCCGTCATAGTTCAGATCTTCATCTGATCGCTTTATAACTTCAGATCCACTGTAACAACAGCAACAAGGACAGACATTCAGTGTCTAGCGGAAAGTGTTCAAGTTTACCCAAAACAACTAAACCAATGCCAACAGTACAAACCACAACAAACTTCCACAGCAGTGTTTAGAGTGACAGAGATGGAAGATAATAAGATTAAGAGGTTTATCATTCTTGCATATGAATAGACTGACCCACAATTAGAGAGCCACTCGCTACAACGTTTATAGAGACCATACATTTATAGACAATAACTTAATGTTATACCTATGTTTATTAGTTTTAACCACAGACTGGTTAAAACAAACAAGCATTAATCATGACAGAGCAGAAACATGCACTAATTTGACTATAAACCGGCTTAATATTACACCGCCAAACAAGTATTTCATAAACAACCACGCTGAAATTTATAATGAGCACGCATTTAAGAAAATTAAAAACAAAAAAGACATAATATTAAAGTAAAAGTATATTTTGGAAGCTCATATCTGACATAATTAGCCAGATAGCCAAGTAGCAATCCCTTACAAAACATACTACTAATTAAGCAGAAACTGACATATATTCTTGCTATAAAGTTGAAATACTCCAAAATGAAAAGAATTCGTTGTTAGAGTGTGAATAAGTCATTAAAGACGAATTTGCTACGTCTTAAAAATTAGATATTGATTCCTTTAGCCACCTAGCCGCTAGGCTAATACTCTATGGCTAACCCGATAACTTTCAGATAAAATATGCAGTAATATACCGCCAATGACGCTTTAACATGTACCAGTCTGAAACAACACATACAACTTTAAAAGACAACTAGCGTTGTCATTTGAACAATAAATAAATAAACGCATATCTCACATTTGTGTGTATGGCTAATGTGGGTATGTACCGGAGAGTTGTTGTGAGGTAATCCGCTGTTGGTATTCAGTCGCTCGATCAGGGCTGTAACTCCAGCGCGGGGCTTTGCTAGGCCTCTATCCGCCTTGCTCTGACATGCACCGCCTCTCCATCATCACAGCAGCGGCGGCGGCGGCGGATCGCGAGCAATGTTTTCACACAAACCATTCATCTCCGACACAGAAAGACGAAACACATACTGTCCAATATCCGATGGATCGGATGAAAATCGCCAGAAACGCTGTCACGGTGGAATAAGGGAGGATCCTGTGGATAAATAAGCACCAAAGTGGCCGGATAGGTAAGAGGGAGGGTGACTGAGAGGGAGAGGGACAGAGAGAGAGCGAGGATGACAAACCCAATGAACTATTTTTTTCCATCGATGATCCCACTACACACCCAAACAAGCGAAATAAAGTGTGAATTGTTAATCTTGTCAGGACACTTGTATATGATTTCTTATGCAATATTCACTGCCTATGCATTTAAACGGCAGATATACCACGACAATGTGCTTTTATACAGACTGCTTATTCAAGAAATTAAATTCGCAGAAATAATTAATATTGAATGGTAATGAATAAACGAAAGTTTAAAATATTAAATTATGAATAAATTGACCTGCATAAATTATCAACTCCCTAAATTAATCTTTCAGAATTCTTTCAGAAATTCTTCCTTGCATAACGTTAGGTCTTTAATAACTAGTTTATTTTTATCAGTATTTTTAAAATTATAATTGAGTCAATTAAAAGTCAGTGTTGCTGAAACATTAAAAAAAAAACTGACGCATTTGAATCTAACTTTTCTCAGTGTCCTCCATCCTTTGTTGATGACCGCATACTGTTAAACTTATATGATTTATTTAATGCATATAACAATTCAACGTGGTTACGTGCAGTTTCAACATCTAATCAGTTTTTAAGAAACAAAAAATTTACCTTGGAAATGCAATTGAGTAAAATACAAGCATTCGGTTTCAAAGCTACTCGCGTAAAGTACAATATACACCTAAATCATATATATGACAGTAATTAAGTACACTACCTCAAATACTTCACATCACAGGCTCACGCATCCTCTCATTGCGCGTGCTGAATCGTCAATCAGATTCTCTCATCGATAGGAAATGGACTGTACCAACTCTGGTGAGGGAGAGGTTAATATAAATTGCACGGTATTTCCGCCAATTACAATTATGTATAGGAATACATTCTTCAAGTGTATCTATGGCACAATTTACACATCCCACTATCTCATGTATTGAATGTGTTTACGTATTTCTAGGGTTTCTGAAACCGTGTGTGATTACAAACTACCCTCTGTTGGACGTTTGAAGCATGCGGGCGCACGTCTGGCTGGAAGAAGTTGAGCAGCAGAGAGAGCTTGGAAGGATGCAGGGAAGATGGCGATGAATGTAAAAAACAGAGATGCTTTTTATTCAAGTGCTGATTATTGCAATATCTACAGCTCTCAGCCTATAAACTATGGAGATTGCAGTCATTATTTCCCTCGGATGACAGGTAGGAAAAGACAATGTTTTCAAAATGGTTTTCAATGCATTGCGTTATAAGTGATGCTCTGCATCACATTTGCTTTCTGCAATGGTTTAAAATAGGAGTTTATTAGGGAGCGCTCATTATATTTAAATAATGGTAAGGTTAAACAGAAGAAAGGTTTTGATGTCAGCCTAACCACTGTCAGATTGAGAATGGACATCCTATCTGCATTGTTAAGGGATCATTGCATAGCAAATGTTAATGGAACACTATGTGCATGACTAACATATTTAACATCTCACTTCAATTCTTAAGGTGCACCTTTTGTATTCTATGTCACTATTTCTATTATATGAGGATGTTGCTTAAACTCTGCATGGATTTTATGTGTTTGCATTAGATAAGTAACAAAAACCATGTATGCAAGCTTTTTCAATATATTATCTTACACACAGAGTGGACTGACTATTTATTAATTCCTTATATACTGTAGGAACAGAATGGGGTGCAGGTTTATTGTCACACTTGAGATACTTAAGTCTGGCTCACATATAAATCCAATGACTGTGCTGATATGGAGGGACATGCAAGATCAATGATGATTTTTGGCTTATCACCGGTCAGCTCTAAACGTCCTAGTTAGAGTCCATAACGTCACAATCTGCAGTCCATGTCTTCACAAAACACAAGGTTACTTCTGTGGATTTTATTTAAGAAGACTCCTTGGCAGTCGTTCCATGTACCATACGGTGCATAAAAATGCTCAATTTTTATTTATTGCAATGTAATTGCACTCTATTCTGTGCAAATCATGGTTAAAGTGTGGCTCTTATTTATGGTGAGACACCATACAGGTCTGATCAAATCCACATGCCAAAATAGAAGGATGAAATCTTAAACACTTAAAATATGTACCTTAAGCACAGAGACCAACCATGCATGCAATGCATTTATTCTGCTCTCAATAATTGATGCTGTCAAAGAACAACTGTACAGTACATGAGCAGCTTAGAAGTGTTTTGCGGTGGTGTGGTGTAAAACAACCTGCAGCATCAAGTGATAGTACGACTTTACCTTCTCATGTGCCCTGCATACCTTGCATTATAGATGCCCAACGAGAACAATCCTCCCGAAATCTAAAAATATTTGATCTCAGTCCTGATGAAGGAGCAGATGTTTGTTCCTGGGCTCCAACTAAACTTTGCATTGAAGCTAAATAAACAGTGGACTTAATCTGGATGGAGAAACCAGGTGTCCATGACCTTGAGTAGGGACTGTAGGTTCTACTTAGACCTATTTCTGGGCTTGTATTCTCTGTTGACCAAGAGCTGTCCGGTTTGTTTTCAGGTCAAAAGTAGAGGAATGTGAAATGGTAGGGTATGTTAATTTTTGAAACATAGCAAATGATGATCTTATTTAAAGGGATAGTTCACCCAAAAATTAAAATGTTGTCATAATTTATGTACCCTTATGTTGTTCCAAACCTGTATAGGTTTATTTCTTCTGTTGAACACTAAGGTTGTTGGTAACCAGACCAGAAGGTTGATGGTAGCCATTGACTTCTATTGTATTTTTTTCCTACTATGAAAGGCAATGGCTACCGTCAACTGTTTGATTACCAACATTCTTTAAAATATCTTCTTTTGTGTTCAACAGAAGAAAGAAACTCATGCAGGTTTGGAACAACTTGAGGGTGAGTAAGTGATGACAAAATAAAAAATTTTCAGTGAACTATCCCTTTAAATTCAATAATCACTTAACTTTAAAGGAGAAGTGTGCAAAAGCTGTGCAGAAATGGGTTATTCACGGGTTAGTCTTTCATAACCACACTTTTCAGTGTAGCAAGCTGCAAGCTTTGCAACTTATTCTTGCCAGGAACCGTCTTTGACACGGAAATCTGCATGATCAACATGAAAACAACCAATCACAGTTAAAGTCAGCATTATGGTCGTATTTTCTTCCCTAATTAAAGTGAAATGGCTTTTCAAATGAGGAAAAAAAAATATATATATATTAAAATATTAAAAATAAAATATATATATATAGGACATGATTTTTATAGGACAATTTTGTCAATTGGGAATTGATTGGATCATTGTTGCAAATGGTTGCAATCTCATGTAGGACAGGTTAATAAACACTGCAATTTTCCATAAAAGTGTAAGAATTGTCCATTTTAATTTAAATGTGTCATTTAGGTACAGGTTTATCTCAAGCACAATAGTACACTTGGAAAAAAAAAGACAAAAAACCCTGGTTCTGTTTGTTTGAGCGATCTGACTTTTGACTCAACCAATTGTGATAGTTTGGGGACAGTGTTTGACCAAATATTTGGGGGCATGGGCAGCATTTGAAAAACTTTTTTGTTACATTAAAATTAAACATTAGAAATGAAAATATAAATTGTGACAGCTCCATTTAAGGATATAAACATTGTGGTATTTAAGAGTTCCAAGAAGTGCCTTTTCTAATGAATACACCATAAGGCAACCGGAAACAGAGCCATTTGGTGCATTCCTATGTCTATTTTGGTCGGCTGAATCATTGTTGTCATGAACCCGTCAGAACTGATACACTGGAAATATCACACAACCACAAAACAGCTGACTGTCCAACCCCCCACTCGCCCGGCCTCAGTTCTGCCGAAGCATTAAACACTTGCTGAGTTCAGGAAGCAGGAGTCAGCCCTAATCACATCTACAGGAGGCCATGCAAAGACTCACTCATGACACAGAAAGTGTGATACACAAGACATGGCACTTATATACATCCACTCTTGTCTTTTTATGTTGTTTCATGATGGAATGTTTGTCCTAAAGGTGTAGTCTCATTTAGTTCCTGCTCAGTTAAATATTGTGGGAAAATGAATATCAAGTTTTGCATGCGTGTGAAAAGATTTCCCATGCAGATTTGCAGTTAGTCACTCAAATTCGCTGGCTGCTTGGTTTGGGTGTGACTGCACCTCAAGGATAAATAAATAAAAATATAGAGCTACAAAATTAAAGGCAGGGTAGGTGATTTGTTCCAGAACAATTTTTGTTATAATGGTTGAAAGTCTCTTCACATCCTGTTAGCAATCACTAAGTGGTCTAACTGTATTTATATGTATATCTCGTCTGTGGAAGGTGTAGGACCATAACATTTTAGTCCAATCATTGAATTCAGTCCTAACTGCCTGTCAATGTATGTATTTCCATACCTCTGCGCACCCTGCTCGCGCAGACATCACATCATCAGTGCATTTTATGCTATGCAGAATTAGACAGACATCAGTCACCGAGCACTGTAAACAAAACAGCAGCCACCTTTACAGTTCCCTCTGAACCAAAACAACGAGCTTATGCTGTGTTCATGTCATAGCCACTGTAATTTGTAAGAGATGTAAACCCGTGACGTTCTACTCGGAACGGTTTGTGCACACTCAAATGTATGCATTTCAATGGCAACACTATCAATGGCGAAATGAATCTTCAGAGTCAGGCGGTACAGGTCTGTGCTCTTTAAGTTGTTTATGTTCATTATTATTGTAATGTTATATGCTTTGAGACATGAGGTAGTTTAATGCTGTCTCTCTTGACGCTTTTGTTTGCTCTGGTTGTGTGCGCCCATGTGTTTTGAAGGAGGCGTGGCTTTGGAGAAGGAAGGGTGGGATCTTATGCTTTTAAAGCTAGCATAGCCTCTCCGGAAATTGCCTACCCTACCTTTAATGTGGACATTATAGCTCTGATAATTTGGTAAGAATATGATGGATAAATATTAATATATCTGTATATTCTATATATGAAATATCTGACTTTTTATTGCAGACTTGGCAAACCTGAGCACAGTTTGAAACACTGAGGTCTCTTTTGAAACTAGAGACATGTAAGAGTACTGGAGTATCTTTTTTTTCAGAAGAAACACCTTAAAAGCTGTTCTCTACATTTAATCTCAGTACTGTCTAAGATAACAAACTAAGATATTAGGAGTTTTTTGGCATCTTTGCTTCCATCAAGAACCTATAACATTGGAACCTTTCCATTGCACAAAAGGTTCTTTAGATTATTAAAGTCCACATGAAATTTGATATTTAATGAGAAAAAATAGAGGGTGTGGCTTGACTTTAGCACACCTCCTCACCATCACTAGCTCACCGTAGACTGACAGTTGGAGGGCTCTAGTTAAGCATGTCCTGGAACTTCTCTATGGAGATTTCACTTGTATTCAAGTTGGTCATGCAGAATTACTGTACTGACCAACACAAAGCTTTTTGGTTTGAAAGTGGCTTCAGTGTGAACAGTGCCTTATACATCTATGCTATTCACTTTTTTGCCCAGAATTTACTGAAATTTCACTAATGTGACCACACATTTAGAAGAAAATTATTATTTTTAGAACTGTTCACTGAAAGGTTCTTTTGGGTAACCCAGAATGGTTCGTCTATGGCAAAGGAACCTTTATTTTTAAGAGTGTATATTCTCATTCTGACACCTTGGCTTTCCAGTTCCAGACCCGGTTCTGAAGCCCCCTCTTAGTTTGATGTGCCAGCAGCCACCTCAGCCCTTCCAGGCCATGACGCCGACTCAGAACCTCAGACCTCCACCTGTGATGATGTCGCCTGACCCCTTGCAATTTCCGCACTGCACTCCTCTAGCCATAAAGCCACCCCCTCACCTCCAGATGCCGCCCAACCCACCCATCCCAGCACCTCCCGTCATCAGTCCAAAGCCCCCTGAGGAAGATGGTCAGGCGGTTGGCGCGGACCAGGAAGCCACCCTGGAAGAGCTTTGCAAGCCTTTGTACTGTAAGCTTTGTAACGTCACTCTCAACTCTGCCCAACAGGCTCAGGCACATTATCAGGTAATCTAAAGCTCATGTTGTGGTCCATTGAGGTATGAAAATAAGATAAGAGAATAGTACATGAATTCACATTCTGTGTTTATATCAACAAAGTGGTTTTGGTTTGCACGATGTCTGACGACATCTAAATAATGGTTAGCCTTGATTGTTTTACTGTATGTTTAAAAATAAGGAGTTTTTACTTTCAGTTTCTTTCAGTGAGATGTTTTTCTTAAGATGATTGGTTTATAAAGTATGTAATCCATCTTTTGTTTTTGTCTACAGGGGAAAAACCACAGTAAGAAGCTGCGCAATTTTTATGCTGGTAGCCAGCAGCCACCTCCCATTCGAATACTAGAGGTAGTAGAGCCTGTTTCCCAGCAACCCTCAGCTACTCCACCCACAGATTCTGCAAATGTGACTGCCAGCCAGGTGCTTATGACTCTTAGCTGGTGCATTTCTGTCTGCACAAGTGTGTTTTTTCAGGCTGTCTGGGAATAAGGCTGGACGATATATATTTATTTTTTACAACTCATTTGCAATGATTTTGGTAGCTATGTAAAACGAAGCAACATTTGTGAATGTGCATCAATTTATTAGTTTTGCGATCATTTATGTGCCACTAGCAAGCTTTTGGAGTGACTAAATTTCTGGACTAAATTTGGGAGAAGGTTATAGCTGCAGCCTGGAAATCTCCAAATGGGGTGGGAACTCCAAAATGGGGCGTGGCTTCCTCCCATTGACAAACAGACAGATGACACATGAGTCAGCACAAATTTCCGCCCAACAGCCGATTCTAAAGGATTCAATGGTCATGTCAAGGCTTACGGAGGATTCCCGCTTATATCTCGATGAGCTTCAGAATCAGGGGTATAAGAGGTCCCCACTGCCCCTTCCAAATGCCACCAGCCACGAGCTTAAGTACCCCCCTCTCATGGAGCTATCGCACCCCCAAAGATGGAAGTTAAATCGGCTAATGGCTATATCTCAATAATAAATAAATATCTATTTACTTATATAGGCATATGTATTTAAATGGCATGTTTTATAACTTTAACATATGCCTACATTTTATGTAAAATCAATTCATCTTTCAACGAGAAATGGTGTTTAATTTACAAACCTTTATTTTAAAGCAAAAGTATTTAATGCTGTCTTCACGTGCTATAAATTTCTTACTTCCCACGTCTGAAGTTGTGATTATGTGCATTTAAATTTTGACTTGAGAGGGCATTCATCTAATTTTTTAACTAGGAAACTAGTATGTATGATAATTCCGATAGCACATGAAGGCAGCATATTTTTGAGGTACCGCCCACATTTGGAATTCATGCCCGTTTTGGAGTTCTCCAGTCTACAACTATATCTACTTGAAATTTGGGGGCGGTTTTGTCTGTTTGTCTGTCAAATGGCAGCAAGGGGGAGATTTTGAAACTTGTTGAACTGTTTTTGTTGTTTGATGTAGTAGCATCACTGACATGAACGACACCAGTAAATTGAATAATTTCCATGAAATTCAAACTGTCCATTTTAGTGAATTGATTCAATTAGTCATTCGGTCATCTCATTTAGGGTCAATTAGACTTGTAAATATTGTAAATATCATTAAAAAATTTAATTACTCACCAAGGCTGCATTTATTTGTTATAATAGTAAAAACAGTAATACTGTGAAATATTATTACAATTTAAAATAAGTGTTTTCTATTTTAATACATTTTAAAATGTAATTTATTCCTGTGATGCAAAGCTGAATTTTCAGCATCATTACTCCAGTCTTCAGTGTCACATGATCCTTCAGAAATCATTCTAATATAATAATTTGGTGCTTAAGAAGCATTATGTTGAAAACAGTTGTGCTGCTTAATATTTTTTGTGGAAACTGTGATAATCAAAAAGCTAAAAATGATAAAGATATATATTTTTTTAAGCTTTATCGTCCAGCCCTATCTAGGACTGGGAATATCTTTAAGTGCAGTTTGATCATGCGGTGTCCCTCTGCAAGCATCCATTCACTAAGCCCAGTGTGATAGTAATCAGAGACGTCTCTGTGGACGCACACCTTTCGTCGCTCTACTCTTTCTAAAAGCTCTCCTGTCATTGTCCCGTCTGCAGCCACTTTCTAAGGGCGCTAGCAGAGTCATACTGGCCACGGAAAACGACTACTGCAAGCTGTGTGACGCTTCCTTCAGCTCCCCCGCTGTGGCCCAGGCACACTATCAGGGCAAAAACCACGCCAAAAGACTGCGGCTGGCTGAGGCGCAGCAGAACGCCACGTCCTCGTGAGTCTGTCACACCCACGCGCTCCAAGATAAAACAACCGTTAAACACGGAAAATCCTTCCATATTTGTGGGCGGTGTGAAGCATTTTTTTTTTTTTTGTTAAAAAATTGCAGTTTTCACTGTATCAGTTATACAGTTTGTCCTGCAAGATTCGACTCTAAGAGGTGATGTCAGATGAGGAACGGCGGGGTCTGGCCCCTTTTGTTGAGGGGTTGATGGGTAGCTGACATGAAAGTTCAAATATATCTCTATATACATCTTCATACACCCATAGGAATCTTGATGAAAACCTTGTACACATCATGTATCAACTAGTAGGACGTTTTGCATGGAGAAAAATGTTTTTCCTGGTAGCTTTATCTTCAGGCTGTTTTTGCATTGATAAGTGAGGCACTCATTTAAATGGCACTGTGGCCAAAGTTGGGCGGTCCTGATAACAAACCCAGGAGGAAGATACATCCTGTTGCACTCCAAACGTCTGATTCTGTCTGAGCAAACATGTCTGTGACTAGTTAAGCTAGGGTTGGATCCTGTTATTCAAAACAAAACAAATGAGCTTAATTATTGATCAAAGTAAATAGTACTAGTAGGTCTAATAGCACTACAGCAATAGGCTAGTAGGTCTAATATTCACAGGCTGATGATATATCATTTATTCTTGGTTTTAAATGATAACTTTTATTTGACTACTAAAATATTTGTATATTATTTTATTTGAGTGTGTCATTAAAATTCATATTATTTGAAATTATTTATTCTTGGATTTAAATGATAACTTTTATTTGACTACTAAAATATTTTTATATTATGAGTGAGTCATAAAATGAATAGGCCTATTATTTGAGATTATTTACTAGTATTATTATTTGTAATATTTTTTGTCATTTCAAACATTTCACGATCTGCTCTTGCCTTGTTACTTGTGAATATGGGTTTAATATCGTCTCTGATATTTCTGTAAATTTCAGTTTCTCAAACTGTCCGTTTGCATGAACTGATTCAAAACTATGATTCAACGCTTAATCAGTCTTTGTGTAGCATTTCCCATATGTTTTTGTAAACATTTTGTAGGTAAATATTGTTATAACAATATTGTTATATTGTATTTTTCCCAGAGACTTGTCCGACACTCAGAGACGGCCCCGGAAAGAAGGGTACGAGTACAGATTAATGAAGAACCGCAGGGCTCATATCAACACTGCCATGCCAGGTACTGTCTACGCACATTTACCTCAACAAATAGTTTAGGAGAGACAGATTTTTGTCATCGTGTGATATGCCCCGTGGGTTCGGTTTTCTGCTCAGTGGTCCAAGGCTGTGGTGCAAACCCTCCATTTGTGATCAGTGCTTTGGCAGCAGAGCGTTTGGCAGCTGCGCGTGTTAGTTTGCCAGCCTGTGCTAATGTAGCGCAATGCGCTAGTCTCGCTAAATGCAGGCCGGATGCCAATGCTTTGGTCTATGTAAGCCGATACTCCACCCCACGTCAGCCCGGGCTTACGAACGTCACCCACACGATGGCAGATCTCAATCACACACATGCCCCCATTGCCCCGCGGTCCTGTCCTCACATACGCACAAAAACACACAGCATAGCATTCAATAGCCGCACTTACCCAGGTTTAAACAGTTAGCATTTGCATATGATTTAAACTTACCAAATTCTACAATTTGCATCCTGTTTACCTCAAAATGCAAATGCAGGAAGTGAATTGGAATTTTAAAAACATTCTCAGTTCAATTTTTAATGGCTCAAAGCTGGGTTTGCATGTACATGCGTTTTCTATTTTTTTTTAAATGTTATTTATTCCTGTTATGGCAAAGCTACATTTTCAGCATCATTACATGTGTCACGTGTGTCTTCAGTGTCATTCTAATATGATGATTTGGTGCTTAAGAAGCATTTCTTATTATTATTATCAATGTTTAAAACAAGTGCTGCTTTATGTGGGTAAACTTTTTGTGGGTCGCTTTTTGATCAATTTAATGCATTTCACCTGAATAAAAGGATAACTAGAAAGGTAGTATAAACGTGAAAATTTTGCACATAATCCCTGAAGGCATTTATTTGATGCTTCATTTATTCATATGAACTGACACGTTTCCTGTGCTGTTTCAGGCCCTTACTACAACCCACGGCCGAGGCAACGTATCCCACGAGACCTTGCGATGTGCGTCACACCCAGTGGGCAGTTCTACTGCTCAATGTGTAACTCGGGCGCCAGCGAGGAAGCCGAGTTTCGTCTTCACCTGGAGAGCAAGCAGCACAAAAGCAGAGTGTCCGAGCAACGCTACCGTAGTGAGATGGAGAATCTGGGATACACTTAAGAGGATCCAATGAGTGATTCCCAGATCCTGAGGAAATAATCGTGCAATTCTGCAAAGTAGCCACTGCTGTTTTAAAATAGAATATGGCATTTTTTTAAATATGTTCTTGTTATTCTAGAAGCAATTTATGAGCTTAAATTCGCACACACTGCAGAGAAGTTGCTTTTATGCCAGACCATTAATGGTGGCATTAAAAGTTTGAGGATTGCTTTATTTATTAATAAGTAATATCTAAAGTTTGAAATGCCACAGATCTAGGATCAACTGGTAAATAATTATTATTTCTAATTTCTATTAGCATGAAAGTAGTAAATTCTTATGAGCAAGTACACAAATACAGTATTAGTGTATACTGCAGTGTTGTGGATTAGATCATTTCAATATAGACTTGTGTACATGTCTATTCTTTTTATAATTTATTTACTTCTAATTACTAAAATGACCTCTGACATGCTTTGGAGAAGTCATAAATGTAAAAAAAAAAAAAAAAAAACACGGAGTTTGGTTTTCTCAGCTATTTTTTGATGCCTCAATAAGGGACAAATCTAGCAGCAATCAGTTTCCTAAGCAAACAGAAGTGGCAATCCTACTCACCCTGAGCCGTAGATTCACTGTGTTTCTTCAGGAGCTACAGAACGCACACGTTCAGTTTAGAGACTGCATCACCGGGAGAATCCACACCGCGGGTCTCTGGCGTGCCTGCTGAATGTACTATGTTAGTGATGACAATAGACCTACCCCCGTCTGGCTTTGCACACGTTTACTAGATGTAGTGGGAGATTTTCAATCTGATGAACATCATTTGGTCTGTTTCGGGGTGTACATCTGATGTTAACTAGCTTGCTTCAGTGTGAAATTATTTGGGTGATTGTTGTTTATTTTCATCTTGGATTATCCCCAAGGAATCTATCCCTACACTAAAGGGAGAAATGGAAAACATGGCTATTTTTAATAAGGTCTGTGCCCCTACCTCACAACCCTCTGACTTGGTAGTTTTCAAGTTGGCCTACCAAAGCTTATCTGAAAGAAATAACCAATGAACCCCTTAGCTTTATATCAGTGTAAACTAACATTTATTTGATTTTGCCAACAATTTTTACTGAGGAAAACATGGAGTAAGAGCTGTTAGTCACCATGAAACGGAAGTAGCGACAGTCTTCTCTATTGTGACATAAATCCGAAAAAATCTGGGGTGGAACATGACTTTGTCCATTGGGAATTGATTGGATGCACTGTAAACCCTAACGCTCAAAATTAATTGGTTTGAGTTCAATCAAATTATCTTTTATGAGCATTTAGAACTTTCTTTTTCTTTTGAGTTCACAAAACTGACACATTTTAAGTAATCTGAATTGTTTCATTGTTTTGAGTTTTATGAACTTGAACTTGAATTTTGACTAACTTAAATTTAATTGAAATTGGGCTGGGATTTCTATTTCCCAGCATGCTTTGCCACGACACTCAAAATGGAGAGTAAATGCTAAAATTAAGTGTTATATAATGATTGATGCAAGATTAATGTTAATTCAAAGATTTAGTAGTGTTTAATGTTTTGTTATGCTAGTTTAGGAGAATTTCTGTTATGTTTTTTTGGGGTTGGTTACCATCATGGTGATGAGTGGAACATAAGCTTAGTTTGTTTAACAGTATGTTAAATGTTTTTTTATTGCTGTACTCATTCAGCATGTGGTATGCTAATGCTATCAAAGCATTGTGTCACCAATTAGCTAGTTAAAGCTAGCCAAGTTTTCACTACTAAAAATATTTAAGTTGAGATTAGATGATAATTTTGTATGAATTAGTTTACTCAAATATTTCAAGTTAAGAGCAATTAAAATGTATGAGTACAAAATAAGATCTGCAAGTTCTGCTTACTTAAACTTTAAATTTCGTAATTTGTTGGAGTTTTGCCAACTTATTCGGGTTTACAGTGTTTTGCTATTGGTCGATTTCATATGAGTGACAGGCCGCCCGGCCCTCAAGCCAATAAACACGTCATCAGATAAGAGAAGAGATGTGGCTGCAAGACAGAGAAGTTATTTAGATTAAAGATTACATAGAACATGAATTCAAAACAATAATAATAATTATGTGTTATAAATGATAAATAATTTATATCAAATACTGCAATATTCCATTAAAACAATAAGAATTGTCCATTCTGGTTTTATGGTGACTTTAAAAATGTTACATGCTTCATGTTTTCTGTTCATGGATGCATACACTCTAATAAATGCTGGGTTAAAAACAACCCAAGTTGGGTTGAAAATGGACTAAACCAGCAATTGGGTTGTTTTAAGCAAACATTTAACCCAACCGCTGGGTTTAAAACAACCCATTTGCTGGGTTAGTCCATTTTCAACCCAACTTGGGTTGTTTTTAACCCAGCATTTTTTAGAGTGTGCTTTTATGCATAAACATACTCCTTCCCCTATTTTATCACTTAAAATGCTACATATTTTATCAAAGACATTTACAATATTGTAAACAGAAGAAGTGACCCAGTTTGCTCTCAATAGTTCCTTAAATAAGCTATCACTTTTCAGAGTTGCAGTCCATTGTCACTAAATGTTTGCGATTGTAATACTTCTGATTTAGTATTAGTTCTGCATGAAATTATTGCTGCTTGTACATATTAAGAGGACGATTTCACTGCAAGAAAAGGACCATTTCAGAACTGAATTGCACTTGCTAAGAAATGGAAAAGACTGTATTGTGATGATAAGTTCATGACATGCTATATATTATTACACAGACATCTACTTTCATTCAAATCAAATGTTTACAGTGGGAATCATCACAGGGGACTTATTGGAGAGCTTGTCATACTAATGGACTCAGTGGAGCCGTGAAGACATCTTAAATGTGCCTCGGAGTATAAAGCCTACTCAACTGTGATGTTGAACATTTCATGTTGTTCTGCTTTGAATATGTTTCCAGTAGGAGGGACTTACAGTCCTGCATAATGACTAATGTTTTGTGTATTCAAGTACTGAACATTTACGTCAAGCTCTTTTTATATAAATGTGGTGATTTGTTTAATATGTATATATGTATTGATATAAAAAGAGTAGATTGCATTTTAAACATGTTAAATGATAATTTAACATGTTCATGGTGCAGATTAATTCATAATATGCACCACTTATCATCAATTTGATGGTAAAAACTGATTTTGTGGTTTTGCCACTTGCAGTGAATGAACACAGCATAAAGGCAAGAGAGATAGAATGGGATCAGAATATGTTGCAAGTCAGACTAGAACCTGCATTATCCACATGAGCACTACAGCTGTAAAACTGTGCTGGTGTTCTCTACTGGCAGTCATTGTATTTTCTCCCAGAGATTCACCAGAGGCAAGCCATATCCTGTTTTGTGTTTTGTGCTGTCAGGAAGTTGTGACCCTGGAAACGGACCTTCCCAAAGGACGCCAGCAGGGATACTAGGTTCTCCCCCAATGGAGAATCCCAAGAGTCTATTCCCTTCAAGCCAATCACGATTTGTTCTAATACCTCTGTTTTAATTTACACTGGGTTTTTTGTTGTTTTTGTTGTTGCTGTTTATATCGAGTCGTATTAATGTTTTCCAAAGGACTAGCAGACACATTTTATTTTGAGGTGCATCAAAATAAAATCTAGCTGCAGTGCCTTTTGAAGACATCTTCTTATATAATGGTTGCCTTTTCATGCCCATTACCGGTCTGAGTGCAATACAGATGATGTGATGATATTTATCTAACCTTTTCCTTTTTTTCCTTCAAGATGTATTAAACAGTGGTTCAATGTATTGAATGTACAGTGCAGATGAAAGAACATTTTAACTTTATTGTAAAGAGTCGTGGGACTCTTAATTTTGAACGCAATATAATGTATTAATAAAATATTTAATTAAAAAAATTGTCAGCATACTTTGTGTGTGTTTGTTCATACTCAAATCAAGACGAAAAAATTAAGTTTTTTATGTTTTTAAGATTTTTTAAGATTTTTATTTTTCTTTCTCATAGAAATTTCAGCCATGTCCTGGCTGGATGTGGGTCCATGAAACTGGCTTTTTTATATAGATGTTTCAAGGCACTGTCCTGATATTGAAATCAATGCTGATAAATGAATGGAAATAAATGTGCAATAATTTAGATTAAAAACTTGGGTCACATTTTAGATTATTGTCCATGCTTCAATAAACACCTAATTGCTTATTAAAGGCATGTAAGATTTTTGGACTAAAATATCCAAAAACCACTAGAACAATGTTATATATTTTGTTGACTTATGATGTTTAAATCCAGAGAAATAAGCAATTTTAACCAGGATACGGACCGTGTCCATGCGTCGCCTATCAATGACATCATACCCGCGTTACCCTCGATTTCTTTAGAAACCATGGAAACACCAAACACGCTTTAATATATTATGTTTTATTAGACAAGGGAACAACTGTTTGGAGACATTTATAGACAGAAAACTAATTGTTGTACAGTAATACAGCATTTTCTCCATCATACGTGTTTTAAAATGAATTGCATGACATTTAGCAACACAAGCCACCAGTATTTATTAATATAATATTTTAATATCGAGCTGTCTTATAGCAGGCGCGGAGCGAACGCACAGAGTAACGTTATAACAATTTTCAATACACTCAAATGTATCTAATATGATAAAACAGCACTGCGTTACTCCACATCCGCATGGCCGGAAGAAGCAGAAGCGGCGACTGTGGCATAATAAAAGCTCTGCTGTTCTCGAGCCGTGTGTCACGCTCGTCTCTTCAGCAGCCTCATTCTGCTCCCACAGCACTCGGCTCTGCTCCGCTTCATACTACAGTAACGTTAATAATCTGAAAGAATATGATTTCTGCCCGCGTCCTGTCCCGATTCTTTTCCACCACCTGTGAGGTGAAGACTAAAACTCCCAAGATTCTGTGCTCAGTCTCGGCGTCATCAAGCTACACCTTTGTTTTGAATAGGCGACCTCTAGCAGCGAAAAATTACATAGTGTTCCTTTAATAGTTAGTAAGGGATTGCAGAATAAGGCATTAATATGTGCTTTATAAGTACTAATAAACAGACAATATCCTATAATATGTGTGCTAATAAGAATCTTGTTAATAGTGAGAATTGGACCCTAAACTATAATAATAAATCACAACAATTATTATTATTAGAATATGGGTCACACTTAAGATTAGGGTCTAATTCTCACTGTTAACAACTATTAACTATGAGTTTTGCCTCAATAAACTCCTAATTACTGCTTATCAATAGTTAGTAAGGTAGTTGTTAAATTTAGGTATTGTGTAGGATTAAGGGATGTAGAATATGGTCAGAATAATGCATTAATATGTGCTTTATAAGTACTAATAAACAGTCAATATCTTAGTAATACGCATGCTAATAAGCAATTACTTAATAGTGAGAATTGGACCCTAAACTAAAGTGTAAACATTGTACTTTTGAAAAAATAAGATTAAACCATTGACTTGCATTGCTAGAATGTTCCGCATTAATCCAATGACAATGATATCATTATAATATTTGCATACTAATTACAATTGGTCTCCTTTATTATATCTATTTGCATACTGACTTGTGCATGTCATTCAGAAATTTGCATTTTTTTCCCCCATTGTATCTATTTAACCATAGATTTTAAACTTGAAAAGACAGTGTTTTGTGTGGCATTTCATTATGCATAACCAAAGCCATAAAACCACACCTTACATACAACTATTTTTGCGGCTTATTAACCACTGCCATTTGAAATGCAAATCTAAATATGACTTATCATCAAACAAGCTCTCATAACCCATCCTTCACTCCAATGTTTTGTTTCAACACAACATGTTTTCTCCTCTCGAATAATGACATTCTTAGGCACTCTGTTGTTTGCTCACCCCACCCATAAGTCTGTGCATTGCAGTCACGCTGAAATGAGTGGGATGCATTGTACAGGGCCAAGTCAACTGACAAACTTGTGTCCTGTTTTTTTATGGACTGCATGGCTGAGGCCCTGCGGGAGAAATGACAGCTGGAACAGGGAACAGTAAGGCTTGGAATTCCAGTGGCATCAGCTGAGATGAGCAGATGTGCTGGGCTTTGATTCTAATGAAAGTGTTTTTTCTTCATGATCACTGTTGTCAGTTCTTTCACAACAGTTAAAGCTAATTAAAGCTAATTTTTTTAAGACCCCCTGTGGTGAAAATCTTGTTTATATGTCTATGTGGTGTTTTTAATATGCTTTAATACAAACCATGTGCAAAGTCATAAGTCAACACCATTGCTGAGTATTTTCTCCTTAAAACTGCAGTGATCCAAACACAGGTTTAAAATCGCTGGTGTTTCTGTAACACACTACCTTGTAACCAGTCAGGTCAATGTGCGGGAGGGCTTTAGCGTATCATTAATTATGCTGTGGAGCAAGGGAGTCTCAAGAGAAGCCAGGTTATCCCGGTATATTTTTCTGTTGATATAAAAAATTGTGTAGGCTATATAACATAGTGGGTGAATTATGTATATGATGTATATTATGATGTTATAATGAACTACACTGATTAGGCATAACATTAATGCCTGTAAGTTGCGAGGTGGAGCCTCCATAGATCGGACTTGTTTGTTCAGCACATCCCACAGATGCTCGATTGGATTGAGATCTGGGGAATTTGGAGGCCAAGTCAACACCTCAAACTCGTTGTGCTCCTCAAAACATTTTTGCTTTGTGGCAGGACGCATTATCCTGCTGAAAGAGGCCACAGCCACCAGGGAATACCGCTTCCATGAAAGGGTGTACATGGTCTGCAACAATGCTTAGGTAGGTGGTACATGTTAAAGTAACATCCACATGGATGGCAGGACCCAAGGTTTCCCAGCAGAACATTGCCTAAAGCATCACACTGCCTCCGCCGGCTTGCCTTCTTCCCATAGTGCATCCTGGTGCCATGTGTTCCCCAGGTAAGTGACGTACACGCACCTGGTCATCCACGTGATGTAAAAGAAAGCGTGATTCATCAGACCAGGCCACCTTCTTCCATTGCTCTCCAGTTCTAATGCTCATGTGCCCACTGTTGGCACTTTTGGTGCTGGACAGGGGTCAGCATGGGCTCCCTGACTGGTCTGAGGCTATACGGCCCCATACACAACAAACTGCGATGCTCTGTGTATCCTGACACCTTTCTATCAGAGCCAGCATTAACTTCTTGAGCAATTTGAGCTACAGTAGCTCGTCTGTTTGATCGGACCACACGGGCCAGCCTTCGCTCCCCACGTTCATCAATGAGCCTTGGCCGCCCATGACCCTGTCGCCGGTTCACCACTGTTCCTTCCTTGGAGCACTTTTGATAGATACTGACCACTGCAGACCGGGAACACCCCACAAGAGCTGCAGTTTTGGAGATGCTCTGACCCAGTCGTCTAGCCATCACAATTTGGCCCTTGTCAAACTCAGTCAAATCCTTACACTTGCCCATTTTTCCTGCTTTTAACACATCAACTTTGAGGATAAAATGTTCACATACTGCCTAATATATCCCACCCACTAACAGGTGCCGTGATGTGGGTTTATCTCTTATCAGTGTTATTCACTTCACCTGCCATGAAGTAAGACATGTTTCTGGATCAGCATCTTTTGTTCCTGTCCAACATTCCTGTCCAAAAACATAGTCCTGAGCCTACTCATAACTTACCCCTAAAATCAGAGGGAAATTATAGGTGAATAAAAATGGTGTTGAAGCCCCTAACCCTTGTAAATGTAGACATTAACTATAAACCTTTCCCTCAAATCTGATTGGAATGTTGTTCCAGGATCAACAAGGATGTTGATTCAGGAACATGTTGTACTTGGTGAAATCACATTCACAGAGCATAAGAGACTTTAAAAACATTTACAAATTATACTGACACTAAGCTTTTAAAGTGTATTTGTTGCTTTTAGTTCTGATTTCTTATATCATCCTGTCTGTTATGAGAACCATGATTTCCTAACCAATAGGAAAGTGTGTTCTCTCTCATGCTCTGTTAACAGTCTACATCGAGAGGATGAGCCGTCTGCTGTCATGTTGTGGAGTTAAACACACAAACAATTGTGGAGATGGTTATTGATTTCAGGAAGAACGCCCATCTCCTTCCTTTACAAATACAGCGTTCCACCATCGGCACAGGAATATCACAACAATTAGGCAAAAAGGCCCATCTTGCTCTGAAATATGTGTCCTATAATACCAAAGATGTATAGATGTATAGTAAAAATATTTTACTCTGAAATACAAAAATACACATTTCATTTTAAACGACTTTGTTAACGCACATTAACCTTGCACCTAAAAGATTATGGCTATATTCAAGTGGTATACGTTTAAAAATAATATAATTAATATCTATATTATCCATTGTTAATCTTTTAGATGCAACAGACCCCAATTATATACATATGTATTAAGACCAAATTTTATAATGTGAAAAAATATATTATAAATATGTGTAAAAATAGTATCTTTCATTAAGGGTTTTACTTAATATATTAATGTACTATGTATTATTAATTTGTTTATTTTAATATTTAATAATCTATATTATTTTCATTTAATATTTATTTAATTTTCATTTGAATAAACCTTTAATTATTATACATATATGTATTTATTTATTTTTACAGTTTTCTCTAAACATTTCCTACTGCAGAAACATCTCTTATGACATCAGTCTTAGTAAATCAACATGCTGTCATACTACAACTTACAGTAAGTTCATCACTAATCAACAACTGAGTCACTGAGGAATGGCATCACTGTGTGAGAGAGCAGAGATATTTCCACTCAACACAGAGCCAAAAGCATTCGGCACTTCATTCTGAAGATGACTTGTTTTGTTCTGCTAACGAACAACTAACACACACAACACACACACACACACACACACACACACACACACACACACACACACACAAAACATATAGTGTATTTCTCTTGGGTGTAAAGGCACCCAAAGCAAATCACTTGTTTGCTGGTTTAGTCGTGTAATATGCAGATATTTGTCTTGAGTTTTGCAAACCATTATAACATCACTTCTGAATAAAATATATGCCTATTCTAGATATACAGATTTTCAGAAATAAAAGTGTAACAGCATCTCTTCAAAACAGCAACATAATAAGTAACATAATTAGGCATTTTGTAGAAAAGGCACTGTGCTAATGTTTTTACACACACATCTAGTCTTTGTGGGACTCTCCATAGACATAATGGATTTTATACTGAGCAAACTGTATATTCTAACCCTACCCATCACAGAAATCATTCTGCATTTTTACATAAAAAAATAAAACTAATTTTGCATGATTTATAAGCTTGTTTCCTCATGGGGACCTCAATTTAGGTTCCCACGGTGACACGAGTCCCCATGTGGACAGAAAAACATGCACACACACACACACACACACACACACACGATCTCAGTTAAAATTCTGATGTAATAGCGCCATCTAGTAGCATTATCGATGTGGGGTCGCACCGTCGTAAGGTATTTTCATCACTGACAGGGGCTAGTCTGTGATTTTATTGCCGTCCGAATCCAGAATGTCAGTGTTTTTCTCCCACCACCCGCGTAAAAATCCCCGGCCGAATTAACTACTGTTTTTTGACAAACACCAAGGTCGTGTGGTAATTTAATTGCCGTCCGAATCCACATCTCTTGAGTTTTCAAGAAGAGATCGCTTCAAAATGAACCGTTTATATCCTTTTTGACCACTGCGGAGCACCGTATCGCTGCGCTTCGCCGTAATTTGGATGCATTTTAAAGCGCTATAGCCTACACTTTTATTACTGAAATGCTGGACAGTAGGCCTATTTACAAGAATAATCTTTCATCACCGCTCAAAAGAGAAAGAGAAGAAAAACACGTATATTATATACAAACGCCATTTGTAATGAGCGTTGTGAATTCAAACATTTGAAATGAGCCGTTATCACGGCAGTAATTTGCTGTTAAATTTGCAGCATTAACTTATTTCCGCTCATTTCCACATTTTTAAAATGACGTCTTCCTATTTTTAAACAGGATATTTAAATAATTAATAATTTCTATTATTAAATTAAATATGATTTTATTCTTATCATTCCAAGCATATGCCATTTTTACAGCAGACAATCATTGGACTGACCACGTGAGCAGTGTTCCCAGGTGCGCAGGATCACAGAACTCGCACGTGAATAAATCGCCATCCGAATGCACGAGTTTTATCACCGAGGTGGCATGCAAATTTATTTTTTACAGACGTCCACATGATAAACACACTTAAGTCAGTATGTGAAGTACGTGATGTAGGGATTTTTCCCTATATAAGTTAAGAATAATTAGGTATAATGATAAAAACATTGGGAAAATTGGCGTTTGTATATAATATAACCATCGCTAAGTTACATGATTGAAACAATTAAGCAATATCACACACGAGGCCCTGTTAATATTCAGTTCTACAGCGAGTGTGATGTTGATTTCTTTCAAGTTCTTGAAACGAGTAATTCAGATTGAGTAATTTACGTTTCAGACTAAATGGGACACTTAGTTTGGGCGTATGTTTCTTGTTTTCGCCAAGTAAAATAGCTCCCTCCAAAGAAGCCAAAAGCATCAAGCCTGTCCCCAATCAACGCGTAGATGAAAACCTGGTCTGGAGTACCGAATAAAAGCGGAGCGAAAGAGATTCCCCTCCGCCACTCAAAGCGTTCTGCAATCACTCCACTAGAATCCATTCCATGTTTTCTATTTTAAGTCAAACACCAAGTGGTGCTTTTTCGTGCTTCCATTGAAGAACGCAAGATATTGTTTTTGGTTATCGTAAAGATAATTTGACTAAAAAGGGGATACTATCCTTTGGGATGGAATATTTGAGACAAAAACAAAAACGTAATCAGTCAAACACATAAAGTGGCTTATTGCTTTTAAGGCTTTTACTCTATCAGTGCCATAAAATATTACAACATATGAAATCACCACAAAAATTTTATTCAAGGAGATACAATTCAAACACAAACACATTGTATTTTCAATGGTTCCAAAAAAAAAAAAAAAAAAAAGAAGTAATTTCACATAAAATAGATTCTTTACCCATGATGCTGTTGTAGCTATACAATATTTGACCTTTTGTTATCACGAGTCAACATGGTGTAGCAATATGAATTCAGTCAATTAAAATCTGTGATATTTAGTATTGATTCATTATTATATCAAAACACATCTTTATATATTTAGTGTGATGCTGGCACTAAATCATAATACTCCAGAAAATCTCATTCATATAGTATAGGTCTGTTTCAAATGTACAGTAATTATCACAGCACTCTTTGGATATGGTTTGAGGCAACAATTCAGTGGATCTAAACATGTTTTACTGGGGAACAGATAACTGGACAGACTTTATTGTTTTGTACTATATTCTAATTCTTGGAAATATGGACATTTATATTAATGAATTGTTGCAGAACATGTTTAACATTATAAATACAATTACTGAGATTTTTATCTTGTTCCCAAATTTGTTAATGTAACAAACAGCTTATGTTTTTTTTTTCTCACAAGCACTTAAATTTCTCAGAAACATGCAGTTAAAATCACTGTTGGAAAGTCAGGATATTCTGCAAAATTACTCTGAATAAAACTGACAGTATGTAAAAATATCTGCTTTAGCTGTCAGTTGATTTAAAATAACTAGCACTTGAATCAATAATAAGTGTCTGATTTAAATGTCAGGTGAAAAAGGTCAATATTTATGTCTTAAACTCTTAAAGCATAATACAAAAATAAGATAAATAAAGATGCTCTATCATTAGAGGGAGTTGAAATAGAATTCTTTGACACAATGAGTGTTTTTCTCTGATTTGTATGTACACACACACACACAGACACACACAAACAACAATTTTGTCATCCATCCCTCAAAATAACAGAGAGATTACCTTTTAGATTTGACAAAATGAGAACACAAATATTGGAGGAGCAGCAAAATAACATACCTGCAGATCCCATAGGTATAATTGACATTTCTGTAGATATATGTAGATGTGCCGTGACACATCTACGCTCTGTTCAGCCATAGTACTTAATGTAACATCCATCTGGAACACATATTTCCCAAACCCCATAAGTGCAAACAAAATCTCCCAGGCTCCGTGTATCTCATGCCATGTAAACTGATAATGGCTGTTTCAAAACAGTGAGTGAGACACCACATACTATATACAACCAGTAGATATCTTACACATCAACTGATTCCAGGTTTACAAGACTTGACCAGGAGCCAATCTGAAGGCAGGGTTAACCTTTTAATGCTAATCCCAGGATTGGATCAGGGACACAGGTGTAGTGAACGGTGAGAAGGTGTAGTTGTAGGTCAGAGGTGAGGCGGGACAGTCTGTAGGGCGTCCTCAGCAGTACGGTGCACATTAACATTCTAAGAAAAGAATAGAAAATGACAGATTATATGGTTGGTTTTTCAAAATCGACCTGTTATCTTGAAACATGTAACGTAAGTCTGGTACTGGTAAACTAAAATAAAGCAATATATATAAATAATGGGACAAAAGGTGAGGTGATACAAAATTATATTAAACATTTGAAATTATCAGCTCAATATCTCCAACTTGACACTGCCCGGTCTAAGTCCACTGACATAAACCACATTGCTGCCCTTTACCACAGTAATATGGTATCTGCCATGTTCATGTTATCATTTTATGGTAGTTCATTTGGAAGAAATTTTGCAGTGTAGTGCAGTTGTCAGAATCTGTTCTGTCTTTGTTCTTTAATGACAGACAGAATTGTGAGTGAATGTAAAGAGAGACAAGATATCAATATTTAAATACATTTTATTAGCATCGCAAATAGACATTACAAAAGAGATTTTTCCTCCTCCTCAGTTACCAGAAGAGATTCACATCATAACATTCCTTAGTGTTTCAAATAATTGAAAAAATGACTATAAAGTAGTTCGTAAAATCTAAAATGTCTTTCTTCCAAGAGCACAATAAGGCTCTGCTAGCTACAAAACTTCATCATTCTTATATACACAATACACATTCCTGATTTATGAAGTGATGAATAATTACTAATAAGACAATGTAAGATTAACCTGCTAAATCCCAACCTAATTTACAAATGCATTACATGTGCACAATAAATAGATTTCACATGCTGCTGGAGTGACTGGTGTTCTTTCATAGCAGCAGTTACATTCATGTGCAGCAGGAACTGAAAAACTTCACTGTGCATTTATGATAAAGTGCAGCTTAGTATTAACACGTCAATGAACAGGGGAACACAAACTGAATTAATTCATTTTAAAAGAAGTTAATTCTGTGCATAATTATCTCTGAGTTGTAATTCAAAAGCCATTTACTGAGCTGTAAAAATGGTCTCTGATTTTAGGAAATGCAGTAGATGCATTTTAGAATGTTTACAATCCTAAAAAAAATAAAAATAATTGGGAATGGGGAGGGACAATGGTGTGTGAGGAACAAGGAACTGTCATTGATGATCTGGCACTGTTAACAAAGCCTCTTCTGCCTGCCGTGACACATCTACGTTCTGTTTGAAGCAAACACAGGGAATGACGTCACGTTAATAGATGAGGTGAGTGGGTGGTGACGATGTAACAACCACACACATATCAAGAGGAAAACAAGGAGATTTTGCTTATAAATAAATAAAAAAAACAGCAGTATAAAAAGAGTCAGAATTGCGAAATATAAACTAGCAAATTCTGAGGAAAAAAAGTCAGAATTGCTAAATATTAACTCATAATTGTGGGATAAAAACTCGCAACTACGAGAAAAAAGTAATAATTGCAAGATATAAACTTACAACTACGAGAAAAAAGTAATAATTGCAAGATATAAACTTACAACTACGAGAAAAAAAGTCATAACTGCAGGATATAAACTAGCAAATTCTGAGGAAAAGTCAGAATTGTGAGATAAACATACAAAGAATTATGAAATAATTGCGGAAAAAGTGCGACGAGTTATAAAGTCCGAAATGCAAGATATAAACTCGCAATTCTGAAAAAAAAAAAAAAAAAAAAAAACTGAATTTTGAGCTGACTTTTTTGTCACAATTGCAAGTTTATATCCCACAATTCGGAGAAAAAAAAAGTTAGAACTACGGGATATAAACTCGCAACTGGGAAACAAAAAGTCAGAATTGTGAGTTTATATCCAACAATTCTAACTTTTTTTCTTAGAATTGTGAGATATAAACTTGCAATAGCAAGAAAAAAAATAAGAATGACCTTTTTTATATTTTATTCCGTAGCTAACAAACTACTACAGTGCAATCTAATGTGTTTCGCCCTTGGTTAATTCATCAATGAGCTCAAGACCACATCTATCATGCAACGGCTGAGGCTCAGGAGACCACAAAGCTTAATCACTTTATTATACACAAGAGCTCTCAAGCATGACTACAGACTGACTGCACACTTTCCCTTAAGCCATAACAGATGGGGAGGCTTTTTAACAACCTAAGTGATTGCATTTATGAGTCTTACCGTCGGTCTGTCTCTGTGTGTATTCACAGCTTCTACTTTCAAACAGACTGACTCCACCTTACAACCTGGAGACACAGGATGATTCACAATCAGGACTTGAAAAGCATTATTTAAAGTATAATGTCCAGGATAGTTGAGAAAGGTTTCCTGTCTTACCATAGGCCACTGGTGTTAACTTCAGTACCGTGTGTAGAGGGCATTTCAGATAAGGCAGTTCCTCTGCAGGAGATGGAAAAACACAGCAAACAAGTAGACTTTAGATACTTTTACTCATCACATCAGTGCAACTCTGTGCAAGTGAACTGTGATTAAGTGTGTCTCTGTGTCTCTTTATGGTGGTCATCACCTGCAGTCTTGTCCAGAAAGTAGGCCAGCAGGCATCTCATGACGGCTTGATGACAGATGACCAGGACGTTTTCCTGCCGCTCTAACTCCATGATCACAGGTTCAAGACGCTGGACCAAGTCTTCATAGGACTGTGAGGAGAGAGCTGGATTAGAAACCTGGTTCCACTCATGATGTAATGATCACACACATGTAACACATATGGCTGGATAAAATTGGGAGTTGACATGAAACCTTGAGCGGTGACAGAAGAGTCTTGCAGTGTGACATGTTATACTCAATTTTATTAACTTAATAAATACTATAATAGTACATAAATAATACTAAACACTAAATAACACATACATACATACAAACCCGATTCCAAAAGAGTTGGGACACTGTACAAATTGTGAATAAAAACAGAATGCAATGATGTGGAAGTTTCAAATTTCAATATTTTATTCAGAATACAACATAGATGACATATCAAATGTTTAAACGAGAAAATGAGAAAATGTATCATTTTAAGGGGAAAATAAGTTGATTTTCATGGCATCAACACAAAAAAGTTGGGACAAGGCCATGTTTCCCACTGTGTGGCATCCCCTCTTCTTTTATAACAGTCTGCAAACGTCTGGGGACTGAGGAGACAAGTTGCTCAAGTTTAGGAATAGGAATGTTGTCCCATTCTTGTCTAATACAGGCTTCTAGTTGCTCAACTGTCTTAGGTCTTCTTTGTGGCATCTTCCTCTTTATGATGCGCCAAATGTTTTCTATGGGTGAAAGATCTGGACTGCAGGCTGGCCATTTCAGTACCCGGATCCTTCTTCTACGCAGCCACGATGTTGTAATTGATGCAGTATGTGGTCTGGCATTGTCATGTTGGAAAATGCAAGGTCTTCCCTGAAAGAGACGACGTCTGGATGGGAGCATGTGTTGTTCTAGAACTTGGATATACCTTTCAGCATTGATGGTGCCTTTCCAGATGTGTAAGCTGCCCATGCCACACGCACTCATGCAACCCCATCCCATCAGAGATGCAGGCTTCTGAACTGAGCGCTGACAACAACTTGGGTTGTCCTTGTCCTCTTTAGTCTGGATGACATGGCGTCCCAGTTTTCCAAAAACAACTTCAAATTTTGATTGGTCTGACCACAGAACAGTTTTCCACTTTGCCACAGTCCATTTTAAATGAGCCTTGGCCCAGAGAAAACGCCTGCGCTTCTGGATCATGTTTAGATATGGCTTCTTTTTTGACCTATAGAGTTTTAGCCGGCAACGGCGAATGGCACGGTGGATTGTGTTCACTGACAATGTTTTCTGGAAGTATTCCTGAGCCCATGGTGTGACTTCCATTACAGTAGCATTCCTGTATGTGATGCAGTGCCAACTAAGGGCCCGAAGATCACGGGCATCCAGTATGGTTTTCTGGACTTGACCCTTACGCACAGAGATTGTTCCAGATTCTCTGAATCTCTGGATGATATTATGCACTGTAGATGATGATAACTTCAAACTCTTTGCAATTTTTCTCTGAGAAACTCCTTTCTGATATTGCTCCAGTATTTTTGTCCGCAGCATTGGGGGAATTGGTGATCCTCTGCCCATCTTGACTTCTGAGAGACACTGCCACTCTGAGAGGCTCTTTTTATACCCAATCATGTTGCCAATTGACCTAATAAGTTGTAAATTGGTCCTCCAGCTGTTCCTTATATGTACATTTAACTTTTCCGGCCTCTTATTGCTACCTGTCCCAACTTTTTTGGAATGTGTAGCTCTCATGAAATCCAAAATGAGCCAATATTTGGCATGACATTTCAAAATGTCTCACTTTCAACATGTGATATGTTATCAATATTCTATTCTATAACTCAGCCTCTGTTGTTATTCATTCTTTGCAGACGTCTACCGGAAGTTAAGTTTGGGCCACACAAGCGCGCATGCACAGTAACGTTTGTTTATGTTGTTGCCGTTGAAACCATCTATTATCAAACATAAATGCTTTGGTAATGCACATTCAGAGAGTTCCCTATATTTCAAATCATACAGAGTTCACAGAAACTGCTCTCATATCTAACAACAATTGACATGCAACTTATAAAATATTCCAAACTCAACTGATAATGAATGATGCGCAGTCCCATTACACAAACGCTTAACCTTACAGCACTGAAATAAATACACACATAAACATGTGACGAGGACCTTGCACCCAGTCTTTATCTAATATAGTGAGAACAGTGTGGTGCTTTAATGCTCTCTAAGTAAACAGGTTTGAGATATTGATCTAGATGAGAACTGCTTGCTCTGAAGAACAAACGCTCACAACCTGGCAGATGAGAGGAGCAAATGGAAGCGTGTATGTGCAGCCTCAGGGTAATTATGTGTGATGTGCTCAATCAAAGCAATAACAGCTCACAAAACATGAAAAAACATCAATTAGGCACCTTGGGAACAACCTCAATAAAACCTAAAAAACAGGCTTGTTTACTCCATTTGGAAATATTTGGCTATGAGTAATATAGAGCCTAGCAACCAGCAACATTTATTTGGTGAATGTTTAATGTGCTAAAGTGTAAGAAAAAGATCTTTGTCGCCAAAGGGACATAAAAGAGCAATATATATGAAATATGTAAGCTAAAATACATCTCGCTATGATGTATATGGCCATCAACCCCCTGTGATCTAAATGAAAATGAAATGCATTTAAAAAAATAATAAATGCACTGATTAAAAGAAAAATGATTTAATGTAAACTGACCTCTCCTTTGGGATAACGATAACGATATTTGTCCTGATCCCGTAATGCAAACTCCAGAGGAAACTTCAGCTGGATCTCCTCATACATGAGCTCCTCGCAAACGCCCTAAACACACACACACACACACACACACACACACACACACACACACACACACACACACACACACACACACAGAGTGAACAAAGTCAATTAAAGAACTAGCGCTGATGAAAGCCAATTATGTCGTCGCCTCGCGTTGGGGCAAAAAAGCTGTGCTTGAACACACCGGAAAAATCAAGTCGGTTGACACTCAAAAACGGTCCGACATTGCCCGACAGCCAATAGTCGGCTTGGTGTGTCCCTGGCTTAAACAAAATTTCCCCTTATTTTTGGGATATTGTGTTAACATTCATCAACAAGATACTTACGGCATCTATCTCATTAAGAGCTTTCCACTGTTCGTATGGTACACCCACAGCTTCTGCCGTCTGTATGGTCCTCTTCATCTGACTCGTCCACACCTTCAAATCACGGATATTCTGTGACTGGATAAACTGGCCCAAAGCATCAGCAAACTAAGAGGGAATGTGAAAAAACAGGTTTTAATTGCTAACTAACCAGATGCAAAGAAACAGTCGTTGGTAACAATTCGAGTCAGTACTAATACCTGATTAAAATCAAATGTTGTTAACATTAATGAACCTGAACTAACAATGAACAGTTGTATTTATATTAATGTAAATAAAGATTAATAAATACTGTAAAAAATATTTGGCTCATTGATAGATAATATTAGTTAATGCATTAACTAAATTAACTAATAGAATGTGTTCCCCAGTCATTCTTTGACAAGATTTCAGATATCTGAATTAATTGTTTAGCATCTGATTAATTTTTAAACAATACACCTTCAGTTAGACTGATAATTACTTGCATGTTATGGCCAATATCTGATAAATGGCTGATATTAAGTTTGATAGTGTTTTGTCAAGTCAAGTCACCTTTATTTTTTATAGCACTTAATACAATGTTTCGAAGCAGCTTTACAGGGGCAATAAACAGGAAAATAATAATTCAGTGATGCAAACAGAGTTCAATTCAGCTGTAAAGCAGCTCTAAAAAGAAAAGTGTCGTAGGTTTTGTCTAAATAAATAAAAAAATGAAATCAATCATTTAAACTGCTACAAGTGTTGAAGTTATAATTCACACTGTTGGTTTCTGGATCCAGTGCATTTGAATATTAAATTAATTTCTAATATGTCTACACTACTGTTCAAATGTTTTGGGTCAGTAAAATATTTTTGAAATAAGTCTCTTATGCTCACCAAGGCTGCATTTATTTGATAAAGAATACAGTAAAAACAGTAATATTGTGAAATATTACTAGAATTTAAAATAGCAGTTTTCTATTTTAATATATTATAAAATGTAATTTATCCTCTGATGGAAAGCTGAACATGAACCTTCAGAAATCATTCTAATATGCTGATTTGCTGCTCAAGTAACATTTTGAAAGCAGTTGTGCTGCTTAATATTTTTGTGGAAACCATGATATATTTTTCTTAATTTTTCTCTTATTCTTTGACAAATATAAATATAAAAAGAACAGCATTTATCAGACATTATAAATGTCTTTACTATCACTTGATCAATTTAATGTATCCTTGCTGAATCAAAGTATTAAATTGTATTAACTTAAAAACACTAAATAAAACACTTTTGAATAATATATTTCTGTCCTGATTTCATCACTTTCACATGGTATTTCAAGACTGTCAAGCCTCAAGCTATGTTTCTGCTTGTTAGACGTTAAAAACGATGACTCTGTGTAAATAGGCCTTTACAGCTTACCTGCTTTCCCCTCGCCGAAAGGCCTGAATCTCCTCCGATACGACCTTTGACATTCAGATCACTCTCTCCATGTCGGCACAAGTAGATAGAACGGGGTGTGATGTGGATGTTCATGAGGTAGTAAACTATTCGGCTCTGTATGTGATCCTGGACACGGTTCACCAGGTACCGCCTTCCCACATCAATGATCTTTATGAACGAGAGGTCCCTGAACACACCAAAACAATAAATTCATGGATTCAAGATAGATAGGATTAATTTCAACAGCACCAAAATGGCATTCACCTGTCCAGTTCCTCATCAAGTGGCTGATAGGAGTTTTCATAACATTTTATCCTCTTCATAAAGTCTGCCACAGCCTCTTCTGTGTTACAGTGCGTATAGTCTGGACTGCCCAACTTCACTTGCTGAAAAACAAACACCACAAATTTAGCCCAGAAACAAAGGTGAGATAAAGATATTGAAAATATTCAGCATTTCTGAGACTTACCACAATGTTCTCTGCAATAACATCAGGGTCTTCACACACAGATTCTACAAAGAAAACCTGAGGGATGTGAAGAGTTTTTTAAAACAGCTGAAGTGAGAAACACGACATAAACATTGTAGATGAACTATCCCATTTCTAGCACCTTGAAACCATTCTGCTCTGCAAATCTGATGATTGTTTCCCTCCTTTCTCTTGTTGTGTTTGTGGCATCAAAAACCTGAAGATTGTAAAGCAAAAAGGGTAAATGCATAAAACAAAAACAAAGAAATGAAGATCAACATGACCAGAGGTTAAACTGGAGCTAAAGAGAGACAATAGTTGTGTCCCAAATGATGCATTATACACTATGCACTTATTCACCATGTACTCAACCGTGTAGTTTAGGAATTTTCTAATTTTGTCATTCAACATCGGAGTCTGATTGACCCTCATTCCACACTTAACTTTTTCGGTTAAAGAGGGGGTCTAATGCTATTTCATGCATTCTGACTTATTTACACTGTTAAAGAGTTGGATTCTCATGCTAAACATGGCCAAAATAAAAATAAAAAACGAGTTGGATGTATAACAGAGTATTTCTGTGCCAAATACACTCCATCAGGAGTTTATTTTTTCTGAGTATGGCCCTGTATGACGTCATAAAGGGTCGGAATTCCTTGTATGGGCACATTTCCTGGATGAGCGAGCGCATATCAACCAGATCAAGAGCAAGAGCGTGCCCATCAAACTTCGTTCAGGTTACAGAAGCCGTTGGAACCGCTGTCATTTTGTTTTTAGACCACGAAAATCAACATTGTCACTAAAGAAGTTTGCTTTTGGTTGCCAGGGAAAGATAACCTTCAGCTTCCCAAATAACCCAGCATTAAGGAAACAGTGAATGCAGTTTGTTTTTCCGGGGCAGCAACAGAGTTCTGCAAGTGCGTTTGTTTGTTCCCGGTCACGAGTCGAAACCGCAGGCGGTGCATCTGCATCAAATGTCTGTGTTTTGATGGCAATCAGCGCGTAAATGCATATAATGTAAAAAACACGAACGTATAGTGATTCGGAAGTTATCCAGGGATAATGCCATGATGTATTGTGTGTGTCATAGGTGTGTGTGCACAAACACTACTCTGAAATTTTCAGTGTGAACATTACTTACACTATAAAACGGCATAGAATAGTGCGCAAATTGGTATGCTCCTAATATACTAGGCTATGTCCACATTAATCTGGATGCATGCCATTTGAAAGTGGTGTTTTCATTTCAAAACCCTTTCCGCCCACACTAATTTTATGAAAGTTTCTCATCCACACGGAAACATCAGAAGACACTTAAATGATCTTAAAGCTCACTGAGATGATACCAAAGGCCCGACAAAGTTCTCACGCTATTCTTCTGCCACGATCACTTTATTAGCAAAATATCTGAGCACTTACTGGTGCATTCAGGTCGCGCTCAATTGCCGTTCCATGTATGGTCTAAAACGCAATGACCGTCACGTTTTGACGCAGGATAATAACTGCAAGTACATTTTCATGTCATCTTTGCGGAAATGTAATATGGAGATTGTACAAAGTAACGTATCTTTAGCAACGTTTTGAATAAGTGTTTTCAAAGTTATCAACTTGGGAAAGCATCTTCAAATAGCTCAGTTTTTTACAGGATAAAACCACCGTCTTAAGGCCCATTCACACCAAGGACAACTTTAATGATAAAGATACAGTTCTAAAAATTGTTCTAAATATAAATAGCAGAGTGCATAACACAGCTATAACGATAATGGCACAAAGAAACAATATCATTGGAATCACTTTCAGAACGATTTTTTTCCAGCTGATGAATAATAAAAACCAGCCTGTGAGAAGAATCCAAGCTGCTTTAAGAGCTCAAGCATTTAAAGCAGCAGACAACAAAAATGCAGTGCATGCTTAGAATAAACAGAACGATATTGCCCGCTGGTGTGGACGCCAATATAGTTAGCGTTATCGTTGTTGGTGTGAATGGGCCTTTAGTGTGGATGAAGGCCTAAACTTAGAGAAAAAGATGCGTGTTCAAATGTATCCAAATTACTGTTAACATAGCCTAGATAACTTATACTTGAGCACCATTTGAAATTCTCTATTCAATTCAATGTGTTCAAATTATGTTTTCCTTACCGCCACGTGGCCGCCTTCATCTGTGAGGAACTGCCGTACGTCATTGAGAGCTGCCAGTGCACATTGCCTAAAAGAGATAAGAAATCACACAAGCTTCTAAATATTCTTAGCATTATTTCACATTTTGAATGGTCACCATTGATGAAATCCATGTCTTACTTCCTGATTTTAAGTCCCTCTTCATTATCTGGCCTGAAGAACTCAAAAGATTTGTAGATCTTCACACATTCACGTCTGTACTGTCCAACGTTAAACTCTACGGAAGTAAAAACCAAGACCAATTTCAGGATCAGCAAAGTCAGTATTTCAACAGCTGTCACAAATCATCATTTTATATGAGAATCACACTGCATGTGCTTTGCACCTTTTGTCGGAACATCAATCCAGTTGAGGTAGCGCGTCAGTTTCTTGGAGATGTAGGTCTTTCCTCTGGCTGGTAGACCCACGGTTACTATAAGTGTGGGGCAGTTGGTCATGCACACTGGAAGAAGAAAAAAAGCAGCTCATAAAACACTAATATGTTTGACAATAATATTCTCCACACATACTACAGGTGAACTGTCCATCATCACACCATATGGTGTAAAGAACAGAAATGTTTTAATCCATGTGCAGATTAGGTGACCTTTTTATTGCTTTAATAACATTTGTGAGTTGTCACTGCAGAGCACAAGTCATTTCGATATCTCCACATCAAATTGCATAATATCATATCAATGTCCACATAGTCTTGCCATCTAAAATGGGTGAAAATTATATGTTGTTCTTTGTCCGAACATTTTAAATCTTTAAATCATTTTTAAAATTATATTAGTATCGTTTTTGAGAGGTGAAACTTCTTTTAACAAGAACAAAACTAAGAAATATTTAATTAATTGATAATGTAACATACCTTTATTATACACACTTTCATTCCTTTTAAGATTTTATCAATACGTTTTTTTAATTCCCTCATATTTCCAGGTTTGAATGCTGAACAATGCAAACACAATAGCACTGTAATTATTTTATTTCTTCTTCTTGCTATTATTATTACTATTTATATTATATATTAATAGTGTATGAAAATGCATTTACTAGTGAACTACAGAGTGTTATGTAACAATGTGTAATCATTCATTACAATACATTTAATCTTCTTAAAGCGTTTTATTTAATATTTAATTTTTAAAAAAATGCTATCAAACAAAAAGCCTCTAGATTTGTTTCATATAACGTTAATGTTAAATTGTATCACCATAGAAGTATTGCATCAGAAAGCCCCTTTAACCCTCATCTGACTGCAGCATCAGTGTCCGGCTCTCATCCTTTCACAATTCATCCATACTTACCCTTTCTTTGACTAATGTGTCTATCTGGAAGGCCGTTTTTGGAGGATGGCACCCATATTTTCTTTAAAGGATTCTGTGTGAGCTCTCGGGTCAGACTATTACCGCATTGCTCCGTGTTGTTCTTTATTACACTCATTATATTCGTCGACTTAACGCACGAGCGTCCATTACCATCTATGCGCACTAAAGACAGCGGAGAAGAATGTCATGAGAGTGGTAGAGAACGGCACTAACCGTTACCGTAACGGCACGAAAAGATACGCACATACTACACTTTACCGTAGTGCCAGGTGTATATTTACATAGTGATTAAGCATAGGATTGATACAATGTTTCCTAAAATAGGTGGTTTACAGCTACTAGTCTGTATACAAATCTAAATATTAACATTTATATCCTACTTTCACCTCAACTGTTATTAAAATTATTTTATGTCATAATTCTGTCCAGACCACTGTTGAATAGACACCGTGGTCACGTGTTATGTGTTACTTTTCTCTGCGCTGTCTGTGGATGGAGCAGTCATCATCAGTCGTTTGTGGTTACTGGGTAAGGCATTGCTGCAGCGTGTTAACCCTTTGTTTGTAAATTTGATTTAAATGATTATCAATTTTAGTTAACAAATTTCTCCCTTAAGACAGAAAAACGCCTTTTGATTTTTTTTTGCCCATGAGATACAATTCTAATAGCAACATGTGCATTATAAATTCTATTTTTAACCCTGTAAAGCCTGACATAAAAACAAAAAACTCATATTCATACAGACTAAACATATGATACAGACTAAAATACTTTTTGCGCACAAAAAGTATACTTGTCGCTTCATAAAATGAAGGTTGAACCACTGGAGTCACATGGACTATTTTAGTGATGTCTTTACTACCTTTCTGGATCTTGAAAGTGGTAATTACACTGCTGTCTATGGAGGGGTCAGAGAGCTCTCGGATTTCATCAAAAATATCTTCCTTTGTGTTCTGAAGATGAACGAAAGTCTTACAGGTTTGGAACGACATGAGGGTGAGGAATTAATGACAGAATTTTCATTTTTAGGTGAACTAACTAACTAATGGATCAGTTTATTGAATGCAAGTTGTTGCTCTATATCTCCCAACAAAGATTATATTTAAATGCTAAGTTTTATGATCAAAGCTCTGTAATGTTAATGCTGTTCATCTCTAAATCTTTGGATTGCATTATGTTTTGCCCTTGTTTTAATTGTGGGAGGCAAAACATAATGCAATCCAAAGATTTAGAGATGAACAGCATTAACATTCCTCAAAAGCCTGTTGTATCATCTTTGATGTGTCCATTTGATGATTTTTATAAAAATAAAAAAAAATTGTATGGATGTAAACGTAAGGAGCTTCAGTCCTGTGAATGTCCATCTTGTAAAAATAACTTATATTGTTATTAATGTTTACTAATAATTAACGATTTCACAAGAAAAAGACATGTAAACCACAACCTAAACATGTTTAGGATTACACTAAAAGGCCTTTTACTTGCTTAGTTTATACTTTTTTTATTAAATCACACAACAGAAGACATGTA